>VZQC01002975.1:234500-246423 GCA_009823505.1 Rhizomys pruinosus
AAAAAAAAAAAAAAAAAGCTGGGCATGGTGGCCCACGCCTTTAATCCTAGCACTTGGGAGGCAGAGGCAGGCGGATCTTTGTGAGTTCAAGGCCAGCCTGGTCTACAGAGTGAGTTCCAGGACAGCTGGGACTACAGGGAGACCCTGTCTCAAAAAGATAAAAACAAACAAACAAACAAAAAAAAAAACAAAGAAAAAAACCCCAACCTTTTTTTGGAGTCAAGGTTTCATGTATCCCAAGCTGGCCTTGAACTTTCTGTCCTCCTCCATCTACTTCCCCAGTGCTGGGATTACAGTTGTGAGTCAGCACACCAAGTGTCTACGCAGTGCTGGAGACTGAGCTCGGGGTTTCACGTGCTAGGTAGGCAAGCTTACCAACTGAGCTATAACTGCAGCCAACAGTTAGAGTTCTCTCTCTACATTTGGATCATAAAGGAATAAATATTAGCTGGGCGTGGTATCACATGCCTATTTATTTATTTACTTATTTTTGGTCTTTTTAAAAAATTTTATTTATTTATGTGTATGAATGTACTGTCTGCATGCAGGTCTGTGTACCCGTGTCATGCAATGCCTCAGAGGTCAGAAGAGGGCGTTGGATACCCCTGGAACTGGAGTTAAAGATAGTTCTCAGCCGCCATGTGGGTGTTGGGGATCAAACCTGGGTCCTCTGCAAGAGCAGTTGGAGCTCTTAACCGCTAGGCCATCTCTCCAGCCCCTTTTTGGTCTTTTTGAGACAGGGTCTCCCTTTAGTCCCAGCTGGCCTGGAACTGGCTATGTAGACCGGGCTGTCCTTGATCTCACAGAAATCCATCTGTCTCTGCCTCAAGTGCTGGGATTAAAGGCATGCGCCACCAAGCCTGGCCTCACATACCTTTAATCACAACATAAATGACCTCTGTGAGTTTGAAGATAGTCTGTTCTCTTTTTTTATTTTTTTATTATTTTGTTTTGTTTTGTTTTGGTCTTTTCCAGACAGGGTCTCCCTGTAGCCCCAGCTGTCCTGGAACTCACTATGTAGATCAAGTTGGACTTGAACTCACAGGAATCTGCCTGCCTCAGTCTCCTGAGTGCTAGGATTAAAGCTATGTGCCACTATACCAGGCTTAAAGACAATTCTTAGCTGCCATGTGAGTGCTGGGAATTGAGCCCAGGTCCTCTGCAAGAGCAGTTGGTGCTCTTAACTGCTGAGCCATCTCTCCAGCCAGAGTGGTTCTTTTTTTTTTTTTTTTCTTTTCTGCCTCTTTTTATTTATTTATTTATTTATTTATTTATTTATTTATTTATTTATTTATTTCTGTATGTGTATGATGTACTGTCTGCATGCAAGTTTGTGCACCCGTGTCGTGCAATGCCGCGGAGGTCAGAAGAGGGTTTTGGATTCCCCTGGAACTGGAGTTCTCCTGGAATTGGAGTTTCAGACGGTTCTCGGCCGCCATGTGGGTGCTGGGGATCGAACCCGGGTCCTCTGTAAGAGCGGTCGGCGCTCTTAACCTCTAGGCCATCTCTCCAGCCCCAGAGTGGTTCTTTTTTAAATTAAGTTTATCTTTATTTTCTGTGTATGAGTACTATGTCTGCATGTGTGTAAGGGCACCCATGTCATGCAGTGTCTGCATGTGTGTAAAGACACCCATGTCATGCAGTGTCTGTATCTGTGTAAGGACACCCATGTCATGCAGTGTCTGCATCTGTGTAAGGACACCCATGTCATGCAGTGCTGGAGGAGGACAGAAGAGGGAGATGGATCTCCTGGCACTGGAGTTGCAGATGGTTGGTAGCTGCCATGTGGTGCTGACGTTGGAACCAGGGTATTCTGCAAGAGCAACAAGTGAGTGCTCTGAACCGCTGAGCCATCTCTCCATTCCCAAGGCTAGCCTGTTCTCTGTAACAAGTTCCAGGCCAGCCAGTGGTACATAGTGAAACTTTGTGTCAAAAATAAGTAAATAGGGGGCTAAAGAGATGGCTCAGAGGCTAAGAGTACTGTCTGCTCTGGCAGAGGATCTGAGCTCAATTCCTAGCACCTACATGATGGCTAACGACCACCCATAACTCCATTTCCAGGTGAATTTGACACTTTCTTCTGACCTTGGGCACTTTATGACCCAGGTGTATTTACATAGATGCAGACAATACACTCATACACATAAAAATAAAACATAATAGGGGCTGGAGAGATGGCCTAGCAGTTAAGGGCACCGACTGGCTGCTCTTGCAGAGGACCCGGATTCGATCCCCAGCACCCACATAGCAGATGAGAACCATCTTTAACTCCAGTTCCAGGGGAATCCGACACCCTCTTGTGACCTCCACAGCATTACATGACATGGGTGCACAAACCTACATGCAGACAGTACATTCATACACATAAAAAATAAAATTAGGGCTGGAGAGATGGCCTAGCGGTTAAGAGCGCCGACTGCTCTTGCAGAGGACCCGGGTTCGATCCCCAGCACCCACATGGTGGCTGAAAACCGTCTTTAACTCCAGTTCCAGGGGAATCCGACACCCTTTTCTGACCTCCATGGCATTGCACGACATGGGTGCACAAACCTACATGTAGACAGTACATTCATACATTTATGAAAATAAATAAAAATTTAAAAAGTAAAAAAAATAAATAAAAAATAAAATGTTTAAAAATAAATAAATAAAAATAAAATAAAAAAGTAAATAAACAAAAAAAATAAATATTCACAATTCACAATGAGGCCACAGGGGAATACAGTCCTCAGGTAAGTGAAAAGTCCTGTGATTAGGAGCAGAGGTTATGTACCCACCAGAGGATAGAGCTAGCTAGGGCTTTAATTTTTTTTATTTTTTATTTTTATGGTCTTTTCGAGACAGGGTCTCCCTATAGCCCCAGCTGTCCTGGAACTCACTCTGTAGACCAGGCTGGCCTTGAACTCACAAAGATCCACCTGCCTCTGCCTCCCTTGTGCTAGGATTAAAGGCGTGTGCCACCACGCCTGGCTATCTAGGGCTTTATAAGAGACTGATTTATTAAAATAAAACTTTGGGGGCTGGAGAGATGGCCTAGCGGTTAGGAGCGCCGACGCTCTTGCAGAGGACCCGGGTTCGATTCCCAGCACCCACATGGCGGCCGAGAACCGTCTGAAATTCCAATTACAGGAGAACTCCTGTTCCAGGGGAATCCGACATCCTCTTCTGACCTCCGCGGCATTGCACGACACGGGTGCACAGACTTGCATGCAGACAGTACATTCATACACATACAGAAATAAAAAAAATAAAAAATAAAATAAAAAAATTAATAAAATAAAACTTTGTCTCTGGTGCATGCCTTTAATCCCAGCACTCATGAGGCAGAGGCAGTCAGATCTCTGTGAGTTCAAGGCCAGCCTGGTCTATACAGTGAGTTGTAGGACAGCCGGGGCTATAGGGAGACCCTGTCTCAAAAAGACCAAAAAAAAGAAAAACCCAAACAAAAAACAGGGTTTTGTTTTATTTTGGTGTGGTTTGGGTATTTTTTTTTTGTCTTTTTGAGACAGGGTCTCCCTGTAACTCTGGCTGTCACTGTCTTGGAACTCACATTGTAGACCAGGCTGGCCTTGAACTCATAAAGATCCGCCTGCCTCTGCCTCCCAAGTGCTAGGATCAAAGGCGTGTGCCACCACGCCCGGCCTGGGTTTTGTTTTGAGACAAGGTCTCCCTGNACCCCCCCCCCCCTCCCCCCCCACTCCCCCCCCCCCCTCTCTCCCCCCCCCCCCCCCCCCCCCAGAGCGCTGAACCCAGCCGGTCTACAAATGAGTTTCAGCCATATTTGGGCTACATACCGGGAGATCATGTCTAAAAAAGGACAAAAATACAAAAAAAAATTTTTTTTTTCTTGGTCTGAGACAGGGTTTTCCTGTAGCTCCAGCTGTCCTGGAACTCAATATGTAGACCAGGCTGGCCTTGAACTCAGAGAGATCCAATTGCCTCTGTCTCCTGAGTGCTGGGATTAAAGGTATGTGCCATCAGACCTGGATATAAGCCTTAAAGTTTTATAGCAAGATTTACTATTGTTGATTGTTTTATTAACTTGACTTCCAGTCAACAAGAAGGGCCACAGATCTTGTCTGATCTCAGCCTATGACATGTTTGGGTAAAACAAAATGGTGTTAAAATCACATTCAGGGGCACACCTCTCCATTTCTTCTTTCATGAGTTCCTTTTCCAGCTACAACTTGTATGTAGGATTGAGCACTAGAAGCTGGGAATGATGTAGGAGGGAAAGTGCACATGGAGACCTGGAGATCCAGATGATACTGCTTGGCATTCACAATTTCAACTGGTGTTAATAGACAGACTCCCTGTCCCTTGGTTTGAGATCATGAATCCTTCCTTTACTCTCCTATTTGGAGCCTACATCATCTGAAGTTAGTTTTTCCTGCTATCATTCTAACTTGATTGTTTTTTTTTTTTTAAAGACCAGATATGAAAGCCTGCGTGGTGGCGCACCCTTACTCTAGCACTTGGTCTTGGCAGAGGCAGTTGGATCTTGTGAGTTCAAGGCCAAGCCTGGTCTACCAGTGAGTTCCAGGACCGCGGGGCAACAGGGAGACCCCCTTTTGTGGTTTCCTCGGAAAAGACAAAAAATAACTAAATAAAATAAAAAATTAAAAAAAAGATGTGCTGTATACATTTAATCTGTGAGATATAAAAAAAATCTGTGAGATATACAAGTCCACTGAGGCTTGTATCTTGGTGGGGGATGGGCTCCTTGGAGCTGAGCTCACTAAGGTAGCCATGTGGCTTTGTCAAGATCTCGGTGACATTTTCAACTTGGGAGATGGCCACATGACTTAGCTGCCACCTTGGTTAATGACATCTTCAAAATGGAAGTGACTTTAGAATGTTGGCTGCCTAATCTAACTACATGGCATAAGTCAAAATGGTGACATGCGGAAATTTACCAGTACTACTAAACCCTAGGGGAACATATAAATCTGGGAATTCCCTGCACTATAGGCATATAGTCATGTCATGTGTGGAAATCTTCTCACACTTTTTCCTTCTGTTTTAGTTTTCATCTTTTATTCTTGATAGGATCATAGAAATAGGAAAGGCAGAGATGAACACAGACTGTAATATAATTGATAAAGTCAATGAATTTTTATGTCTGATTAAGGAGGCGATCGATCAATAGCCCCAACTCACAATCGGTGCGGATTTTGGAATTTAATAAATGTTTTTGTCTTTTTTGTTCTTTTGGAGACAGGATCTCCTTGTAACCCTAAATGGCCTAGAACTCACTCACTAGGTAGATGAGGCTGGCCTTGAACTAAGAGAGATCTGCCTGCCTCTACCTGGGATTAAAGGTGTGGGTCACTACACCCAGCTATGAATTTTAATAATGTCTGACCTGTTTCTAAAGGGGACTATTTTGGGCTTTGACTGTTTGTTTGTTTGTTTTGAGACAGGGTCTTCCTATAGCCCCCAGCTGTCCTGGAACTCTGTAGAATGGGCTGGCCTTGAACTCACGGAGATCTGCACTGCCTCTGCCTCCCGAAGCTAGCGTATTAAAGCATGCGCCACCATGCCCTGGCCCCTTAAAGATGTTCTTAGCCACCATGCGGGAGCTAGGAATTGAACCCAGATCCTCTGCAAGAGCAATTGGTTGCTCTTAACAACTGAGCCATCTCTCCAGCCCAAGTTTTGATTTTTGTATATTTACCTGGTTTCTAAAAGTTCTAAAAAATTTTAGTGTTTCACACTTATTTACTAGTTTTTGTCTTTTTTTTTTTTTTTGGTCTTTTCGAGACAGGGTCTATCTGTAGCTACCAGCTGTCCTGGAAACTCACTTGTAGACCCGGACTGGCTTGAACTCACAGAAGACTGCCTGCCTCGCCTCCGAGTGCTGGATTAAAGGTGTGCGCCACCTTTTTTTTTTTTTTTTTTAATTTATTTTATATTTTATGAGAATATTTTTTTTTTAATTTTTATTTATCTATTTATTTATTTTTATGTGTATGAATGTATTGTCTGCATGCAGGTCTGCGCACCCGTGTCGTGCGATGCCGCGGAGGTCAGAAGACGGTCTCGGATTCCCCCGGAACTGGAGTTCTCCTGGAACCGGAGTCACAGACGGTTCTCAGCCGCCATGTGGGTGCTGGGGATCGAACCTGGGTCCTCTGCAAGAGCGGACGTCGCTCTTAACCGCTAGGCCATCCCTCCAGCCCCCATATATGCTTTTAAATTAATCATAAATGTGTTTTGCAATAAGCATAAAGACACATAAATATGTACACCACTTAGGATGTATCTAGAAATGACTGGCATTGAACATGTCTGGACATCTTTAAACATATTTGTTTCACCTTTTCACCTCTTATCCTCGACAAATTGTAATTTGTATTTGCACACCCTGAGATTCGGTCAGCTGTTGATAATCTTATTTTTATCACTGAAAAACTTCTAAGTGCCACTAGTTGTTGAACATATTACTCACTCACTCTGGGACTGTCAAGATTCCTATGGATGATAAAACTACAAACTGATCTTCTCATTCATGTTTCCTCTCAGTCTGATGCTGTCTCCTTCAAGCCCTCAACTCTGTGTTTCTTCTAATATTCAAAACAGGACTTTGACATTCACAGAGACTTCAAGATACATCACCAGATGACATTTTTACTTTGAGCAATTCCAGTCATGCCTACATTTCTCTCTTTATACTAGTTAGTACTTCTTTTTTTTTATAATTTTTTTTATTTATTTATTTCCATATGTGTATCAATGTACTGTCTGCATGCGGGTCTGTGCACCCGTGTCGTGCAATGCCGCGGAGGTCAGAAGAGGGTCTCGGATTCCCCTGGAACTGGAGTTCTCCTGGAATTGGAGTTTCAGACGGTTCTTAGCCGCCATGTGGGTGCTGGGGATCGAACCCGGGTCCTCTGCAAGAGCGGTCGGCGCTCTTAACCGCTAGGCCATCTCTCCAGCCCGAAAGGCCGTTTCTTAAGTTTGTTTGGAAGGAAGAAGAATCAGTGGCCAGGACATATAAAACCACCCAGTCTAGGTGGGCATGGTGGCCAACCCCTTCAATCCCAGCACTTGGGAGGTAAAGTTAGAGGAATCTCTGAGTCCAAAGATAGCCTGGTCTACCTAGTAAGTTCCAGGTCACCTGGGGCTACAGGGAGACCCTGTCTCAAAAAGACCAAAAATCCCCACCAAATAGACTTTCAGATTCTTGTCACTGAAGGCTGCCTGGGTGGATAGGTTTCAGGAGACTAAACTACTAAGTGGTTGCTTGGCAACCACATTAGTTAGTGACAAAACCTCAGAACCACAACAGAGAGAAAGGTGAAACTTCTGCCCTGATGGGAGTTTGTCTAGTAGAGGCAACCCCGGGGTCTCTGAGGACTGCTCTCTGAGAAAGGACCTGGGGTACTCAGTGTCCATTCATGAGTATGGCAAGGAAGTATTCCAACCTGACTGGCAAGACCCTAGTGCAGGAGGGTACCCCAAGCTACAGAGGGGTTGTTTAATGCAACATGTCCACGTGCTGCCAGAAACATGGTGGATTCATTTTCAGTTTGATTTTGAATTAATGTTTATTTTATTTATTTATTTATTATTATTATTATTTTTTTTTTTGTATTTTTGAGGCAGGGTCTCCCTTTTAGTATCAGCTGTCCTGGAGCTCACTTTAAGACCAGGCTGGCCTTGAACTCACAGAGATCCACCCACCTCCACCTCCTGAGTGCTGGGATTAAAGGCACATGCCACCATGCCCAGCTTTTATTTATTTTGTGTATGAATGTACTGTCTTCATGTAGGTCTGTGCACCCATGTCGTGCAATGCCGCAGAGGTCAGAAGAGGGTGTCGGATTCCCCTGGAACTGGAGTTAAAGACAGTTCTCAGCTGCCATGTGGGTGCTGGGGATCAAACCTGGGTCCTCTGCAAGAGCAGTAGGCGCCCTTAACCGCTAGGCCATCTCTCCGGCCCCCAATTTTGAATTAATTTTTGGTTGTCGTGGGTTCAGAAGCCTTTTGTAATCAGTTATATGCTCCCAGGATGGGTCACAAGTTAGTTTAAGAAGCTGGTCTTGCAGGCATGGTGGCACACGCCTTTAATCCTAGCACTGGGGAGGCAGAGGCAGGAGGATCTTTGTGAGTTCAAAGCCAGCCTGGTCTACAGAGTGAGTTCCAGGACAGCTGGGGCTACAGGAAGACACTGTCTCAAAAAGACCAAAAAAAAAAAAAAAAAAAAAAAAAAAAAGAAAGCTGGTTTGGGGCTGGAGAGTTGACTCAGCAGTTTGAAGCCCTCTTCTGGCCTCAGCAGATACTCCCGTGCATATACACACAGAGAGACACATACATATATACATACATACATACATACATACATATAATAAATCCTAAAAAAGAAAAAGCTGGTCTGCAAAAAACTTTTCCAGAGTGAGGGTAAGGGATCACCCACAATCACAACCAGGTGGGCCACTCGCTTTGTGATGTGGGTTATGTTTTGGTCTCATAATTACTAGGTCATAAATTGAATGAACCTTATTCTCCATCATAGTAAGCTCCCTTCAGATTTGTCCTTGCTGACGCGACATCTGTGTTCTACTCTGTTTTATTACAGATAGCAGGATACTGTTTAATCTGATTTCTAACACTGATTGAACTTGGTGGAGGTCATCAGCTGCTGAGTATTCCCAAAGGGACAGTTCGGGACACAATGGATTCCTGAAATTCCTTCCTAAATATTCTGGTTCCAAAATCAGAGTTATGATTTCTCTCCTTAAAAACTATTATTTGGGGGGCTGTAGAGATGGCCTAGCAGTTAAGAGCGCCAACTGCTCTTGCAGAGGACCCGGGTTCGATCCCCAGCACCCACATGGCGGGTGAGAACCATCTGTAACTCCAATTCCAGGAGAACTCCAGTTCCAGGGGAATCTGACACCATCTTCTGACTTCCGCGGCATTGCACGACATGGGTCCACAGACCTACACGCAGACCACATAATAAAATAAATAAAATTAAAAAAAAAGAAGAGAATTTCTCTTAAAAAAAAAACAACTATTATTTGGCTGGGCATGGTGGTGCATGCCTTTAATCCCAGCACTCGGGAGGCAGAGGCAGGCAGATTCCTGTGAGTTCAAGGCCAGCCTGGTCTACAGAGAGAGTTCCAGGACAGGTGGGGCTACAGGGAGACCATGTCTCAAAAAGACAAAAAACAAACAGACCCCCAAAACCCAAACTATTATTTGGGGGCTAGAGAGATGGCCCTGTGGTTAAGGTTACTGGCTGCTCTTACAAAGGACCCAGCTTCAATTCCCAGAACCCACATTTCATGTAACAACTGTCTGTAATTCCAGTTCCAGGGGAATCCAATGACCTCTTCTGACTTCTGCAGACATCGAATGGCATGGGTGCACTTACATACATGCAGGCAATGCACACAAAAAGATGTAAAATAAGAAAATATTTGGGGGGGTATTTTTTTAGACAGGTCTCCCTTTTAGTCCCAGCCAGCCTGGAGCTCGCTCTGTAGACCAGGCTGGCCTTGAACTCACAGAGATCTACCTGCCTCTGCATCTGGAGTGCTGGGATTAAAGCCGTGCACTACCACGCCCAGCAACAAAATAAATAAATAAACATATATATATATATATTATATATATATTTCTTTTTTGTCTTTTTGAGACAGAGTCTCCCTGTAGCCCCAGCTGGCCTGGAACTCACTCTGTAGACCAGGCTGGCCTTGAACTCACAAAGATCCACCTGTCTCTGCCTGCCAAGTGCTAGGATTAAAGGCATGTGCCACCAAGCCCGGCCAAGAAAATATATTTTTAATAAAATATTTTTTAAAACTAATATTTTCTTTTTTATATTTTATTTATTTGTTTATTTAATTTTTGGTCTTTTTGAAACAGGGTTTTCCTTTAGTCTCAGCTGGCCTGGAGCTTGCTCTGTAGACCAGGCTGGCCTTGAGCTCACAGAGATCTGCCTGCCTCTGCCTCCTAGGTGCTGGGATTAAAGAGGTACACCACCACACCTGGCTATTTTATTATTATGTGTACAAGTGCACTGCCTTGTGATCCCAAAGCTTCCTCAGTTTCTCAGCATGTTCCCTGTCCTTTAAAGTACTTCAGCTAGTCCCACGCCTTTAATCCTAGCACTCAGGAGGCAGAGGCAGGCGGATCTTTGTGAGTTCAAGGCCAGCCTGGTCTACAGAGCAAGTTCCAGGACAGCTGGGACTACAAGGAGACCCTGTCTCGAAAAGACCAAAAATAAAAATAAAAATAAAGTACTTCAAAGCCACATCATCAGGGTCCAAGCAGGAAGACAGGGAGGGACTCTGTTGTCACGTTGTCATGGCAACAGCTAGGAATGCTGAGATAGTTAAAGTCTGTTGTCAACTTGAATAGTTGGGCCTCTAGACATGCCTGTGGGAGATTATGTTGATTATATTAATTGCTGTAGGTGGGGCCATTACCTGAGTAAGGCTTTGTGGACTGTGTCAGTGGAGAAGGGGAGCTGGGCTACTGGGTCTATCCATTGCTGTCCTCTTCGGTCTGTGGACACAACGACGAGACCAGCGGCCCCAAGCTCCTGCTGCCCGACTTTCCCACCGTGAAGGACTGCACCTTCAACTGTGAGTTGAATAGCTCTCTCTCCCTTAGGTTGTTTCTGTCAGAGCATCTTATCACAGCAAGAGAAAAGGAAAGGAAAGCAGAGCGTGGTAGTTAGGCGGGAGCCCAGGGTGGTGCCAGGATACTTTCTGGAGGTGGCGTTGGGAGGCTGGCTCTCAGAAGCCAGCCAGGACGGGGTGGGGTACTGCACTCTGTTCAATAAATGTTTCAGTAGGAAACTACAGCAACTGTCCATGAAGGCTTCTGTTTTTGTTTCTGAGACAGGGGTCTTGGTATGTAACCCAGGCCCTGAACCCATGATGCTCCTTTCTTCACCTCTCAAGCGCTGGTGCCACTAAGGGTCTCACTATGTAGCTTAGCTAGCCTGGAGCTAGCCTGGAGCTGGCCAGGTAGACCAGGCTGCCTGGGCCTGAACCTGCAGCAGTCTCTTACTTCTGACCCTGGAGGGAGGGGAAGGCAGTCTCAAACTACCACTTGCTTCTTTTTCCTTTTCATCTTGTTCTTACATATGTATGCATGTGTGTGGGGGTGTGAATATCCGTGCGTATGCATGATACGTGCTGGGTCTGCTTGTGTGGAGCTGTGAATACATGTATGGAGCTCAGAGGTTGAGGATGGTTGTCTTTTTTTGTTGTTGTTTTTTGTTTGTTTGGTCTTTTTGAGACAGGGTCTCCCTCTAGCAACAGCTGGCCTGGAACTCACTCTGTAGTTCAGGATGGCCTTGAACTCACAGAGATCCAACTGCCTCTGCTTCCTGAGTGCTGGGATCAAAGGCTTGCAGCACCAGGCCCGGCCGTTATCATTCTTCATTGCTCCCCCCTTTTCTGCTGAATTGGGGTCTCTGTTTGCTCGTCTGCCTGTCCAGCTTCCTTCCTCCCCACTTACCCCCAGCTCTGCTGGGGATTGTAGGTGAGCCACCATGCCAGGAACTCCAATCTTAACATTTTTTTTGGGGGGGAGGGTCTTTTTGAGACAAGGTCTCCCTTTAGTCCCACCTGGCATGGAGCTCACTATATAGACCAGGCTGGCCTTGCACTCACAAAGATCCTCCTGCCTCTGCCTCTGGAGTGCTGGGATTACAGGCATGTGCTACCATGCCTGGCTAACATTTCTTTTTTTTGGGGGGGGTATTTTTTATATTTTTGAGACAGGGTCTCCCTTTAGTTCCAGCTGTCCTGGAGCTCACTCTGTAGACCAGGCTGGCCTTGAACTCACAAAGATCCGCCTGCCTCTACCTCCCAAGTGCTAGGATTAAAGGCATGTGCCACCATGCCTACACTTGTAATTCTATTTATGGTATTTATGCCTTTTTTTTTTTTTTTTTTTT
>VZQC01002975.1:250140-262906 GCA_009823505.1 Rhizomys pruinosus
TTTTTTTTTTTTTTTTGTCTTTTCGAGACAGGGTCTCCCTGTAGCCCCAGCTGTCCTGGAACTCACTCTGTAGACCAGGCTGGCCTTGAACTCACCTTCAAACTTTAAATGGGTAAGAAGCCCTGATGTGGACGGATGCTCCTCAGACCCCAGCCTGCTTTCTTATGCAATACACAACAACCTGCCCAGGGGTGGCACCACTCACAGTGGGCTGGGCCCTCCCACATCACTCAACAATCAAGAAAATACCCCACAGACAAGGCCACAGACAAGGCCACAGGCCAGTCCAATGGAGCCAATTCCCCAATTGAGGCTCCCTCAACCCAGGTGTGTCAAGTTGACACTAAAAGCTATCCAGCACACCTGGCAATTAACAGTTTAATTTTAATTTTTTTTTCTTTTTGAGACAAAGGGCAGGCAAGATGGTTTAGCTGAGCCCAGCAGGGTGGCGCAGTACTCCAATTGTAGAGGCAGGTGGATCTTTATGAGTTCTAGGCCAGCCTGGCCTACATAGTGAGTTCCAGGACAGCTAGAGGTACAAGAAGACCCTGTCTCAAAAGAGAAAAAAAAAAAAAAGGCAGCCACAAAAGGGCCTGAAGAGATGACCCAGTGTTTGAGAGCAAGTACATCTCTGGCAGAGGACACAAGTTTGGGTCCCAGTGCCCTCAGCAGGCTGTTCATATCTACCAGTAAAAACAGTTTCAGGGTTTCCAATGATTCTGGCCTCTGTGGACACGGGGTCAAGTACATATAATCACATCCACACACAAGTCCATATTTTTTTGGTTTTCTTGTTTGTTTTGTTTTTGTTTTTCTGGGACAGAGAGTCTTACTATGTAGGTCTGACTGACCTGAAACTCACAGAGATCTGCCTGCCTCTGCCTCTCAAGTGCTCATATTAAAGGGGTGGGCTACCATGACTTGCTACACACACATAGAGTCAAGGGCAGCAGGATCTCTGAGTTGTAGGCCAGCCTGGTCTACATAGACAGGCCCAGGTCAGCCAGGGCCCAGGGCTGCATAGTGAGACTGTCTCAGTCCCCACCCCTAAGTCTCAACACAAACAACAGCTTGTCCCCCAAAACAAATACACACACATACCTCACTAAGATAACTGCCCTTTAAATTTTGTTTTGTTTTGTTTTAGGGCTGGACAGATGGCTCAGTAATTAAGAATGCTTCCTGCTCTTGCAGAGGACCTCAGTTTGGTTCTCAGCACCCAGCTTGGGCAGCTCACAACTGCTTGTAGTTCCAACTGCAGAGAATTCAGTATCTTCTCCTGGCCTCTACAGACATCAGCACTCACATGTGCACATATTCACACACAGACATAATCATATATACTGAACTAAAAATAAATATTTTAAGACAGGGTCTCTCTGTAGCCCCAACTGTCCTGGAACTCACTATGTAGACATGGCTGGACTTGAACTAACAGATCTGCCTACCTCTGCCTCCCAAGTGCTGGGTTTAAAGGCATGCACCACCACAACTCACATTGGTTTTTTTTTTTTTGTCTTGAGACAGAGTCTCCCAGCTGTCCTGGAACTCGCTCTGTAGCCCAGGCTGGCCTTGAACTCACAAAGATCCACCTGCCTCTGCCTCCCAAGTGCTAGGATTAAAGGCATGCGCAACCATGCCCGGCGATCGTATTCTACTTTAAAACTGGTTAATGTGCTCCTTTTTTGAAAAGATCTTTTTATAGACAGTGTTTTACTTATTTTCAGTTTTAAATTTCTTTAATAACCCTGTATTTTATTCTTTGCAGAGAAAAGTGTGTATATTGTATAATAATCATTAAATTAGAACAAACATGAGAGTGGGCCTGCTTGGGCACTGAGATGCCAAGTGCCCAGTGGTGCTTGTCAAATCAGGGAGAGCAGAGATTCTGGTTCACAGTCAAAGCTTTTAGGAACCAATTCCCTGTCTTCTTTCACAGGACTCCAGCATTAACTCGTTGGTCCTTGTAGAGGAACAAAAACAACCTATGCATTTATCACAGTGAAGAATCTTTCTTTCCTTAGTTCACATACCTTATTTTATGAAAGTGAAAATCTGGAACTTGGAGTAGGCCTTTTGAAGGACCATAAAAGAAAAACCATATGCCGGGCGTGGTGGCACACGCCTTTAATCCTAGCACTCGGGAGGCAGAGGCAGGCGGATCTCTGTGAGTTCAAGGCCAGCCTGGTCTACAGAGTGAGTTCCAGGACAGCTNCCTCTGCCTCCCAAGTGCGAGGATTAAAGGTGTGCGCCACCACGCCCGGCTGGCTTTTTTTTTTTTTCTGGTCTTTTTGAGATGGGGTCTCCCTGTAGCCCCAACTGTCCCAGAACTTTCTATGAAGACAAGACTGACCTACACAGAGAACTCACAGAGATCCACCTCCCTCTGCCTCCCAAGTGCTGGGATTAAAGGCATGTACCACCAAAATCTTAAAAGTAATTTTATTTTTTTTATTTGTTTGTTTGTTTATTTTTTATTTTTTGAGACGGGTCTCCCTTTTAGTCCCAGCTGGCCTGGAACTCGATGTGTAGACTAGGCTGGCCTTGAACTCAGAAATCTGCCTGCCTCAGCCTCCTGGGTGCTGGTATTAAAGGCGTGTGCCACCATACCTGGCTAAAGATGGTTCTCAGCCGCCATGTGGATGCCCAAGGGCCACATGAACCTGTGTGTGCTGTGAAGTGACCACAGCAGCTTCTTCTTAACAATAAAATCAGGCTGAGGACAGAGCTCAGCTGGTGGGATGTTTGCTTAGCTATACAAAGCCCAGTCATATATCAGGCCAGGTAGTTTGTGTCTATAATCCCAGTACCTCCGAGGTATGGGCAGGGCGATCAGATTCAAGGTGATCCTCAGCTACGTAAAGGCCAGCCTGGGTCCCATGAAATCCTGTTTCAAAAAAAAAACCAAAACAAAACAGGGGCTCCAAAAGGGTTCATAATATAAAGCACTTGCCTGAAAACCTGACAACCAGAGTTCAAATCTCCAGAATCCTTGTAAAGGTGGAAGCAGGGAACCAACTATTTATTTATTTATTTATTATTTATTTTTTGGTCTTTTTGAGAAAGGGTCTCCCTGTGGCCCCAGCTGTCCTGGAATTCACTCTATAGACCTTGAACTCACAAAGATCTGCCTGCCCCTGCCTCCAGAGTGCTAGGATTAAAGGTATGCACCACCATGCCTGGCTGGAACCAACTCTTTAAAGCTTGCTCTACATACCTCTCTCTCTCTCTCTCTCTCTCTGTTTTATATACACACACACACACACACACACACACACACAGACAAGAACATTTTTTTTTTAATTTTTTTATTAATTTTATTTATTTCTGTATGTGTATGAATGTACTGTCTGCATGCAAGTTTGTGCACCCGTGTCGTGCAATGCCGTGGAGGTCAGAAGAGGGTGTCGGATTCCCCTGGAACTGGAGTTCTCCTGGAATTGGAGTTTCAGACGGTTCTCAGCCGCCATGTGGGTGCTGGGGATCGAACCCGGGTCCTCTGCAAGAGCGGTCAGCGCTCTTAACCACTAGGCCATCTCTCCAGCCCCGGCACATGCCTTTAATCCTAGCACTTGGGAGGCAGAGGCAGGTGGATCTCTGTGAGTTCAAGGCCAGCCTGTTCTACAGAGTGAGAAAAAAAAAGACCTAGACAGACACAGGAACTTTTAGAAATGTGGCTCTGGGGAAGGCCGGTGCCCCAGGAGGGTTGTGAAGTCCGAGAATGACAGGGTCAGTGATGGTTCTTTTTTTTTTATTTATTATTTTTTATGTGTATGAGTATACTGTCTGCATGTAGGTTGGCGCACCCATGTCGTGCAATGCCGCGGAGGTCAGAAGAGGGCGTTGGATTCCCCTGGAACTGGAGTTAAAGATGGTTCTTGGGTGCTGGGAATCGAACCCGGGTCCTCTGCAAGAGCAGTTGGCACTCTTAACCACTGAGCCATCTCTCCAGCCCCAGTGATTTTTCAATAATCAAAAACTACAACCAATAACAAGGTATCTCCTAGAGGGGACAAGGCTGCCCAACTGGGTAGGGCCTGAGCGCAGCAGCTTCTGTTTAGGGCCATTTTCGAGACAGGGTCTGGTCTTCCCTGTCAGTCCCAGCATGTCCTCGTTGCATAGGCTCACTCTGTAACCAGGCTGGCCCTTGATCTCACAAAGAGATGCCGCCTGCCTCTGCCTCCCAAGTAGCTTAGGTTATTAAAGGTGTGCGCCACCAGCCCGGCTTTGTTTTGCATATTTAATAGCATCCTCAAAAGCACCACGTTGGCCTTGAACTCATGAGGTAGCAGATGTGAGGGACCTTAAATTCCAGACCCTCCTGCCCACATCTCCTGAATGCTAGTCCAAATTAACAGTGCGTTGCTTATTTGTTGTGGCGACTCTTAGCTTATACATTTATTCTAATATCGAACTCTTATTATATTATCACCTCAGGACTCTGTGGAATGTAATTTGCTGGATAAGCTAAAAATATCTAAGACACTCTTTATCTATGTCAAAGCAATTTTCCCACCCCGACCCCCGCTTTGTTAGTGTTTGTGGTTTATGTACATGGGAGAGGGATGCCTAGCACACAGCAAGGCCAGAGGGGGTCATGAGTGTTTTATTCTATCACTCTCTAAATTCCATATATATTACTCTTGGTAAGACAGGGGCCTGCTGAACATGGTACCAATAAGCTAGGCTGCAGTCTCCTGGGCTTCTGTTTAGGAGGCACAAGATTGCAGCCACAACCTGAGTCATTCTATACGCTATGGCCCTGCCTGGGGAAGCTCCCTGGAGCTAGGGACCTATATCGTCCGCTTCTTTAACTGAACACCATTCCTCATCCCCATTCCTTCCTACCCTTCTCTCTCTAGTCTTTTAAAANAAAAAAAAAAAAAAAAAAAAAAAAAAAAAAAAAAAAAAAAAAAATGCAAACAAATAAGTACATAAAATAAAATATAATCATATCCCTGGAAGATTTCTTAATTCTGGCCTGTGGAGGTTGCCTGGTTTGAGGTCTCAGTCCTGGTGCCCCTGGTTCAGTTCCTCACAGCGGCAGCAAACAGAGGAGTTTGTTGTTTCATTTACTTTATTGTGTGTGTGCATGCACACACACATGCCGCTTGTAGTGTGGAGGTCAGAGGACAAATTTCAGGAGTCTGTTCTCTCCTACCCTGTGGGTCCAAGGGTTGAACTCCAGCTTAGCATCAGACACCTTTAGCCACAGATCCATCTCACAAGCCCCCATGGAGTAACTTTAAATGAGACAAGAACTTTCTCATGTCTTGATGGAAGGACATAGAGTTATGAACACTTTAGAGTTGTCAGAGATGGAACTGTGGCAGTGGCTCCCAAATTCATGGTTTCAAGCCAGTAAATATTGGCACTGGGATTGCTCAAAGAAGCAAGCATCATTAAGAGATACTAAGAGAAAAAGACGAGAAAAGAAAAACAAAAAGCATAACAAGCTGGGCGTGGTGGCGCACACCTTTAGACCCAGGGCTCAGGAGGCAGAGGCAGGTGGATCTCTGTGAGTTCAAGGCCAGCCTGATCTGCATAGTCAGTTCCAGGCCAGTTGGAGCTTCAGGGAGATCTTGTCTCAAAAAGACAAAATAATAATTAATAATGTTGAATTTTTAAATCTTAGAAAAACACAAACAAACCACCAAACAGACATTGAGGAAAAGTGACACAGGAAGAGTGAAAGAAACTCCTGAGACTAGGAGGGGTTTCCAGAAAGGAAGAAGCCTTCGACTCTCTTTGTTTATAGGGTCCTACAGGTCTGGACAAAGCCTGAAGTAGTTGCTATGAGACTAATTAGTTCTCTGAACTATCATCAGCTGAGCCCATGGTGGACCTATACGATCCATGCTGTACCTGTCTCAGCCAGAGAGATGATCATGAGCTAATCATGGCTGCCTGCCCAGTTGATGGGTGGAAGGCCCCTCTGTTCATCTCTGACTCTGCTTTTGCTCATTGACTGCTAGCTGTGAGGTCACTGGCCGGTGTTCGGGCCTCCGTCCTTACAGGTATCTCAGGTGCTGTTCTTCCTTTTCTTGGCTGAGGCTGTAGGTATTCTTAGTTAACTCCTTGTCTACAGGATGGATTGGGTGGAGGTTTTCTTAGTTAAGATTAGCCATAGCTGGGTGTGGTGTTACACACCTTTAATCCCAGCACTCCGAGGCCTAGGCAGGTGGATCTCTGAGTTCAAGGTCAGCCTGGTCTATGTAGTGAGCTCTAGGTCAGCTAGGACTAAAGGGAGACCCTGTCTCAAATAGACACACACACACACACACACACACACACACACACACACACACAACATTAGCCATATTAGAAGCAAGGAGATATTAAAGAACCACAGTACCTTACAGTCCTCTACCAGAGCTTCCCTCACGGGGCTGGGCCCTGTCCTTTTTGTTTTAAATTTATTTATTATTTTTTATGTGTATGAATGCACTGTCTTCATGTAGGTTAGTTCACCTGTGTTGTGCAATGCTGCGGAGGTCAGAAGAGGGCATCGGATTCCCCTGGAACTGGAGTCAAAGATGGTTCTTAGCCACCATGTGGGTGCTGGGAATCAAACCCGGGTCCTCTGCAAGAGCAGCCGGTGCTCTTAACCACTGAGCCATCTCTCCAGGCCCCCTGTCGTAGTTTGTCTTCCATTGCTGTGACAAAACACTCTGACCAACACCAACTTGGGGAGGAAAGGGTTTATTCAGCTTACATCTCCCAGGTCACAGATCATCACTTAGGGAGTTCAAGGCAGGAACTCAGGGCAGGAACCTGGAGGCAGGAGCTGAAGCACAGGCCATGGAGGAGTGATGTTCACTGGCTTGCTCAGCCTGCCTTCTTATACTGTCACTGCTCAACAATCAAGACAATACACCACAGATGTGGCCACAGGCCAATCCAATGGAGCCAATTCCCCAACCGAGGCTCCCTCAACCCAGGTGTGTCAAGTTGACACCAAAGCTATCCAGCACAATTGACCCCTTGTCAACTTGACACACAAACACATCACTATTAAACCACCTTTCCAGTTCTTATCCCCAAAGTATGATGTTAACACTAATCACAACCTAAGACAGTACATCCTTAAAAGCCCCACAGTCCTTAAAATGTCCAAACACTTAAAAGTCCAGTCTATTAAAAGTCTCTTAACTGTGGGCTGCTGTAAAATCCAAAACAAGTACTGTCTTATTTCAAAGGGAAGAATCAGGCACTCTCAAACAAAACCTAAGTCCAGCAAGTAGCTCAAGGCTGGACACCTGGGATTCACTCACGATCTTCTGGGCTCCAAAGGGTCTCGGCAGCTCCCCCTCTCCGACTCTGCCGTCCGTGGCACACTCATCTCGCAGGCCCAGGCCGACTCCATTCTACACCTACCGCTGCTCTTGGTGGTCGTCCCAGGGTACCGGCATCTCCAAAAAGCTGGGGTCGCTACTGAAACTGAGGCAGCACCTTCACCAATGGTCTCTTCTGACCTCTCCTGGTGCAAAGCCTCAGCTTCTCTCCATGACCCCTGCAATCCTGGGGTCTTCACAGCAACCGAGGTGCACTTCCACCAATGGTCTTTCCTGACCTCTCACAGTGCCAAGCCTCGGCTGCTCTCTGTGACCCCCTCAAATTTCAACACCGGAACCATATAGGAGACTCTTACACGTTACCAAGTCCGGCTTCTGGCTCGAGATGGAGGCTCAGGCCCTTTCTGGGTCACAGCTTCTGTGTGCTGACCTTGAAGATATTCTCCCCAGAAGATTTCACCTCAGTGATGCTGGTCTCTTGTTACTTACAGCTGATTTTTCAGCCCCAGCTAACCAGCATCAATTGCCCCAGTACCACAAAAGTTTCACTTCAGGTTCTGGTCTCTTGTTACTTACAGCTGATTCTCCACAGCCCCAGCTGACCAGAACCCACAGATTACACAGTCCTGATGATCTCTGCTCTCCTTTGAAACTAGAAACTTCACAAGCCAGGCCTCCATCTTCTACAACTCCTTCAGCAAAACTGCTCCAAGCTCCACAGCAACAATCTTTAGGCATTCAATGATCTTCCCAGCCCAAAGTTCCAAACGCCTCCACAATCCTTCCCCAAAACACCAAGGTCAGGTCTGTCACAGCAATACCCCACTCGTCTGGTACAATGTCTGTCGTAGTTTGTCTTCCATTTCTGTGACAAAACACTCGACCAACACAAACTTGGGGAGGAATGGTTATTCAGCTTACATCTCATATGTCACAGTTCATCACTTAGGGGAATGTCAAGGCAGGAACTCATGGAAGGAACATGGAGGCAGGAGCGGGAAGCACAGGCCATGGAGGGTGCTGTTCACTGGCTTGCTCAGCCTTCCTTCTTATACTGTCACTGTCACTGTTCAACAATCAAGACAATACACCACAGATGTGGCCACAGCCAATCCAAATGGAGCCAATTCCCAACCGAGGCTCCCTCAACCAGGTGTGGCAAGTTGACACCAAGCTATCCAGCACACCCCCCTTCTTCTTATCTGCTCAGTTTAGTTATCTGAATCCTGCCATAAACCCTGTTATTCGTCTTCCTCAGTCTTTTTTTTTTTTTTACAATTTTATTTACTATTTTTGCATTTTATGTGTAGGAGGGTATTGCTTGCATGTATGTAAGTGGACCCAGGTCATGTACTGCCCACAGAGGTCAGACGGTTGTTAGCTGCCATGTGGGTGCTGGGAACCAAACCAGGGTCCTCTGTAAGAGTAGCTCTTAACTACTGAGCCGTCTCCCCAGCAACCTCAGGCTTTCTTAATCTTCCCTTAATCTTCCCATCAACTCTGTTTACCACTGCTATACAAGCAACTTGATAGTTTTCATCTCATTTTCTTGTACTACTTACAGAGAGTTAGTTCCTGCAACCACGGGATTCTTTATTTTGGAAATAAATAGCTGAGCCTAGAAGTTCTTATCTGTAATCCCAGCAAAAGGATTGCTTTAAAAAAGAAAGAAGCTGGGATTACAGATAAGAAGGACTATGCCCTGACCACACCTGAGGCAGAGGCAAGTGGAATCTCTGTGAGTTCAGTGCCCCATCCTGGTGGTCTACATAGTAAAATGCGTTAGGCTGCAATGTGAGAGTCCTTTTGTCCTCACAAGCAATGGTTTGTTTTGTTTGTTTTTTTTTTTCTTTTTTGGTCGTTTTGAGACAGGTATCCCGGTTAGCCCCAGCTGTTCCTGGAAACTCACTCTGTAAGACCAGGCTGCCCTTGAACTCACAAAGATCCACCTGCCTCTCCTCCCAAATGCTAGGATTAAAGGCTACACCACCACCGGGACTAACGCCCGGACGGTCTCAATCTCAGCACTTGGAAGGAGGAGGTGTGTGTATGTGGGCAGCCTGAGCTAGGTTAGATCCTGTTGTTGTTGGTACAACACTACTATAGTCCTAGTACTTGGGAGGTGTAGGAACATGCAAAATTGAGGCTAGCCTGGTCTACATAGTGAAATTCCATGTCATCAGGGCTAATATCAGAAAGACCTTGTCTGAAAGATGTAATAATAATAATTAAAACAAACTGGAAGGAAGGAGAAGGGAGGGAGGAAGGGCAATGTGCGCACACATCAAAACACGCGGTACACCAACAATATGTACAATTTTTGTTTTTCTATGCTAGTAAATAATAATCTAAACGAAAGTGGGTGTTTTTTTTTTTTTTTTTTTTTGAGACATGTTCTCCCTGTAAGCCCCAGCTGGCCTAGAACTCACTCTGTAGACCAGGCCGGCCTTAAACTCACAGAGATCTGCCTGCCTCTGCCTTGAGAGTGCTGGGAATAAAGGTGTGCGCCACCATGCCCAGCTTAAAGATGGTTCTTAGCCACCATGTGGGTGCTGGGAATTGAACCTGGGTCCTCCACAGGAACAGTCAATGCTCTTAACTGCTGAGCCATCGCTCTAGCCCCAAGAGAACGTTTTAAAGCCTGTGATTCCAGGGAGGCAGACAGGATGAGTACTTGAATTCAAGGGCAACCTGAGCTACAAAACAAAAGTAAGTCTTCTAGCTGGTGTGGTAGCGCATGCCTTTAATCCTAGCACTTGGGAGGCAGAGGCAGGTGGATCTTTGTGAGTTCAAGGCCAGCCAGAGCTAAAGGGAGACCCTGTCTCAAAAAAAAAAAAAAAAAAAAAAAAAAAGACTTCAGAGCACCCTAAAACAACCACTTGCATATTTCTTTCCATCTGGGACTCAGACAGCTCAAACCGGCCTCAACCCACTGTGCAGCCAAAGATGATCTTGAACTCCTGGTCTTCCTCCGGAGACTAGGATCCTGGGCTCACGCAAGAAGTAAGCACATATGTATGCCTGAGCTGCAGTTGACTCCTGATGTTTACATCCAAAAACAATCACTGATATTCTGTCCTCTCTTTTTCTCTATTACAATATTATAGGAAAAATGCCATTGCAGACATTTCTAAGTGAATCACAGAGGAGCAAAGTGAACCTGGAACCAACTCACATCAGATAAAAGAAAAGTCCAGCCTCCTGGGGTCCAGCACCGAATGTTCCCTCTGGCTGTGTTTCCCAGTCTTCTGGGCTGGAGTTTCTCTGGCAGCCTAAGACTGCTGGATGTAGCTGGCCAGTAGGCGGGCCTGGGCTCCGGGCATCTGGCGCAGAGCTTGTGTTTTGAGCATTAGTGGAATCTGTTGGATTAGTTGCTTCTGGTTCACACTGGCTTTCCTGGGAGGGCACAAGCAGGATGGATATGGGATAGAGCCTGCTGGTCTCCCTCATCCCATCACCAGTGAATGAACGACTGGATTGCAGACCCTCTCCCCCCAGTCTTCCAGCATAGCTTGTGCATACATTATACTGCTTCTGTCGTGTAGTCTACCAGCTCCTGCTTATTGAAGAAAGCATTTTCATAGCAAAGATTCCAAATCACAAATCTGCTCCTGGCTGGACTGCAATGGGTGGTGGGAGTGGAGAAAGAGGTTCTGAGCCTCGGTTTGCTCTCCGCCCTCACCCCCACCCCAAGGAGCAGCAGGCTGGTCCTGCCAAGCTGATTGGCTGGCACAGGGGGTTTATGATCCTGTAGGACCCAGCTGCTAGGCTTGGGTGGCAGCTGCTGAAGGTCAAGCAGTCCATGTGAGAAACCTGACAGGGAAGGGCCCCAGTTGTTCCCTCTCAGGGCCACAGGGGTGATCACATTGCCAGTGCAAGCTAAAGGGGAAACTAGGGTCCCCTGTCCCCTCCGCCCTGCACCCCTCCAACATACACACTTAGCTAACCCCTCCAGCCCAGGCCTAAGGTTCTGCCCTCCACCTGAATTCCCCGTTGGGGATCCGCGTTGCCCGGCTGGCTTTGCTCAAGACCCTGGTGCAGCCTAGCAGAAACACAAACATGAAATGTAAAAAGCTGCTCTGGGAAGATAGAGGCAGGAGGGTCAGGAGGTCTGGGCTATCTTCAGCTACATTGAGACCAACGTAGAGAGTTTGAGGCCAGCCTAGGCTACATTAGAGCCAGTCTCAAAATAAAACAGGAAATGCTGCTCCCTCAGGTTAGCCTGGCCTCAAATTCACTGTGCAGACAACAATGAACTTGAACTCTGATCCTCACGTCTCCACTTTCCCACTGCTGGGATTACAGGGATGTATACCCAGTTTTATGGGTTGCCAGGGTTCAAACCCAGGGCTTTTTGCATTCTAGGCACTTTATTCTTCCAGCAAGCCAGTGAGGAGGGGAGGGGAGATTTTACTAATATTCTCATAAACCTTTTGAAAAAGGGAGTGTCCATTCCCTGCCTGGGGGCTAGAGGGTTCTAACAGTTGCTGTGCCTGCTCTACTCCAAGCAGCCTGGATGGGTTACAGTTCTCTCCCACAATGCTACAGGGCCAGCAGGACTGTCCCTGTTTGGGAACTGAAGAAGCAAATTAGGGTCTTTCACAAGGTCACTTGGGCTGTGAGTGGTTTTTGTTGTTATTGTTGTTGTTTTTTTTCTGGTCTTTTTTTTTTTAAATCAAGTTTTCAGAGTTTTTTTTTAATTAAAAAAAATTTTGTGTGTATGAGTGTACTGTCTGCATGCAGGTTGGTGCACCCATTTCATGTAATGTTGCGGAGGTCAGAAGAGGGTGTTGGATCCCCCTGGAACTGGAGTTAAAGACAGTTCTTAGCTGCCATGTGGGTGCTGGGTATCGAACCCGGGTCCTCTGCAAGAGCAGTTAGTGTTCTTAATGCTGAGCCATCTCTCCAGCCCCTTTTCTGATCTTTTTTTTTTCTTTATTTTATGTGTATGAATGTACTGTCTGCATGTAGGTCTGTGCACCCGTGTCGTGCAATGCCGCAGAGGTCAGAAGAGGGTGTCGGATTCCCCTGGAACTGGAGTTCTCCTGGAATTGGAGTTCCAGACAGTTCTCAGCCGCCATGTGTGTGCTGGGATCAAACCCAGCTCCTCTGCAAGAGCAGTTGGCGCTCTTAACCGCTAGGCCATCTCTCCAGCCCTTTTCTGATCTTTTTTGAGACAGGGTCTCCCTATAGCCCCAGCTGGCCTGGAACTCGCTGTGTAGACCAGGTTGGCCTTGAACTCACAGAGATTCTCCTGCTTCTGCCTCCCGAATACTGGGCTTAAAGGTGTACACCACCATACCTGGCTTTAAGATTTATTTTATTGCGGGGCGTGGTGGCGCACGCCTTTAATCCTAGCACTTGGGAGGCAGAGGCAGGTGGATCTCTGTGAGTTCAAGGCCAGCCTGGTCTACAGAGTGAGTTCCAGGCCAGCTGGGACTACAGGGAGACCCTGTCTTGAAAAGACCAAA
>VZQC01002975.1:262944-274397 GCA_009823505.1 Rhizomys pruinosus
AAAAAAAAAAAAAAAAAAAAGATTTTTATTGAGCACACTTTTATTTTTTATTTATTTTTTATTCTTTTTTTTCTTTTTTCTTTAATTTTTTTAAAATTTATTTCTGTATGTGTATGAATGTACTGTCTGCATGCAGGTTTGTGCACCCTTGTCGTGCAATGCTGCGGAGGTCAGAAGAGGGTGTCGGATTCCCCTGGAACTGGAGTTCTCCTGGAATTGGAGTTTCAGACAGTTCTCGTCCGCCATATGGGTGCTGGGGATCGAACCCGGGTCCTCTGTAAGAGCAGTTGGCGCTCTTAACCTCTAGGCCATCTCTCCAGCCCCCTATTTTATTTATTTTGTATATGTATGAATGTACTGTCTGCATGTAGGGCAGTGCACCTCTGTTGTGCAATGCCTCGGAGGTCAGAAGAGGGTGTCAGATTCCCCTGGAACTGGAGTTAAGGAAGGTTCTCAGCTGTCATGTGGGTGCTGGGGATCGAACCCGGGTTCTCTGCAAGAGCAGTCGGCACTCTTAACCGCTAGGCCATCTCTCCAGCCCCCAGAATAACTCTTTAGCCTTATTTAGAATTCTGTCCCTGAAAGCTGAGCTTGCTGCCTAGTGAGGATTCAATGAGTATTTGAGAGCGGGGGCATTTTCCAGTCTCCCTGTAGTCCTAGCTAGTGACCTAGAATTTACTACATAGACTAGGCTGGCCTCAATCTCACAGAGATCTGCCTCTCAGTACATAGGTTTAAAAGTGGTTAAGAGCACTGACTGATCTTGCAGAGGACCCGGGTTTGATCCCCAGCACCCACATGGCGGCTAAGAACCATCTTTGACTCCAGTCCCAGGGGAATCTGATGCCCTCTTCTGACCTCCACGGCATTGCACGACACAGGTGCACAGACCTACATGCAGACAGTACTTTCATACACATAAAAAATAAAATTAAAAAAAATTAAAAAATAAATAAAAAAGAGTTTTTCTGTTAACATGTATGTTCCAATTGATAAGGACAGATGGAACCCACCTACCCCCCAAAAAGTAAATAATGCTATCTTTTTTATTTTTTCTGGTCTTTTTGAGACAAGGTCTCCCTTTAGTCCCAGCTGGCCTGGAGCTCGCTCTGTAGACCAGGCTGGCCTTGAACTCACAGAGATCTGATTGCCTCTGACTCCCCAGTGCTGGGATTAAAGGTGAGAACCACCATGCCGGGCTGATGATGCTTTTTTTTGGGGGGGGGTCTTTTTGAGACAGGGTCTCCCTATAGCCCCAGGCTGGCCTGGAACTCACAGAAATCTGCCTGCCTCTGCCTCCAAGTGCTAGGATTAAAGGCATGTGCCAACACACCTGGCATTGCTTTTTTACCACCACCCCCCTTTTTTGGGTTTTATGGGATTAAAGGTGTGTGCCACCATGCCCAACTTCTATCTATCTATCTATCTATCTATCTATCTATCTATCTATCTATACATATATATATTTCTGTTCCATTTTGTTTTGTTTTGTTTCCCTGTAGTCCCAGGCTGGGACTATGTAGACCAGGCTGGCTTTGAACTCACAGAGATCTGCCTGCTTCTGCCTCCCAAGTGCTGGGACTACAGGTGTGCGCCACTATGCCCGGGGACATGTCTGGCTTTTTTTTCCTTTTTTTTTTTTAATGTGTATGAGTGTATTGCCTGCATGTAAGTGCCCCCTTGTCATGCAATACCCTTGGATGTCAGAAGAGGGCCTCAGATTCCCCTGGAACTGGAGTTAAGTACTGTTGTTAGTCATCATGTGGGTGCTAGGAACTGAACCCAGATCTTCTGCAAGAATTTTCAGTACTCTCAACCAGTAAGCCACCTCTCCAGCCCCTTTTTGATCTTTTATTGAGACAGGGTCTCCTTAAAGTCCCAACTGGCCTGGAACTCACTTTGTAGAACAGGCTGGCCTTAGACTCACAGAGATCCACCTGCCTTTTGCCTCCCAAATCCTGGGATTAAAGGTGTGCTCCACCATGCCCAGCTAAATAATAGTATTAAGATAGAGTGATGTTATACTTACCTGGTAGGGGAGATATGTGATCATGAAGGTGGTTTTCCCAGGATGAGGCTCATCCATTGCACTCCAGATGTGCTGACCCCTGCAATTTCCCCAAATGCGGGAAACTCCACTGCAAAATTTGTGGTAGTGGGGGACTGCATTTGCGCTTTCCCCTAAAAAAAGAAAGAGTGATGTCCTAGAGATTGACTGGGGAGCTCCCCCTTTAGACTTGGGGGGGTAAGGCCAAGGTGATAGCTAAGCTGAGCTCTGCTGGGAACAGAACATGCTCAGATGAAGGAGGAATGGTCTCCCATTAGGGACAGGAGGGGCATGCTTAGTGTTCTACACCCTCAGAAAGGCTGCTGCCTGGAGCCTGGGGGAAGTTGTGTAAGAGGAAGTGAATCAGTCTTTGTCTGTTGTGGTGGTTTGAATGAGTGTCCCCCATAGGCTCTAGGTATTCAGACATTTGTCTCCAGTTGGTGGTGCTGTTTCTGGAGGTCTTAGAAGGTGTGGCCATGCTGGGGGAAGTGTGTCACTGGGGGCGGGCTTAGTGAGCTTAACAAGCCTCGTGCTCTACAGTTGCTTCTTTCTGCTTCCTGTGCTCTTTGCGATATGTGACCCTCTGTTTGCTGCTCTGGATCCGGCCACCACGCCTCCCGCCACAATGGACTAATTCCCTGGAACCGCCAATTGTAAGCTCAAATAAACTCTTCCTTTTATAAGTTCCTTGGTCTGGTGTTTTATCACAGCAACAGAAAACTGACTAATACAGTTATTGGTACCAGAGAGTGGGCTGTTGGCTGTGAAGAACCTGACCATGTGTATGTTTGGAGAAGTGTGGAAGACTTTGGAACTTTGGGCTGGAAAGGCTGTTGACTATTATAAAATAAATAATTAAATAAATTTGGGGCCTGGAGAGATGGTTAGTGGTTAAGAGCATCGACACTCTTGCAGAGGACTCAGGTAAAATTCCAGCACCAAAACCCACATGGAGGCTAAGAAACCGTCTTTAATCCTAGCACTCCAGGCAGAGGCAGGGGGATTTCTGTAGTTCAAGGCCAGCCTGGGTCCAGTGGGGGGCTAACAACAGCTGGGGGCTACAGCGAGACCCTGTCCTGTCGGAAAAAAAAAACACCACACACACAACAAAAAATAAATAAAATAAAAACCACACACACAAAACAATTGATCTAATAACCCAACAATTCCAACTCTAGGACATTTAATCCATTAAGGAGCGACTTGGGCTTTATAAATCCACCAAAGATGCAGCTAGGGTGACATTGTTTGCCAAAGTAAGTATGGCAAACACTCAAGCTCTACCTTCTAGTAAGGTTCAGCTAATTAAGCTTACCAGGCCCATCATAACAGAATACTGTATGCAGGGTTTGATGTGTCCATGCCTTAACCCGCCTTGGGACGGGTAGAGGACAGAGCAGAGCTCTCTGTGAGTTCGGCCAGTCAGATCCAACAAGATCCTGCAAAAATCATATGAAGTTAATTATTGATTTCATTCATTCATCATTCATTCATTTCATCATTGTGGTACAGAGGTTGGAGCCAAGGGCTTCTGGCATGCATTCTGCCAGTAAGGAACACTCCAAGAAAGATAGAGGCTAGGGGTGTCACTCAGTGATGAGCACTTGCCTGGTGTTATATATGAGGCCCTCTGTTTCTATCTGGTGGAGAAGGGCGAGAGACAGGAGAAAGGACTGTGTCGGGAGAGAGGAAGAGAAGAAGCGAGAAAGTGTATATGAGAAAGTGTACAGTTTGGACACAAGAAGATAGGAGGCGCAATTTGCGTCGTTGCTGTTGATAAAAACACCAGAGCCAAGGCACTTAAAGAAAAGTGAAAGAGTTTATTTGAGCTTACAATTGGCGGTTCCAGGGGAATTAGTCCATTGTGGCGGGAGCGGGGTGGCGCTGGATGGCGGATCGAAGCAAACAGAGGGTCACATATACAAAGAGCACAGAAGCCAGAGGAAGCAAACTGTAAAGCACAGAGGCGTGTTAGACTCACTAAAGCCCGCCCCAGTACACACTTCCCTCTCCCCAGCATGGCCCACCTTCTAAGACCGCCAGAAACCAGCACCACCAACTGGAGACACCATGTCTGATACTAGAGCCATATGGGGGAACACTCGTCAACCACCAACCACCCTTCCACTCCCTGGCACCCATAGGCTCCCTGACCATATAAAATGCAAAACGCATGTAGTCCAACCTTTTAAAAGTCCATAGTCTTTGACCAGTTTTAATGTCATTCAAAAGCCACGTCCAACAGTCTCTTCTGAGGACTCAGGAGCCATCTCTTTAACTAAAAACTGTAAGCTCCTGTAAAATCAAAGGCCAAATTACATACTCCCAATAACAGTTGGAACCCGGAATAACATTCCCATTCCAGAAAAGGGAGGAATAAAGGTAGAGGCATAGTGAGGAATACGAACCAAAAAAGACCGAAAACCAGCAGGGAAACGCCAGTCCTGTAGCTCCAATTGCACTTCTGGGGACTGACTTTCCAAAGGGCTTACACCAGGCTCACGCTCGTCCAGTTTGGCTTGCACCATACACTCTCCTTTTCTTAGGCTGGTACCATCCCCGATGCAGTTCCTTGGCAAATATCCTACACGGTCTGGCTTTCGAAAGTCTTCTTGGGGTCTCCGTGCAACCGGGCTGTCATATCACAGCTTCACGCAGTTGGCCTATCACGGCCTTCTTATTCAGGGACACCCCTGCTGTATTCTTCCTGGCCTCTTTGGGTCTCTGAANTTCAGAGACCCAAAGAGGCCAGGAAGAGTACAGCGGGGGTGTCCTGAATACAGAAGGCCGTGATAGGCCACTGCGTGAAGCTGTGATTATGACGCCTGGTTGCCAGCGGAGACCCCAAGAAGACTTTCGATGAGCCAGACCGTGAGATATTTGCCAAGGAACGCATCCGGGGATTGGTACCAGCCTAAGAAAGAGGAGAGCTGTATGTGCAAGCCACACTGGACCGAGCTGAGCCCGTTGTGGTGTAAGCCCTTTGGAAAAAAGTCAGTCCCAGACAGTCGCCATAGCTGGAGCTAAGGACTGGCGTTGCCCTGTGGTTTTCGGTCTTTTTTTGGTCCAGTATTCCTCACTATGCCTCTATACCTCCCTTTTTGCATGGGAATGGGAATGTTTATTCGGGTCCAACTGTCCATTGGGAGTATGTAATTGCCTTTTGTTTTTACAGGAGCTTACAGTTTTTTTAGTTAAGAGATTGCTCTGAGTCCCAGAAGAGACTTTGGACTGTGGCCTTTTGAATGACATTGAAACTGGTCAAGACTATGGGGACTTTTAGGTTGGACTACATGCGTTTTGCATTTTATGTGGTCAGGAGCCTATGGGTGCCAGGGAGTGGAATGTGGTGGTTTGGGTGAGTTGACTGAGTGTCCCCCATATGCTCTAGTTATTCAGACATTTTTCTCCAGTTGGTGGTGCTGTTTCTGGCGGTCTTAGAAGGTGTGGCCATGCTGGGGGGAAGAGGGAAGTGTTGTAACTGGGGGCGGGCTTTTGTGCGCTCTAACACGCCTACTTGCCTTTACAGTTTGCCTTCCTTTCTGCTTCGCTGTTCTTTGCATATGTGACCCTCTGTTTGCTTGCTCGGATCCAGCTCCAACGCTCCCGCCACAATGGATCTAATTCCCTGGACCCGTCTGTCAATTGTAAGCTCAAATAAACCTTTCCTATTTAGTCATTGGTCTGGTGTTTTATACAGCAACAAAGAAACTGACCATTACATACTCTTTCTCTCTCTCTCCACAGCCAGATAGAAACAGAGGGCCTCATAGTTACACCAGGGAAGTGCTCATGCACTGAGTGACACCCCTAAGCCTCTATCTTGTCTGTGGAGTGTTCCTCTGGCAGATGCATGCCAGAAGCCCTTGGCTCCAACCTCATGTACCCAATATGAAATGATATGAATACTGAGATGAATGAAAGTAGGCATAAAATAACTATCTCCTATAAGAGTTGCAGACTTGAGCAACTGCCCTGCGGGAACTCACAGAGATCTGCCGCCCTACTCCCAAGGCGGGTTAAAGGGCATGGCCATCAACATGCATACAAGTATCTGTTATGGGCTGTAGCTTAAATTAGCTGACCTTACCTAGAGGTAGAGCTTAGTCGTTCTACTGTTTGAGAAAATGTCACCAGCTGCATCTTTAGTGTATTTATAGAAGTCCCTTATGGAAATCCTAGAGTTGGAATTGTTGGGTTATGAAGTATGCATTTTTTGTGTGTGTGTGTTTTATTTATTTATTTTCGCTTTGTGTGTGTGTGAGGCTTTGTTTCCGGATCATGAAGAAGGCAATCGCTGTGCCCCATGCTTGTTACCCCCCACTGGCCCAGGCTGGCCTTGAACATACAGAATCCCTCCTGCCTTGCGCTGAGGCACGTAAAGACGGTTCTTAGCCTCCAATGTGGTTGGTGCTGGGAATTTACCTGATCCTCTGCAAGAGTAATCGAGTGCTCTTAACAACTGAACATCTCTCCAGGCCCCATAAATTATTTTTTATACTATATTTATTATTTATTTTATTTATTTATTTGTCTTTTCGAGACAGGGTCTCCCTGTAGTCCCAGCTGTCCTGGAACTCACTCTGTAGACCAGGCTGGCCTTGAACTCACAAAGATCCGCCTGCCTCTGCCTCCCAAGTGCTAGGATTAAAGGCGTGCGCCACTGCGCCCGGCCCATGATTTATTTTTAATTATGTGTATATGTCTGCAGGTTTGTACCCATGTGTGTGGGTTTGTGTGCATGTGTGGGGTGCCCACAGAGACCAGAGGTATTGTATCCCCAGTACTGAAGTTACAGGTAGTTTTGAGCCACCAAAGGTGTGTTGGGAACTTTGGGTCCTCTGGAAGAGAAGAAAGCACTTTTTATTTTTTATGTGTATGAGTATACTGTCTGCATGTAGGTTGGTGCACCAGTGTTGTGCAATTACATGGAGGTCAGAAGAGGGCGTCAGATTCTCCTGGAACTGGAGTTAAAGACCGTTCTTAGCCACTATGTAGGTGCTAGGAATCAAACCCGGGTCCTCTGTAAGAGCAGTAGGTGCTCTTAACTGCTGAGCCATCTATCTCTCCAGCCCCAGAGAAGGAAGCACCTTTATCCACTGAGCCATCACTCCGGCCCTCCCATAACTTTTTTTTCTGACCAAATATATAGCCCAGGCTGTTCTCAAACTTGTGATTCCTCTTTCTCAGCTTCCTGAATGCTGGGATAACAGGCATATACCAACATGCCTAGTGAACTTATTTCTTTGTTTGTTTGTTTGTTTTGAGACAGAGTTTCACTATATAGTTCTGACTTATCTACTATGTCCACTATGTAGGCCTGGAACTTGCTATGTAGACCAGACTGGCCCCAGAAATTCTGCCTCTGCCTCCCAAGTGATGGGATTAAAGGCGCAGGCTGCCACATCTGGCATCACGCCTTGTAATGTATTACCTTTCATCGATGTTTTTTTGAGACAGGGTCTAATGTAACTCAGGCTGGACATTTTAATTGGAAAAATGTTACTAAAAGATAAACAAGGAGATAGAGGTAGGGGGATCATTGTGAGTTGATGGCCAGCCTGGTCCACATTGTGAGTTCTAGGCTAGTCAGGACTACATAGTGACACCCTGTCTCAGAAAGACAGAAAGGGGAGGGAGAGGGGGAAGGGGAGGAAAAGGAGGGGAGGCAGAAGGAGAAGGAAGGAGAAGGAGGAGGAAGAAGAACAGAGACCATATATCAGGGCATGGGGACTGTTAGGGGTACAGACTTGTATCCTAAAAGAATCTGGGCCTCCATAGGCACCTATATTCATAGTACACACACACACACACACACACACACACACACACCACACACGCAGAGTTAAAAACTAAAATAATAAATGAGTTATAGCTGGGCGTGGTGGCGCACGCCTTTAATCCTAGCACTTGGGAGGCAGAGGCAGGTGGATCTTTGTGAGTTCAAGGCCAGCCTGGTCTACAATGTGAGTTCCAGGACAGCTGGGGCTACAGGGAGACCCTGTCTTGAAAAGACCCAAAAAAAAAAAAAATGAGTTATAAGCTGGGGAGATAGCTCAGTGGGTTAAAGGCACCAACCATAAATTCCATTCCTGGGTCCCATATGCTGGGAGGAGATGGCATCCTTGTTAAATGCTGCCCTCTGACTTCACACATGTACATGGGCACACATGGACTCACAAAATAAACATGGTGGCTGGTCACTGTTATTTCTGTGGTGGCAGAAGCAAGGAATTAGGAGTTCAAGTTTGGGGGCCGGAGAGATAGCCTAGCAGTTAAGAGCACCGACTGCTCTTGCAGAGGACCCGGGTTCGATCCCCAGCACCCACATGGTGGCCGAGAACCGTCTTTACCCGTCTTTAACTCCAATTCCAGGAGAACTCCAGTTCCAGGGGAATCTGAGACCCTCTTCTGACCTCCGCGGCATCGCACGACGCGGGTGCACAGACCTGCATGCAGACAGTGCATTCATACATATACAAAAATAAATAAAATTTATATAAAAAAAAAAGGAGTTCAAGTTTAGCCAGGACTACATGAGACTCTTGTCTTCCATCAGTAAACAAACAAACAAACAAACAAAAATAGTTATGGTAATTTTTTTGTCTTAGGGTTTTTTGTTGTGTATTTTTTTACTCTTGAGGATTTTTTTTTTTGTCTTTTTGAGACAGGGTCTCCCTGTAGTCCCATCTGGCCTGGAACTCACTCTGTAGACCAGGCTGGCCTTGAACTCACAGAGAACCACCTGCCTCTGCCTCCCAAGTGCTAGGATTAAAGGCCTGCGCCACCATGTCTGGCCCTTGTTTACTTTTTTAAGCTGGGTCTCCCTAAGTAGCTCAGGCTAGCCTCTATCTTGTAGCAATCTTCACAGCCTCTGGAATTCCAGCTATGAGTCATCACACTTGGCCTAGCAACATTTATTTAAAGGTGTGTGCCACCACTCTCAGCTTAAAGATGGGTCTTAGCTGCCATGTGGGTGCTGGGAATCAAACCCAGGTCCTCTGCAAGAGCAGTTGGTCCTCTTACCTGCTGAGCCATCTCTCCAGTCCCTTATCATATTATTTACTAAATTATTGTTGTGACAATTGCCTCTGGAATTTGTACTCTATTTTTTTTTTGTAATCTATTTTATATAATAATCTTTTGCTTACCATGTATAAAGTGAACCTTGGATACTTTCTGTTTTCTAGAAGTTAAAGAAAACATTTGTGCCAGGTGTGGTGGCACACGCCTTTAATCCTAGCACTTGGGAGGCAGAGGCAGGCAGATCTTTGTGAGTTCAAGGCCAGCCTGGTCTACAGAGTGAGTTCCAGGACAGCTGGGGCTACAGGGAGACCGTGTCTCAAAAAGACCAAAAAAAAAGAAAAGAAAACATTTGTAAGGCTATATTCTTTTTGGTTGCTTGTTCATTTGCCACAGGCTCTCCTGTAGCCCAGGCTGGCCTGAAACTTGCTATATTGCTGAGGCTGGTCTTGAACCCTAGATTCTCCTGCCTCCGCCTTCCAGATGCTGGGATTACAGATGTGTATCACTGTACCTGCCATGTAAAAATGCATTTATATGACAAACTTAATCACACATGCAAGTTCATTTATTATAGGTAGTATTCTATGGTCTAAAATTAGAAGTATTTTTACAGCCGGGCATGGTGGCGCACGCCTTTAATCCTAGCATTTGGGAGGCTGAGGCAGGCGGATCTTTGTGAGTTCAAGGCCAGCCTGGTCTACAATGTGAGTTCCAGGACAGCTGGGGCTACAGGAGACCCTGTCTCAAAAAGACCAAAAAAAAGAAAGAAGTATTTTTACATATTTTAGATAACACTTTTTTTGGGGGGGGTCTTTTCGAGGAGACAGGGTCTCCCTGTATCCCCAGCTGTCCTGGAACGCACTCTGTATACCAGGCTGGCCTTGAACTCACAAAGATCTGCCTGCCTCTGCCTCCCAAGTGCTGGGATTAAAGGCATGTGCCACCACGCCCAGTGTACATTTTTTTTCTTTCTACTATTTATTAGTTAGGTTTTTTTTACTTAGAATTCTTTTTTTTTGTCTTTTTTGAGACAGGGTTTCCCTGTAGATCCAGCTGTCCTGGAACTCACATTGTAGACCAGGCTGGCCTTGAACTCACAAAGATCCGCCTGCCTCAGCCTCCCAAGTGCTAGGATTATATAAGGGAGATGCTAGTATATCCAGTGGTTTTGTGTTTTTTAAGATTTTTATTATTTTGATGGGTGTGGTATTGCATGCCTTTAATCTCAGCATTTTCCAGGCAGAGGTTGGTAGATCTTTTTGAGTTCAAGGCCAGCCTGGTTCACATAGTGAGTTCCAGGCCAGCTGGGGCTACAGGGAGACCCTGTCTGAGAAAGACCAAAAAAAAATTTTTTTATGATTTTAAATTGTGTGTGTGTTCATGTGGTGTCGGTCTGTCTGTCTATCCTTGGGTATATGCACCTGGGTGGGGGTGCCCTCACAGTCTAGAGGTATTAGATCTCTACAGCCAGAGTCCTTTGGAAGAACAAGAAGTGTTCTTAAGCACTCAGTTCTCTGTAGCTCTTGTTTTTTTTTTTTTTAATTTTTTTTTTTGTATGTGTTTGAATGTACTGTCCGCATGTAGGTTTGTGTACCCGTGTCGTGCAATGCCGCGGAGGTCAGAAGAGGGTCTCAGATTCCCCTGGAACTGGAGTTCTCCTGGAATTGGAGTTACAGACGGTTTTCAGCCACCATGTGGGTGCTGGGGATTGAACCCGGGTCCTCTGCAAGAGCGGTCGGCGCTCTTAACCGCTAGGCTATCTCTTCAGCCCCTCTTGTTTGGTTTTGAGACAGGGTCTTACTCTGAAGCCCTGGCTGTCTTGGAACCCTCTATATATATCAGGCTGGCCTTGAACTCAGAGATCTGCCTGCCTCTGCCTCCAAAGTGCTAGGATTAAAGGCATGTGTCACCAGGTCAGGTCTAAAAGTTACATTCTGATAAATTTCTTGTAAATTAGAAATAGTATTAAACAAATTAATTTAGTACACCTTACCTCCAATCCTAAATGAACATAATAATCCAACTTAGCCTATTTCTTTTTCTTTCTTTTCTTTTTTTTTTAAATAAGTAAGTTTTTATTTTATTTCCGTATGTGTGTGAATGTATTGTCTGCATGCAAGTTTGTGCACCCGTGACGTGCAACGCCGCGGAGGTCAGAAGAGGGTGTCAGACTCCCCTGAAACTGGAGTTCCTCTGGAATTGGAGTTTCAGATGGCTCTTGGCCGCCATGTGGGTGCTGGGGATCGAACCCGGGTCCTCTGCAAGACCAGTCGGCGCTCTTAACCACTAGGCCATCTCTCCAGCCCCTTCTTTTCCTTTTTTTTTTTTTAGTTAGCCCATAAAATAATGGATTTCTTTTTTTTTTTTTTTTTTTTTTTTT
>VZQC01002975.1:290121-302468 GCA_009823505.1 Rhizomys pruinosus
TTTTTTTGGTCTTTTCAAGACAGGGTCTCCCTGTAGCCCCAGCTGTCCTGGAACTCACTTTGTACACCAGGCTGGCCTTGAACTCACAAAGATCCACCTGCCTCTGCCTCCCAAGTGCTAGGATTAAAGGCGTGGGCCACCACGCCCGGCTCTATTTTTTTTTATGTGTATGCATGTACTGTCTGCATGTAGGTTGGTGCACCCGTGTTGTGCAATGCTGTGGAGGTCGGAAGAGGGTGTCAGATTCCCCTGGAACTGGAGTTAAAGACGGTTCTTAGCTGTCATGTGGGTGCTGGGAATCAAACCCGGGTCCTCTGCAAGAGCAGACAGTGCTCTTAACCACTGAGCTATCTCTCCAGCCCGTTTTTTTTTTTTTTTACAAGAAAGTTTTTAACCTCTTTACTTTTGTTTTTTGTTGTTTGTTTGGTTGTTTTCTATCTTTTTGAGACAGGGTCTCCCTGTAGCCCCAGCTAGCCTGGAACTCACCACGTAGACCAGGCTGGCCTTGAACTCACAGAGATCTGCCTGCCTCTGCTTCCCCAGTGCTGGGATTAAAGACACAGGCCACCAAGCCCTGTTTGCTTGCCTCCATTATTGAATATGTAGATATCGTACGTAGATATCAGGACAGCACCTGTTTTGGGGATCACTGAGACTACTGATGACAGAATCACACTTGTGAAGGTGCTGCCCATAGTAAATGTTAGTTTTCCAGGAGGATGGACCAATCTAGATGGAGACATGGGTGGTAAAGTGCTTGCCTATGATGCCAGAGGCCCTGGGGTCACTCTCTAGCACTGTATAGAAACTCTGTGTTTGGTCAGCAGTAGGAAATTAACTGGGTGTGGCAGTGCGTGCCAATAATCCCAGTTTGGGGGAGCCGGAGTCTATTCCAGGCCAGCCTGTAGTAATAACCCTTTCTCTCCTCACCCCACCATTCAGTCACCACATCTGTGGATTCTGCATTCTTGGGATTCCTTCAATTATCTATCGCATGTTTTCTGTCCTAGGTGCCACTTCCTTAATCCAGCCTTTCGTCCCCTCCTGTCTGGTGATTGCAGAAGGTTCCTAGCTAGAATTCAGTAAGTAGCGCAGACTGATCTCAAACTCGTGGCTATCCTCCTGTCTCTACTTCATCACCGTACCCAGCTCCCTTTGCTCCCTTCAATCCTTTCTCCACATTCGAGCATGGCTTCCTGCTTGATGTCTTCTAAAAGCCAGCTTGACTTCCTACTGAACGGAATCTCTTTCAGTTCCTCAAATGGACTTTGCTCTGTTCCCCTCCACAAATGCTATTTCCTCTGCTGGGGCCACTGCCACTGATTGGTGTTCTCTCTTTTTTTCCCCGCCCCCCTCCCCCAAGTAAATCTCAGGGTGCCTACCCACCTCCAAGACTTCTGTCCTAGCTACATGTGTCTCTGTGTCCTGTCACAGTTCTCCAACACCAGTCTGCTGCATTGCTGGAGTCAGTGTCTCCAGACAGAAGACCAGAAGACTTTGAGGATAAGTTCTCTGTTTTGTTCACATTGTACCTCCAGAGGTTAGTGTTGGCCAGACCTATAATAAGAATTCAGTATTGGGGCTGGAGAGATGGCCTAGCGGTTAAGAGCACCGACTGCTCTTGCAGAGGACCTGGGTTCAATCCCCAGCACCCACATGGTGGCTGAGAACCGTCTGTAACTCCAATTCCAGGAGAACTCCAGTTCCAGGGGAATCCGACACCCTCTTCTGACCTCCGCGGCATTGCACGACATGGGTGCACAGACCTACATGCAGACAGTACATTCATTCACATAAATAAATAAATAAATAAATAAATAAATAAATAAATAAATAAAATAAAAAAAAAGAATTCAGTATTTTAGCCAGGTGTGGTGGCGAACACCTTTAATCCCAGCACTCAGAGGCTGAGGCAGGTATATTTCTGTGAGTTCAAGGCCAGCTTGGTCTACAGAGTGAGCTTCAAGCCAGCTGAGACTAAAGGTATGTGCTACCACACCCAGTCTAAGACAGTTCTTAGTTGCCATGTGGGTGCTGGGAATCAAACCCAGATCCTCTGCAAGAGCAGTCGGCCCTCTTAACCGCTGAGCCATCTCTCCAGCCCCAGATTTCAATATTTTATTGTGACAGGGACTCAAGTAGCCTAGGCTGGCCTCAAACTGTCCATGTAGCCAAGGATGACCTTGAACTCCTGATATTCTTGTCTCTGCCTTCTAAGTGCTGAGATTACAAGGGGTTTGGCACCAACCACATCTGGTGAGCTCAATGCCTTTTCAAATTATTTAGGGGGCTGGAGAGATGGCTCAAAGATTAAGAGCGCCCACTGCTCTTGCAGAGGACCCAGGTTTGATTCCCAGCAACCACATGGCTGCTAACGACTGTCTGTAGCTTCAGTTCCAAAGTATCCAGCACCCTCTTCTGACCTCTAAGAGCATTGTATGACATGGGTATACTTACACACATACAAGCAATACACTCATACACATAAAATAATAAAAAATAATAAATAAAACATTAAAAAGCTGCATAATGGCTGTTGCTATCTTTTTTAATTTTATTTATTTCTGTATGTGTATGAATGTACTGTCTGCATGCAAGTCTGTGCACCCGTGTCGTGCAATGCTGTGGAGGTCAGAAGAGGGTGTCGGATTCCCCTGGAACTGGAGTTCTCCTGGAATTGGAGTTTCAGATGGTTCTCAGCCTCCATGTGGATGCTGGGGATCGAACCCGGGTCCTCTGCAAGAGCGGTCGGCGCTCTTAACTGCTAGGCCATCTCTCCAGCCCCATGCTGTTGCTATTTTTGAGACAAGCCATGTAGTCATCTTGAATTTTTTTTTTTTTTTTTTTTTTTNATTTTTTTTTGTCTTTTCAAGACAGAGTCTCCCTGTAGCACCAGCTGTCCTGGAACTCACTCTGTAGACCAGGCTGGCCGTGAACTCACAAAGATCAGCATGCCTCTGCCTCCCTAGTGCTAGTATTAAATGCGTGCGCCACCATGCCCGGCACTTTAAATCATTTTTTAGATGGTCTCACTATGTAGTTTGGGATGTTCTGGAGCTCAGAACAGATCTGCCTGCCTCTGCCTCCTGAGTTAGTTAGCACTACCAAACCTGTCAATAATATTTGATTATTCCTAAACATGTCATTTAATTTTATGGTTTGGATTTCCAATGTCCCTCTGAAACTTACGTGTTAAAGACTTCGTCTTGGAGCTGGAGAGATGGCTCAGTGGTTAAGAGCACTGACTGCTCTTGCAGAGGACCTGGGTTCTATTGCCAGCACCCACATGGTGGCTAAGAACCGTCTTTAAGCCAGGTGTGGTGGTGCACACCTTTAATTCTAGCACTGGAGAGGCAGAGGCAGGTGGATCTCTGTGAGTTCAAGGCCAGCCTGGTCTACAGAGTAAGTTCCAGGACAGCTGGGGCTATAGGGAGACCCTGTCTCAAAAAAAAAAAAAAAAAGAAAAAAGACTTGGTCTTCAATGCAATGTTCAGAAGTTTCAGAGTAAGATGTCATAGATTGGGAGGGGACAGAAACCTGAAACTGGGGCCTCATTAGAGGAAGTAGATCAGAGAGCATCCTCAAAGGGATGATCTGGGGGCCGGAGGGATGGCCTAGCGGTTAAGAGCGCCAACCGCTCTTGTAGAGGACCCGGGTTTGATCCCCAGCACCCACATGGCGGCTGAGAACCATCTGTAACTCCAATTCCAGGAGAATCCGACACCCTCTTCTGACCTCCGCGGCATTGCACGACATGGGTGCACAGACCTACATGCAGACAGTACATTCATTCACATAAATAAATAAATAAATAAATAAATAAATAAATAAATAAATAAAATAAAAAAAAAGAATTCAGTATTTTAGCCAGGTGTGGTGGCGAACACCTTTAATCCCAGCACTCAGAGGCTGAGGCAGGTATATTTCTGTGAGTTCAAGGCCAGCTTGGTCTACAGAGTGAGCTTCAAGCCAGCTGAGACTAAAGGTATGTGCTACCACACCCAGTCTAAGACAGTTCTTAGTTGCCATGTGGGTGCTGGGAATCAAACCCAGATCCTCTGCAAGAGCAGTCGGCCCTCTTAACCGCTGAGCCATCTCTCCAGCCCCAGATTTCAATATTTTATTGTGACAGGGACTCAAGTAGCCTAGGCTGGCCTCAAACTGTCCATGTAGCCAAGGATGACCTTGAACTCCTGATATTCTTGTCTCTGCCTTCTAAGTGCTGAGATTACAAGGGGTTTGGCACCAACCACATCTGGTGAGCTCAATGCCTTTTCAAATTATTTAGGGGGCTGGAGAGATGGCTCAAAGATTAAGAGCGCCCACTGCTCTTGCAGAGGACCCAGGTTTGATTCCCAGCAACCACATGGCTGCTAACGACTGTCTGTAGCTTCAGTTCCAAAGTATCCAGCACCCTCTTCTGACCTCTAAGAGCATTGTATGACATGGGTATACTTACACACATACAAGCAATACACTCATACACATAAAATAATAAAAAATAATAAATAAAACATTAAAAAGCTGCATAATGGCTGTTGCTATCTTTTTTAATTTTATTTATTTCTGTATGTGTATGAATGTACTGTCTGCATGCAAGTCTGTGCACCCGTGTCGTGCAATGCTGTGGAGGTCAGAAGANGCACATTCATACACATACAGAAATAAATAAAATTAATAATAAAAAAAATAAATAAATAAAATTAAAAATAAAATAAGGGATGATCTGATCCCAGTTCCTCCCTTTCTGTGTGCTTCCTGGCTGTGATGACATAAGCAGCTCTGTTCCATTGCACCCTGACCGCATGCTCAGCCTCACTGTAGCCGAAGTCAATTTGCCTACCTCTGAAACAGTGAGAGATAAAGCTTTCTTCCTTTTAATTGAAAAAGCTCTCTCTCTCTCTCTCTCACACACACACACACACACACACACAAACACATGCATACACAGAGAGAGAAAGACAGAGACAGAGAGGACCATATCCTTAGAATAAATCCCAAGCAGTGAAATGATTGAGTGGAACTAGACACTCAGATTTACTAATTTGTTTATTTAAAAACTTTATATTTAGCCGGGCGTGGTGGCACATGCCTTTAATCCTGGCACTTGGGGCAGAGGCAGGTGGATCTTTGTGAGTTCAAGGCCAGCCTGGTCTACAGAATGAGTTCCAGGACTGCTGGGGCTACAGAGAGACCCTGTCTTGAAAAGACCAAAAAAAAAAAAACTTTATATTTAAAAACTTTTTTTTTTGGTCTTTTTTCAGACAGGTTCAAAACTTTTTAAAAACTTTTTATTTTTTTTTAATGTGTATGAATGTACTGTCTGCATGTAGGTTTGTGCACCCATGTCGTGCAATGCCACAGAGGTCAGAAGAGGGTGTCGGATTCCCCTGGAACTGGAGTTAAGGACGGTTCTTAGCTGCTATGTGGGTGCTGGGGATCAAACCTGGGTCCTCTGCAAGAGCAGTCAGCGACGCTCTTAACCACTAGGCCATCTCTCCAGCCCCCCCCCCCAATTTGTTTATTTAATAGTGTAGATACACCATAGTAAGCTCCAGAGACATTTAGTTATTTATACTGCCACCCATGGTGAACCCTGAGATTGGCACACTGCTATCAAATCCCTTGATCTCTGGCCAATCTGATAGACAAAAAAGAATGCCTTTGCAGATTTGTCAGATCTCTTTCAACAATTGATCATGTATATGCTGGTCCATTTCATCAACATCAGATGAGAAGCCAGGTGTAATCCCAGCACTCAGTAAATCCAGGCAGCAGGGCTAAATAGTGTGACTTTGTCTCAAGAAAAAAACAAAACAAAAACAACAAATAACAAAATGGGAACTACAGATGAGATCAATCTGCAAAGACAAACAGAGCTATACAAAACTGAATGAGCCAGGCATGATGGCTCATGCCTGCAATCCCAATGACTCAGGAGGCTGAGGTAGGTGGATTGCCACCAATTTGAGGCCAGCCTGGGCTTTGGAGTGAGATTGTTGTGGGGGTGGGGGGTGCAGGAGGAAGGAGAAAGCAAAGGGAAGGAAAGGAACGGAGAAAGAAGCGGGGCACAGGTCAGTGGAAGAGCACTTGCCTGTACGCATGAGGCCCTAGGTCAGCCTTAACTACAAGGGGTGAAAAGAAAGAAAACTGAATAGAAATTTGAGCTGGCACTTAACAAAAGAAATCCCACTCTGTGGTAGTTCATACCCTTAATCCCAGCATTTAGGAGGCTGGGGCAGGAGGCTCAGGGGTTCAAGGCCACCATCCGGTACACAGCAAATTTAAGGGCAGTATGAACTACATGAAAGAATGAAAAAATAAATATCGAGAGAAAAAAGGAAGGAGGGAGGTGAGAGGAAGGAAGGGAGGGGAGGAGGGAAGAGGAAGGAGGAGAAATCCAAAGAGTAGGAAGGAAGCTATAAATTAAGAATTAAGAAATGGTCTCGCCAGGCGTGGTGGCTCACACCTTTAATCCTAGTGCTTGGGAGCCAGAGGCAGGCAGATCTTTGTGAGTTCAAGGCCAGCCTGGTCTACAGAGTGTACAGAGTGAATTCCAGGACAGCTGGGGATACAGAGAGACCCTGTCTCAAAAAGACAAAAAACAAAAACAAAAACAAAAAAAATGACCTCTTCCCTAGTTGGGCGTCTGAAGGGAAGATGGGTCAGCAACAGCTCTGGTCTACAGAGTGAGTTCCAGGCTAGATGGGGCTAAGTGCCTTAAAAAAGAAGAACCACTGCTTGGCATGGCGGCCCAGGCCTTTAATCCCAGCACTTCTGAGTGCACTACCATGCCCTGCCACTACAGAATATTGTCACAGATCTATTGTGTCCATCTGTCTCCAGGTCTGTCTAGCTATCCATGACTAAACTCCATACGGATGTCCTACAAGCACATTGCATGTCCTGAAGCACTTGGTCATTCTGAATGCCTTCACTGTATCAAGCCACTGAGATTAATTACATCAACTATTTTATGTTGTAGCTTCCCATCTGTGAAGCTGTTTGTCTCTCTAAATATTGAGAAAAGGAAGATGGAAATGTTTTTATTGTCTTTAAATCTGGAGCTCAACTACATAAAAGTTCACTGAAGCTGGGCATGGTGGTGCATACCTTTTATCCCAGCACGTGGGTTGCAGAAGCAGGCAGATCTTTGTGAGTTCAAACCAACCTGGTCTACAGAGTGAGTTCTAGGCCAGCTGGGGCTACAGGGAGACCCTCTCTCTCTCTCTCTCTCTCTCTCTCTCTCTCTCTCTATCCTAACACTTGGGAGGCAGAGACAGGCAGATCTTTNGGCTCCCAGTTTTAATCTCAGCCTGCTAGAGAAGGAGGGTGTGCAGAGGGTTTAGCATCTTGGCTAGAATCTCAGGTAACAAATATGTGCTCAGCCTGTCTGAGGCATCCCTGTCCTCAGGAAGACCTCATAATATTTGTTTATATATTTACTGGCTGTTTATGGATATATACATATATCCATAAACAGCCAGTAAATAAATAAACAAATATTATGAGGTCTTCCTGAGGACAGGGATGCCTCAGACAGGCTGAGCACATATTTGTTACCTGAGATTCTAGCCAAGATGCTAAACCCTCTGCACACCCTCCTTCTCTAGCAGGCTGAGATTAAAACTGGGAGCCAATAGTTTGTCACATAGCAACAATAGTAAAGAATGCACTACTGCTGAAAGGAGCAGATGCTCGCCTGTCACAGTGAGCAGAGCGGAGCCAAGCTATTTTGAGATCCTTTAGGTACAGTCTCTGTCTGATAGGTCCATACACTGTGGCTATAGTTACCACGCCTGGCCTCAGCTACAGGGCCAAAAGGCATGGAAAACACTTATTTGCATATCTGTCTCTTTTACTATCCTTTAGAGAAGCCTCTTTGAATATGAAGGAACAATTTAAAGTCATAGTTTTGCTTGTTTGGAGTTGATCAGATTGTATTTGCAATACTGTTAGCATACTACATGTGTATGCATTTATGTGTGGTAGATATACATGTGTGCATATGTGTGTGTTGGTGAGGTATTCACACATATGTGACTGGGGACCAAAAGTTGATACTGGATATCTGCTATCTCTCCCCCCCTTATTCTTTTTCTGTCTGTCTGTCTGACTATCTGTCTGTCTGTCTTTTTTTTTTAATTTTTTTTTAAATTTTATTTATTTCCGTATGTGTATGAATGTGTTGTCTGCATGCAAGTTTGTGCACCCGTGACGTGCAGTGCCGCGGAGGTCAGAAGAGGGTGTCGGATTCCCCTGGAACTGGAGTTCTCCTGGAATTGGAGTTTTAGACGGTTCTCGGCCGCCATGTGGGTGCTGGGGATCGAACCCGGGTCCTCTGCAAGAGCGGTCGGCGCTCTTAACCGCTAGGCCATCTCTCCAGCCCCCTGTCTGTCTGTCTTTTTGAGACAGGGTCTCCCTGTAGCCTGAGCTGGCCTGGAACTCAGGTAGACCATGAGTTCCTCCTATAGGTAGACAATGCTGGCCTTGAACTCACAGAGATCTGCCTACCTCTGCCTTGAGGGTGCTGGGATTAGAAGTGTGTACTACCAGGCCCAACTTTTTTTAAGGATAAAATGATTTCTTTTTGCTTACAGTTCAGAGGGATACAGTCCATCATAGCAAGGGGGATGGCTTTAGGAGCAGGAGGCTATCTGGTCACATTGAACCCACCTCACTTTACTTTTGAGACAGGGTCTCTCAGTGAACCTCAAACTCACCAAATGGCTAGACTTGGTGGCCAGTAAGCCTCAGGGATCCTCCTGACTCTGCCGGGATTGCAAATGTGTGCCACCACACGTAACTTTCAGTGTGGAGTCTGGGGATGTGGATCCGATCCTCATGCTTGTACATAAGCACTTCATCCATGGAGCCATCTTTCCAGCCCCACTGTTAACAAATTTTAATACTCCATGGAGTTAGCCAGGCTTGGCACGTGCCTATAACCTGGCACTTGGAGGGTAGAGGCAGCTGATCTGAGGTGATGGCTCAGGGGGTAAAGGCACTTTCCACCAAGCCTGATGACTTGAGTTTGATCCCTGGGGCCTACATAGTAGAAAGAGAGAAACAACTCCTGTAGGTTGTCCTCTGACCTCCACATGCATGGGATGGCACGTGTGTGCTCCCCACCAATAGATAGGTAAATATAAAAATAAATAAATAACAGAGTTCAAAATCATCTCTGGATACTCGACAAGCTTAAAGCCATCTTGGGCTATGGTGAGACACTGTCTCAAAAAACATACAAAAAATCAGAGCTACCAATACATGTGATTTATACATAAGGAAATACAAAGCCTATACTTCTTGGCAGGACATCTATTGTCCTCTGGGATGTGGCTGGGGACTGTGTCAGTATCTTCTGCTTGAATGCTCCCAGTAGTAGGTGGTTGAGCCTAGGTGAGCATCATAAATTAGCTTGGCCTCATCAGTTACTTTGGCTGGTAACTATTCTGAGTTTCTCTGCAGCTAGGTGGTTTTTCAGGAGGACAGGAACAGTGCCATCTATATCTTTGGGTTTTTTTTTAATTTTATTTATTTTGTATGTGTATGAATGTACTGTCTGCATGTAGGTTTGTGCATCCGTGTCATGCAATGCCGCGGAGGTCAGAAGAGGGTCTCGGATTCCCCTGGAACTGGAGTTCTCCTGGAACTGGAGTTACAGACGGTTCTCAGCCGCCATGTGGGTGCTGGGGATCAAACCCGGGTCCTCTGCAAGAGCAGTCGGTGCTCTTAGCCACTAGGCTATCTCTCCAGCCTGCCATCTATATCTTTGAATAAACAGTACCAACACAGTGCTGGGCACACAGAAGGTGCTTACGAAACCAAGTATGGTGACCCATGCCTGAAACCCAGCATTTCAAAGGTTGAGGTAGAAGGATTGCCTTGAGTATGAGGCCAACATAGTCTCTAACAACCAGAAGAGGGCTGGATGTGGTGGCATACACCTTTAATCCTAGTGTTCAGGAGGTAGGTCCACATAGCAAGTTCCAGGCCAGTTGGGGCTACAGGGAGACTCTGTCTCAAAAGCAAAACAACTGTGCACAACAATACAAAAGAAAACAAAACTAACAAAAACACAGAAGAAAACTCCACAAAACGAATGGTTAAACTGTGCACAGACCTTTAATACCAGCACTTAGGAGGCAGAGGCAGGATCTCTGTGAGACTGAGGTCAACCTGGACTACATAGTGAGTTTCAGGCCCAATGGGACTACCAGGAGAACCTGTCTCAATAAAAAAGAAAAACAAGGGGCTGGAGAGATAGCCCAGCGGTTAAGAGCACTGGCTGCTCTTGCAGAGGACCCGGGTTCGATCCCCAGCACCCACATGGCGGCTAAGAACCGTCTGTAACTCCAATTCCAGGAGAACTCCGGTTCCAGGGGAATCCGACACCCTCTTCTGACCTCCGCGGCATTGCACGACACGGGTGCACAAACCTACATGCAGACAGTACATTCATACACATACAAAAATAAATAAAGTAAAAAAAAAAGAAAAACAAAAAAGATGGTTAAGTTACTGGGTTGCCAGAGGAGGTTCTGCTGGCCTAGTTCATGTGGAATGGTTGGACATTGCCTGACAATACAGAAGGTCACAAGTTCTGTGGCTGCCTTACAGGTTTGACAATCTCTGTTCTACTTCTGTAGAATGGATAATATATATACATATACATATATATATATAGTATATTTATATTTAACACACTCCTTTCTTTTTTTATTATTATTTTTAATTATATATATATATATTTTTTGTACAAGACTTTCCTCCCTTCTTTCCTTCCTACATCCATCCATCCCTTATTCAACAAACCCACTCTGGCATTCTGACAGTGAGTCCTCTGCCAGTGCTTATACTAGATGTGTCTTGTCTTGTCTTTTCTTTTCTTTTCTTTTTTTTTGGTCTTTTTGAGACATGGTCTCCCTGTAGCCCCAGCTGTCCTGGAACTCACTCTGTAGATGAGGCTGGCCTTGAACTCACAAAGATCCGCCTGCCTCTACCTCCCAAGTGTTAGGATTAAAGGCGTGCGCCACCATACCCAACAAAATGTGTCTTGCTAAAGCAAGATATCTGCCTCTGCCCTGCAAAGCAATAGTTCAATAAAAGGAGAGCTGGACTCCATAGGCAAAGCATTTGCTGTGCAAGCTTGAGCACCAGAGTTGGATCCCAGTAACCACATACAAACTGGGTGGGCATGGGGCTTGCCTATACCCATGCACCCTACATACATGCACATACCACACACACACACACACACACACACACACACACACACACACACACACACACACACACACACACGAGGTTTGGATATGGCTTAGAGGACCTGAGTTGAATCTTTATCTTTTTTTTTAAGCCATTTTTTTTTTTGTATGAGTGTACTGTCTGCATATAGTTGGTGCACCCATGTCGTGCAATGTCGCGGAGGTCAGAAGAGGGTGTCAGATTCCTCTGGAACTGGAGTTAAAGATGGTTCTTAGCTGCAATGTGGGTGCTGGGGATCGAACCTGGGTCCTCTGCAAGATCAGTCGGCGCTCTTAACCGCTGAGCCATCTCTCCAGCCCCGTTAAGCCAATTTTTATTGAAGCTTTGTGCATTTCATACAAAATTTCCAATCAAATCTAGACCCGTGCCCCCTTCCTTGCTGCCCCCCCACCAGACTTCATGCATTCTGCCAAACATGTTTTTCATCTTTTTCTCAGTCTCTTTTAAAATTTTTGATGCTCTTAACCACTGAGCCATCTCTCCAGCCCCTTTATTTTTTATTTTGTGAGACAGGGTCTCCCTCTAGCCCTAGCTGGCCTGGAACTCTGTAGAGCAGGCTGGCCTTGAACTCACAGAGATCTGCCTGCCTCTGCCTCCCAAGTGCTAGGGTTAAAGATGTGGTCCACCATGCCAGGGTTAAAGATGGTTTTTAGCCACCATGTGGGTGCTGGGAATCAAACCTGGATCCTCTGCAAGAGCAGATGGCACTCTTAACTGCTGAGCCATGTCTTCAGCCCCTCAATCTTTATCTTTACCATATTCTGGTGCCTCATCAGAGCTATTTCACTTGATTTCAGTTCTAGTTTCCAGATCAATAACGAGTATACATTTTTATTATTATTATTATTTATCTTTGTATGTGTATGAATGTACTGTCTGCATGCAGGTCTGTGCACCCGTGTCGTGCAATGCTGCCGCGGAGGTCAGAAGAGGGTCTCGGATTCCCCTGGAACTGGAGTTCTCCTGGAATTGGAGTTACAGACGGTTCTTAGCCGCCATGTGGGTGCTGGGGATCGAACCCGGGTCCTCTGCAAGAGCGTCTGTGCTCTTAACCGCTAGGCTATCTCTCCAGTCCC
>VZQC01002975.1:309087-324123 GCA_009823505.1 Rhizomys pruinosus
TTATAAGCAGGTAATGTAATAGTTAAGAATGAATTGAAAGGGCTGGATAGATGGCTCAGCAGTCAAGACCACTATCTGTATTTACAGAGGACTTGCATTCAATTCCCAGCACCCACATGGCAGCTAACAACCATCTGTAACTCCAGTTCCAGGGGATCCAATGCACTCCTTTTTTTTTTTTTTTTTTGGTCTTTTCGAGACAGGGTCTCCCTGTAGCCCCAGCTGTCTTGGAAGTCACTCTGAGGACCAGGCTGGCCTTGAACTCACAAAGATCCGCCTGCCTCTGCCTCCCAAGTGCTAGGATTAAAGCCGTGCGCCACCACGCCCGGCCTCCAATGCACTCTTTTGACATCTGTAGGGATTTCATGACATGGGTGCACTTAAATACATGCAGGCAATACACACATACATGTAAAATAAAAATATTTAAATAAAATAAAATGCACTAGACTTGGAAGATAAATTAGGAAGCAGATGATTCCATATTCGGGAAGAGGAACAGAGAGGATTGTGTTGATCAGTGGATAGTTTCTAGGTCTCTACATGGACAACTGAAGCATAGTTAAATCAGGAATAGGGAAGCTAAAGCAAAAGGTGCAGAACTGGGGAGATGGGTAGGAACAAACTGTGACCAGAGCCTGCCAAACACCTTACATGCATTCATGTCATGTCCATGCTTCTAGCAACTCTTTTGTGTATGTATGCATTGTATGTATATGATCTATGTGTTCATGTGAGGCGGGTGTATGCACACTCTGTGAGAACGCAGCAGAGGCCTGACATTGGTGTTGGGTGCCTTCCTCTGTAGCTCTACACCTTTTTATTTATTTTTAAATTTATTTTATTTATTTATTTTTTTGAGACATGATCTCCCTGTAGCTCCAGCTGTCCTGAAATTCACTATGTAGATCAGGCTGGCCTTGAACTCACAAAGATCCACCTGCCTCTGCCTCCCAAACGCTGGGATTAAAGTCGTGCACTGGGACTAAAGTCGTGCACTATCACGCCTGGTTACTTTTTTTTTTTTTCTATTTCTTTTTTGAGACAGGGTCTCTCTATAGTCCCAGCTGGCCTGGAGCTCACTATATAGACCAGGCTGGCCTTGAACTCACAGAGAGCCGCCTGCCTCTGTGTGTGCCACCATGCCCTGGACCCACTTACTTTTTAAAAATATGGGTGCTGCTGCTGGGCGTGGTGGCGCACGTCTTTAATCCTAGCACTTGGGAGGCAGAGGCAGGCGGATCTTTGTGAGTTCAAGGCCAGCCTGGTCCAGAGTGAATTCCAGGACAGCTGGGGCTATAGGGAGACCCTGTCTCGAAAAGATAAAAAAAAATTAAAAAAAAAATATGGGTGCTGGGGGTCCAAACTCAGGTCCCCATGCTTGTGCGGCAACACTTTACCGACTGGGCCATCTCCCCAGCCCTCTAGTAACACTTTAATTTTTGTCTTTTTTTTTTTTTTTAATTTTATTTATTTTTGTATGTGTATGAATGTACTGTCTGCATGCAGGTTTGTGCACCCGTGTCTTGCAATGCCGCAGATGTCAGAAGAGGGTCTCGGATTCCTCTGGAACTGGAGTTTTGGAATTGGAGTTTCAGACGGTTCTCAGCTGCCATGTGGGTGCTGGAGATCGAACCCGGGTCCTCTGTAAGAGTGGTCGGCGCTCTTAACCACTAGGCCTTCTCTCCAACCCCAATTTTTGTCTTTTTGAGATGGGATCTCCCTTTAGTCCCAGCTGGCCTGGAGCTTGCTATGTAGACGAGGCTGGCCTTGAACTCAGAGAGATCCACCTGCTTCTGCCTCTGGAGTAATGAGATTAAAGGCTCGTGCCACCACACCCAGTTTAAAAACTGTTCTTAGCCACCATGTGGTGCTGGGAATTGAACTTGGGTCCTCTGCAAGAGCAGTCAGTGCTCTTAACTGCTGGCTGAGCCAACTCTCCAGCTCCACATTTTCTTTTTTTTTTAAATATTTTAAAAATATTTATCTGTCTATCTATCTATCTATCTATCATTTATTTACTTATTTACTTATTTACTTATTTATTTATTTATTTATTTATTTATATGTATATGAATGTACTGTCTGCATGCATGTCTGTGCACCCGTGTCCTGCAATGCTGCAGAGGTCAGAAGAGGGTGTCAGATTCCCCTGGAAATGGAGTTCTCCTGGAATTGGAGTTAAAGACGGTTCTCAGCTGCCATGTAGGTGCTGGGGATCAAACCCGGGTCCTCTGCAAGAGCAGTCAGCGATCCCAACCCCTAGGCCATCTCTCCAGCCCCCACATTTTCTTTTTTGAGACAGGGTCTCCCTGTAGCATAGCTGGCCTGGAACTTGCTAGGTAGACCAGGTTGGTCTCAATCTCACAGAGATCCACCTGCCTCTGCCTTGTAAATTCTGGGATTAAAGATGTGTATCACGACCCCCCCCACACACACCCAGCTCTAGTAATTCCTTTGACTTATATGTATTATTAGCTTTTTAGCTTCTCTATATAGTCCTGGCTGGTCTTGAACTTGAGATCCTCTTGACTCAGTTTCTTTTTTTTTTTTTTTTTAAGTCCCAGCTGGCCTGGAGCTATGTAGACTAGGCTGGCCTTGGAACTCACAGAGATCCGCCGGCCTCTGCCTCCTAAATGCTGGGATTAAAGGTGTAGGCCGCCTTGCCTGGCTTAACTCAGTTTCTTTTGAGTTTCATAGGATGACTTGAAATTGTGATGGTGTAGCAGGGTGATTCGTATGTACAGGAACTATGGTATTCCTATCCCGCCCCTCTGATATTGGGGATCAAGCCCAGGGCCTTGAGCAGGTTAACCACACATTCCACCACTAGCCATATAATAAAGTAGGCTTAATCACAAAACCTACCTTCAGATAATTAGTTTGCCTAAATCACATAGCTACTGGTAAAGCCAGAATTTAATCCAGGCCCTCTCTGACTCCACTGCTCCCACTCATACCTGCCTGTCTGCAGGTCTCTGTCCTGAGCCAGGTGTGGGCGTCTCCACCATTCAGGGGGCTGAGGCAGGATTGCATGCTCATGCCTAGTTTGGAGGAGTTCCAGGGTAGTCTCAAAATCAAAGTCAAGGGGCTGGAGAGATGGCTTAGTGTTTAAGAGCTCCGACAGCTCTTGCAGAGGACCTGGGTTTGATCCCCAGCACCCACATGGTGGCTAAGAACCGTCCGTAACTCCAGTTCCAGGGGAATCCGACACCCTCTTCTGACCTCTGCGGCATTGCATGACACGGGTGCACAAACCTACATGCAGACAGTACATTCATACACATAAAAAAATAAAAATAAATCAAAGTCAGGAACAGAATAAGCCAGGCGTGGAGGCACACACCTTTAATCCTAGCACTTGGGAGGCAGAGGCAGGAGGATCTTTGTGAGTTCAAAGCCAGCCTGGTCTACAGAGTGAGTTCCAGGACAGGTGGGGCTACAGGGAGACCCTGTCTCAAAAAGACCAAAAAAAATAAAAAATAAAAGATTAGGGAGGCAGCTTAGTTACAGAGCGCTTGCCTAGTGTGAACCAAACCCTGGTTTTAGTTCCAAGTACCTAAAAAAAGAAGAAAGTCCTGTCTTTGTTACTTTGCCTGCTTTTTCCCACTAGTTTGCCTGAACTAGGTATGAAGATCCCAAGACAGAATTCATCTTGACAACTTGAATTTCTTCCTATGATCACCAGTCCTGGGTATTTTTTTTTTTCTTCCAGTTATTACATTTACTTATTTCATGTGTATCCAGATGCAGGAGGTGGTCAGAGAATAACTGGGGAAGCTGGTTCTCTCCCTCCACCATGTGGGTCTTAAGGCTGGATCTTCAGTTTTTATAGCAAAGGTCTTAACCTGCTGAGCCATCTCATCAGCTCCAATTCGAACTTCTCAAGTTATTTCTTCTCTTGGTTCATCTAGAATCAACTTGCCAAACAGCATGAGATATGAAATATGAGAAAACAGGGCCTAGTGAGATGGCTCAGGCACCTACTGCCAAGTCTGACTCCCTGGGTTGGATCCCTGGGACCCACAAGTTGGCAGGAACCCCCCCACCCCCAACTAAACAAACAAATGTGAGAAAAGTACTTTTTTCCTGGCAGTACTGGGGACAGGACTGAGGCCCTCATGAATGGTAGGCGACTCTTTTTTTCACTTACCTACAGCCCCAGCAAGTGGACAATCTTTTTAGAAGGTAATGGTTTGAGGGAGCAGGAGAGATGGCCTAGAGGTTAAGAGCACCGACCGCTCTTGCAGAGGACCAGGGTTTGATCCCCAGCACCCACATGGTGGCCAAGAACCGGTCTGAAACTCCAATTCCAGGAGAACTCCAGTTCCACGGGAATCCGACACCCTCTTCTGACCACCGCCGCAGGACACGGGTGCACAGACTTGCATGCAGACAGTACATTCATACACATACAGAAATAAAATTAAAAAAAATAAAGGTAATGGTTTGAGCATTTCCTTCAGGGCCATTTACAACCTTGCCAACCTCTCCTTACAGAATGACAAGAAAAGAGGTATCTTGTCTTGTGAAGGAGTGTAAAAGCATGCTCTCTCTACTTTCTGCTGCAAAATCCGGCTGTCTCATAACTGGACTGCATATTCCAGCATTTGTGCCCCTTGTTACATTTTTTTCTTGCCCTATTACCTTTGGAACTTTACATCTGTTAGTCTTTCCTATTTCCATTATATTCAAGGCATTACTTAATGTGGTCGTCTATTTGACTCATTTATTGGAGCTGAGTGGAAATATACCCAAATGCCTTTAAGTTTCAGGCAGGTTCAGAAAAAATGTTTCTCAAGGCTTTCTTGGTGAGAAAGATACCTGGTAGGGGTGTGTAGACACGTGGTGGGCAAAAATGCAGGTGGGGTCTGGCCCTAAACATCTCTCCACCGTTGAGATTTTATTCCATATTTTCGTTGTCCCAAAACTTTTTTAAAAATCGGACAATGCGGAGAATATAAGAACTCGTCATTAGTGTGACTTTGGGATATGAACTGCTCCCTGTGGAAAGGTGGTGGAGGGGGCGAGGATGCACAGGGTCTCTAAAACGAAACATCAGGTGTTCGGTGAATAAAACCGGGTTCTCTTAGGACCCTCAGATTCTGCCTCGGGTCCGAGCCTGGCACCTGCACCGTGACGGTGCGCCGCCACGGAGCAGCTCCAGAGTTCTACAGCCCTCTGCGCTGAGACCAAGCCCACGATCACTCTTCTGTACTTGTCCACCGACTGAAAATACGTTCCGATTCCGCCCCCGACTCCCCCCCTTTTCAAATCCTCCCCTTTAAAGGGAGCTACCGAGCGAAGCAGGGGGAGTTTGCGGAAGCGCCTACCGCGTTGAGCCCTTGGGCGGATCTCGCGGCTGGGAGCGACCCCGCCCCCGGAGCCGCTTCCCCTATTGTGCGAGCGCCGGGCCCAAAGCCCCGCCCCTACCCGCCCCCTCGGAGTGCGGCCCCGCCCTCGCCCCCCCTTGGCTCATTTCCGGCCGCCGCCGCTACCGCTAGCCTGTAAGGAGGATTCGGCAGAGGGAAGAAACAACAGCCGCCATCTTGTTTGTGTGCTAGGCTGGGGGGGAGAGAGGGCGAGAGGGAGCCGGCCAGAGCGAGCGAGCGGGACGCCAAGCGGAGTGCGGACTGAGGGAGAAGCGAGGGCGGAGGGCACCGGGCCGGAGCGCGGCGGAGGAGGCCGAGACAGTGGTGGGCAGCCCACGGAGCACGGGCCAAGGCGACCCGCAGCCCCCTCCCGCCCGCACACACCCCCGCCGCGGCGCGGCCCGGGCCGGCGTCGGCGCTTCAGGGGGACCGTACCACTACCCCGCAACCCGCGCCTCGCCCGCTGCCGGGCCAGCCCCGAGCCGGGCTCCGCGGGGGGCGGGGCGAGTGCTCCCCGCAGAGAGTGGCCGCCGTCGCACTCGCTCTTCCGCGCGGAGGCCGCGGCGGTGGGCTCAGCGTCCGCGCGGGTGTGCGGCCCAAGGCGCGGCCCGGCCCCCCTGGCCTCCGGGACCGGCGAGTTCCTCGGCCCGCGGCATCGCCCGCCCCCCGAGGCGGCCGCGCGATGTGAGGCGGCGGCGGCGGCGCCAGTCTGGCTCTCGGCTCAGCGGAGCTCTTCGCGGCCATTGGGGGCCGGTGCGGCGGCGGCGGCGGGAGGAGGAGGAGGAGGAGGAGGTGCGCGGGGGGGCGCAGGCCCGGGCGGGGGCCCGGGAGGAGGTGAGTGTCTCTGGTCGCCGCCTCCTCTCCCCCCTTCTCGCCCCCGCCTCCTGGTGGCGATGCGAAGGAGGAGGACAGCGCCGAGGAGGAAGAGGCTGATGGCGGCGGCGGCGGCGCTCCGGGAGACCTCGGCGGGGCAGAGGCTGGCCGCAGCGGGCCGGGGACTGCGAGTGTAGACCGCGCTGCTCTGGGTCGAGTCGCCGAGCTGCCCTCCGGGCCGGGCGAGGCCCGGGCTTCCGCACTTGCCCTTAGCCTTTCTGCCGAGTCCGCATCCCGCTTCGGCCGCGGCGACCGGGCGCCGAGAAAAAGGAACTTCCCCACCCCCCTCGGCGGCCGCGCAGCCGGAGCCCACCCTCGCAGCGGGGCGGGGACCCCGGGCCAGAGCCGGGCTTCCCTGACGACTCGCCTCTTCCACGGTTGGATCTCCGAAAGAATTAAAAATGGCCGAGAATGTGGTAGAACCGGGGCCGCCTTCAGCCAAGCGGCCTAAGCTCTCGTCCCCGGCCCTCTCGGCGTCGGCCAGCGACGGCACAGGTTAGTCTCGGGACTCTGGGCCTGTCCTGTCTCCCCTCACCCTCGCTGCTCCGTTCTTTATCCCGGAGTTAATTTTAAAGCTTTTGATTGGTCTGGTGGAAGACGTCCAGTGGCCCAACCATTTTTCTCGGCCTCCTGATGCATTTCGTTGCAACACTATGTCTTGTCACTTTGGATGTGTGTTCTGGAATTGGAGCTCGGAAGTGGGTGCTGCATGGGCCTGCATTGTTGCCCCGGTGCGGTTGTGTCTTAAGGGCTTCCGTGCAGTTTTACTTTTAGTATTTTTTTGTTACTGGTCAGTGAGGGGTTTCAAATTCATCACTGTTGCACGTAATTCTCTTTCCTCTACTTTCCCACTTTTAGAGATTTTTGGGCTCCCTGTACAAAAGATTTTTCTGTGGAGAAACTAGGTGGAAGAAAAAAAAAATCTGGATTTGTGGGTGTGTGATTCAGGATTCCAAGTGTAACATGAAGTTTCGCAAAATTATTCTATTTTGCCCAAGGTTTTTCGATCCCCCCTTTCAGCCAGCCTTGCTTTAAGAACCAGTGTGGAACGCAGATCATTTGACATTTTTCAGTTATTTGTTGTGGAACTAGAAAGTCTCAAACTGGGTTTTCAGGTGGGGAGAGCAGAGGCATGTTCTTTGCCATTCGTCACTTTGGGGGGGGGGGGGAGAAAAGGCAGGATTTCTGGAATTAGGTCCCTAGAAATGGAGGCTTCAAGTGGGAAGAGTTTCCATACAAGTTTTCAAACGTTAGGTCTCGTGTGTATGTTGTCTTTTCAGGTCTCCGAGATTTCATAAGGTTTAGGAATTTTCACTCGGCCTTTGTTAGAGAAATTCAACCTCTTCCATGTCCGGATCTTTTCTCTGCTTATTATTAGTTTTATGTTGTTACTCTGATGATCACCCAAGCTCCTCTTTTGCTGTCTTGGTTGTTTGAGATGCCAGGATAATGAAGAAGAAGAATGGCTGGCCATCTGACAGCCCACAAGACATTCCCCCTTACTACAAGCATCTCTTTAACTCTGAACAGGCTCAACGTCATCCCTCCATCTGCCAGTGGGAGTGCATAATGGAGTTAAATGGACCCTTTAAGTTTGTAGAGAACTTCTAGACCATGCTTCTAAGTAGGTGGTGTTTTAGAGCATGAAAATGGGGGGGGGATAGAGCCAGTGTTTTAATTCTTTGCTTTTATAAGATAAATCCTGAAGTATTAGTTAACGTGCAACAACTGGGAATTATGAATTTTGTAGTGTTCTCTTCCTAAGGGTCTAACATGGGTTCTACATAATAAGTTCTTTTAGTCTTGAAGTTTTGGTAGGCTTAAAGGATTTTTTTTAATTCCTTTTTTTTCTTTTTCAATATGCATATATACTTTATTCACTGTAGGTTTATACATGTATTCTATACATTTGTGTATGGGTGTTTGTACGTGTGAAGTTTTTGTTTAATTTTTCTGTATAATGGTTAACAGGTTTTTCATTTGATTTAGCTGGTAACATGAAATGGTGGTGGTGGTGGTTGTTTTTGTATTTTGTCTTTTTGAGACAGGGTCTCCTGGTAGCCCTAGCTGGCCTGGAATTCACTATGTAGATATGTCTGTCCTTAATTCACAGAGATCCATCTGCTTCTGCATTAGGAGTGCTAACCTGAAATATTGTAGGGAAAGCTTTCTATGTTTATTTGATGAGTCCTGATTTGAGCAGCTTAGTCTTGAGGTTCTGTTCAAACACTTCTGTTCAGGTGATAGTATTACTGTGTTCTATATATTTATCTGGGCTATGTACTTTGGGTAACTTGTATAATGTTGGCAGACTCACTTGATAAATGTCTGACCTTGTTAATAAGCAAAACTTGCTTTGTTACTTGGAATACCTATGAGTCCAATTTTACTACAGTCCTAAATGAAAAATAGTCATCACTCAGATCTATATGTTCTCTCTCTCCCTCCCTCTCCCTCTCCTCTCTCTCTTTTTTTTTTTTTTTTTTGGTCTTTTTGGAGACAGGGTCTCCCTTTAGTTCCAGCTGTCCTAGAAGTCTCTCTCTAGTCTAGGCTGGCCTTGAACTCACAGAGATCCACCTGCCTCTGCCTCCTGACTGCTGGGATGAAAGGTGTGCACCACTGTGCCCTGCAGATCTGCACTTTATTGCACTCGGAGTTTATATTAGTAGTATTACTTTTCTCTAAAAGTTGTGAAAGTTAATTTTCCTCTTTTCAAATTTATGTTTCAATAATTCTTTGGAATACAGTCTTCAACTGTAACTAGCCTGGGTTTGGGGGTGGGGGGCCAAGGGGTGAGTACAAAGAAAATGCTGTTCCTCTGTTAATTTATATCATGGTGGGCACCATTACATTTTGATCTTTGCATCCAGAAATAGGATGTCATAGTAATAGTAAGTTTTCAGGCAATTTCTAAGGAAGCACTTCACATTTAAAACTTGCAATGTCTGTTTTCATTTTTTTTTTAAATCTATTTTTTATGTGTATGAGTGTACTGTCTGCATGTAGGTTGGTGCACCCCTGTTGTGCAGTGCCACGGAGGTCAGAAGAGGGCATCAGATTCCCCTGGAACTAGAGTTAAAGACAGTTCTTGCCGGGCGTGGTGGCACACGCCTTTAATCCTAGCGCTTGGGAGGCAGAGGCAGGCGGATCTTTGTGAGTTCAAGGCAAGCCTGGTCTACAGAGTGAGTTCCAGGACAGCTGGGGCTACAGGGAGAACCTGTCTTGAAAAGACAAAAAAAAAAAAAAAAACAAAAAACAGTTCTTAGCTGCCATGTGGGTGCTGGGAATTGAATCTGGGTCCTCTGCAAGAGCAGTCGTTGCTCTTAATCGCTGAGCCATCTCTCTAGCCCCCTGTTTTCATTTTTAATCTGTCACTTTGTTATTTTACAAATTTAAAAAGAGAGCCCGGGGTGGTGGTGCATGCCTTAATCCTAGCACTTGGGAGGCAGAGGCAGGCGGATCTTTGTGAGTTCAAGGCCAGCCTGGTTCTACAGATCAAATCCAGGACAGCTAGGGCTATAGGGAGACCAAGTCTCGAAAGGACCAAAAAAAAAAAAAAAAAGAGATAAGTGAAGAAAAGTTTTTCATCGGTACTAGATTTTTATTTTATTATTTTTTTTGGGGGGGCGTTCTTTTTGAGACAGGGTCTCCCTGTAGCTCCAACTGTCCTGGAACTCAACTGTGTAGACTAGGCTGGCCTTGAACTCACAAAGATCCGCCTGCCTCTGCCTCCCCAGTGCTGGGATTAAAGGTGTGCACCATCACGCCCAGGTAGATTTTTATTTTTATCTGGAGCTGGTCAAAATTTTTAGACACCAGAAACTTGTTTGTTTTGTATTTATTTTATTTAATTTTTTAATTTATTAATTTTCATATGGACTGTCTGCATGTAGGTTGGTGTACTCATGTTGTGTGTGCAATGCTGAGGAGGTCAGAAGAGGGCGTGGGATTCCCCTGGAACTGGAGTTAAAGACGGTTCTTAGCCGCTGTGTGGGTGCTGGGAATTGAACCCGGGTCCTCTGCAACAGCAGTCAGCGCTCTTAACTGCTGAGCCATCTCTCCAGCCCCCAGAAACATTTTTTTTTTAAAGTAATTTATTAAGGCTTGCAAATTGTATAGTCTAAGCACACCTACCCAAGTGTTTCAGTGAATGTGCTTCTTTTGTAGGGAAGAAAACTAGAAGCTAGTGAGTTGGTAAGTTTAAGTATTACAAAACAAATTGGAATTTAAATCCCAACTTCTGAACATCTAAGGTTAGGTATTATTGCAGAATAAAGATGACCTGACAGGTTCACTAAAATTTCCAGGTTGATTGAATTAACTTGATTTAGATTCAAGTTTTATGTGTTAAAATGGGAGGGAGGGGAAAGTAACTTTTTTGGGGGGCGGGGGTGTCTTTGTACATTCAGAAATCTAATGTAAACATTCATATCTAAAACATAAAATTAGAACAAGATGAACTCCATCAACATATTTTAGTTAAGATGGTAAGTCATTACATAGAATTAGAACATAATGAATTCCGATCAACATATTTTAGTTAAGATGGTAAGTCATTACACAATGTTATTTTGACAAAATAAAACTTACTTTAAAAACAAATCTGGGGCTGGAGAGATGGCTTAGTAGTTAAGGGCGCCAACTACTTTTGTAGAGGACCCGGGTTGAATCCCCAGCACCCACATGGTGGCTGAGAACGGTCCTTAACTCCAGTTCCAGGGGAATCGACGCCCTCTCTGACCTCCGAGGCATTGCACGACACGGGTGCACAAACCTACATGCAAGACAGTACATTCATACACATAAAAAAAAAAAACCACAAAAAACACTACTGGCCAAGGCTCCTATTTCCTTATCTGTGGATTTGATCCAGTAAGTTTGCATTCAGAGTGGTAAGGTTAAGACAAGCTAAAAACAAAACTTGGTGTCTTGCCCATTTTCCCTCTAAAAGATTTTAGAAGCCATTTGTGGTAAGTTTTGGAAATACTTGTTGAGCCTATTTCTGATAACCTAGGTGATAGCAATGTTGAGGACATGTTGTCTTCATTGTCAGTGAACACATTCTCACTGCTTTGAAATCACTTAATTATGGGTGATAATTTTATGACCTTACCAAACCAAATAGGGTAGGTTCCTGTGCCTCTTGTGTAAGTGTCTGGATTGGTTTGGGTTTATGCCTGAAAAACAATATTCCTCCCCCAATTTCAAAGGCATAGAGCAGAGAGTATATATGAAGTACCACTAGATTAATGCACACATGGGAGAAGTGGAAAGGATGGGTGCTGATTTGCAGCAATGAGGGTCTCACTCTGTAGCCCAGGCTAGCCTGGAGCCTGCTACAATTTTCTTGCCTCCCTAGTGCTGGGATTACAGGGGTGACCCACTGGGCCTGAGGCAGTAAGGTTTTTTTTTTTTTTTTTGGTCTTTTAATTTTTTAAAAATTTTATTTATTTTTGTATGTGCATGAGTGTACTGTCTGTAGGTCTGTGCACCCGTGTCGTGCAATGCCGCGGAGGTCAGAAGAGGGTCTTGGATTCCCCTGGAACTGGAGTTCTCCTGGAATTGGAGTTACAGACGGTTCTTAGCCGCCATGTGGGTGTTGGGGATCGAACTTGGGTCCTCTGCAAGAGCAGTCGGTGCTCTTAACCGCTAGGCTATCTCTCCAGCCCCTTTTTTGGTCTTTTTTTTTGAGACAGGGTCTCCCCGTAGCCCAAGCTGTCTTGGATCTCACTCTGTAGACCAGGCTGGCCTTGAACTCAGAAAGATCGGCCTTCCTTTGCCTCTGGAGTGCTAGGATTAAAGGGGCATGCACCACCACACCTGGCCAGTAAGGATTTTTTAATGTAAGTTTTTATTTTCTCAAAATAACGTCATATAGTGACTTACCATCCTAACTAGAATACTTCAGTGGAGTTCGTGTTTAAGCTTTATTTTTAGGTATGGATATTTAATTAAAGTTAGATTTCTGGGCTGGAGAGATGGTTATTTAATGACAGTGAGTGAGATAGAGTGAAGTTCTATTAAGTTGTAAGTCCTGTGTGCTGAAATGCAGGCACCATTTTCCAGCAGGAGTTTGTGTTCTTTTGCAGAGATTTGGGCAGGCAGGAACACAGTGAATTACAGAAAGAACCGAGATGCGCTTCTGCTTTGTTGCCCCGCTATTCTTTTTCTCACTTTCCTAGTCTATTCCATTAGAAGGAAAAAAATGGAAATGCCTGAAAACGTATGCATAGTGGTATTTACAGGCAGATTAAGTGGTTAAAAAGGAAAGAGGAGAAGTGTAAGAACACATTCAGATACTTTGAGATGCTTCTTTCTGGTGAACTTAAGTTCAGAAGCTATTCTGCCAGTTCATATAGCCAACAGTTCATCAATTAATGGAAAATAAGCACTTCTTTTGTGATTTAGAGTTTCTTCCTCTTTTTTTTTTTGAGTCTGGGTCTTGCAGTGTTGCCTGGTTGGTCTAAAAACTCAAGGGCTCAATTGACCCTCCCAGATCTGCCTCCCTAGTAGCTAGAACTACAGATATGCAGCATTATACTTGGCTTGAAGTTAAATATTTTGAGTGTGGTAAGCATTAGTGAAATTAATGGGCAAAGATAAAAAAGTTTAGTCGGGAGTGGTGGCACACACCTTTATTCCCAGCTTTTGGGATTAAAAAAATTCACCAAAAGAATTCAACTAAAAAAAACCAAACAAAGCCGGGCGTGGTGGCGAGCGCCTTTAATCCCAGCACTGGGGAGCTAGAGTTAGGCAGATCTTTGTGAGTTCAAGGGCAGCCTGGTCTACAGAGCGAGCTCCAGGACAGCTGGTATTAAAAGGGAGGCCCTGCCTCAAAAAAAAAAAAAAAAAAAAAAAAAAAGAAAGAAAAGCCAAACAAAACCCACACAACAAAAGTTTTTTTTCGGGGGAGGGAGTATTTTTGAGGCAGGGTCTTAGTCCCAGCTGTCCTGGAGCTCACTCTGTAGACCCGGCTGGCCTTGAATTCACAGAGATCCGCTTGCCTCCTCAGTGCTGGGTTGAAAGGCGTGACTTTTAACTCCAGCACTCAGGAAACAGACGCACGCAGATGAACGTTTGTGAGTTCAAGGCCAGCCTGTTCTATATAGGGAGTTCCAGGATAACTGGGTCTATAGGGAGACCCTGTCTCAAAAAGACCAAAAAAAAAAGGGGGCTGGAGAGATGGCCTAGCGGTTAAGAGCACAGACTGCTCTTGCAGAGGACCCGGGTTCGATCCCCAGCACCCACATGGCGGCTAAGAACCGTCTGTAACTCCAGTTCCAGGAGAACTCCAGCTGCAGGGGAATCCGAGACCCTCTTCTGACCTCCGCGGCATTGCACGACACGGGTGCACAAACCTACATGCAGACAGTACTCTCATACACATACAAAAATAAATAAATAAAAAAATAAGTTAAACAGTTTAAAATAATAAATGATCCAGCTTTGATTCCCACCACCTATATGGCAGTTACCAAATTGCAGTTCCTGGGGATCCTCTTCTGACCCCGCAGGCATTGCAGGACACTGGTGCACATAGGCATGTGCAGGCAATGCACTCATACACATAAAATTTTAAAGTTTAATAAATTTTGAGCTAGCCATGGTAGTTCATGCACATCTATATAATCCCAGCACTCTGGAGGTGGTGGCAGGAGAATTGAAAATTCAGGGGTAGCCTGGACTCCACCCTAAAACATTGACATTGACTTTTGTAAAAGACTTCCTTTAACTCACTATGTAGACCAGGCTGGCCTGGATCACAGATCTACCTGCCTTTTTTTTTTTTCTTTCTTTCTTCTTTTTGGTATTTTCGAGACAGGGTCTCCCTGTAGCCCAGCTTGCCTGGAACTCACTAAGTACAGGCTGGCCTCAGTCTCACATCCAACCTCTTCCTCCTCAGTGCACTACTTTGCCTGGCTATTCTGGGGTGGGGTGGGGGGGCTTTGGTTTATTAAAAATTTTATGTGTATGAGTGCATTACCTGCATGTGCGTAAGTGCACCTGTGCCTTGCAGTGCTCAAGGCTGTTAGAAGAGGGTGATGGATACCCTGAACCTGGAGTTACAGACCTTTGTTAGCTCCATGTGGTAGTGGGAACTGAACCAGGGTCCTCTGCAAGAGCAACCCATGCTCTGTAACTGCCAGACCATCTTTTTCCAGCTCCTGCCCTGATAAGTTTTAGCAGCAGCAATGTTAGGGATCGTTTCAGACATGATATGTCCTGGATGTTGCTGGAAATTTTTCATATAGAAAAATGTGTATTTGAACAAAGTTGTTAGGGCTGAAAGTAACTTACCTTAGAAGTAGGGAAGGGTGTTTTATGTGAAACAGACAAATGATGTGGCTCGAACAATGTGGTTGTGTGGTTGTGGTGTTTTCATGGTGAGACAGATTGAAGGGGGGATATCGGGGTCCCCTTAGAGAAAGACAAAAATATGCTATGGAATTTGCCGTTCATTTAGTTGTCTGACCAAAAATTGTAGAAGTAGGAAAGCATTGGTGCTGTTTACCCCTTTGGAGATGACTAGTTGCTGTGAAATTTTATTGTAAATTGTAGTTATCAAAGTGAAATTTTAATTTGTTTTAGAACTAGAACTCTGGCCACCTATGATGGGTCCAGAGAGATGGCTCAGTGATGCCCACAACCCTGATGACCCAAGTTCATGTAAAGGCAAGTGAACTGACTCCACAAAGTTTTCCTCTGACTTCCATATCTACACTTACGGTATACATGGACATAGACAACACAGAATAAATTTTTTTCTTTTTAGTTTTTTTTTTTTTTTTTT
>VZQC01002975.1:324689-370195 GCA_009823505.1 Rhizomys pruinosus
TTTTATATATTTCCATATGTGTATGAATGTATTGTCTGCATGCAAGTCTGTGCACCTGTGACATGCAATGCCGCGGAGGTCAGAAGAGGGCGTCGGACTCCCCTGGAACTGGAGTTCTCCTGGAATTGGAGTTTCAGACGGCTCTCGGCCGCCATGTGGGTGCTGGGGATCGAACCCGGGTCCTCTGCAAGAGCGGTCGGTGCTCTTAACTGCTAGGCCATCGCTCCAGCCCCAACGGATGTGTTTATATATATGTAGGGGTTGAGTTCTGAGTCCAGAAGGAATAAGATCCCCCTGGAGATACAGGAAGTTGTGAATTGTCTTTATGTGGATGCTGGGAACTGAACTCCCATTCTCTCTTTTTTTTTTTTTTTAATTATTTATTTATTTCTGTATGTGGATGAATGTACTGTCTGCATGTAAGTTTGTGCACCCGTGTTGTGCAATGCCGCGGAGGTCAGAAGAGGGTCTCGGATTCCCCTGCAGCTGGAGTTCTCTTGGAACTGGAGTTACAGACGGTTCTTAGCCGCCATGTGGGTGCTGGGGATCGAACCCGGGTCCTCTGCAAGAGCAGTCGGTGCTCTTAACCGCTAGGCTCTCTCCAGCCCCTGAACTCCCATTCTCTACAAGAGCAGCAAATGGTCTTAATTACTGAGCCATCTCTCTGGTCCATTCATTTGATTGTTAATGTGTAATTTTAATAAAAGTGTTACGGGTATTTTGGATTATTTTGTTATTATGTTTGGGGGAGGGGTTGAGCTTGTAGGTGTGAGAACAGAATCTGTACAACTCACTGTGTAGATCAGGCTGATACTCAGCCCTACCTTCCTGCCGCATGAGTCACTATGCCCACCTTTGTTGGGTTTTTCAGACACTGTCTTGTCTTACATTGGTATTCCTGAAACTCACCATGTAGCCCAGAGGTTCTTGAATTTGTGGCAGTCAGCTTTTCTAGTGCTTGGATTACAGGGGTGAGCCACCATACCTGGCTTTGTTGTGTTCTGTTTGTTTAAAAGGGTTTTATTATTATTATTATTTGGTCTTTTTAGCCTGGAACCCTCTATGTAGACCAGGCTGGCCCGGAACTCTCAGAGATCTTTCTGCCTCTGCCTCCCAAGTGCTGGGATTAGAGACATGCACCACCACACCTGGCCACTATTTTTATTTTATGTGTATTAGTTTTTTCACCTGAATATCTGTAAGGGGACCTGTGTTGTCCAATAAGCATGGCTGTTGGGAACCAAACTTGGGTCCTCTGCAAGAACATCTAGTGCCCTCAACTGCTGACCCACCTCCATAGCCCCTTGGTATCTTTAATTTCATTGCTCATGAACTTACTCCTGGGTCTTATCTGGAAACCTCTTGAAGAAAGATTTAATGGAAAAAGATTTAAAATTTGGTAGTAAAAATGAAATTTACATAAAAGCACATAAACCATATTGGTGTGGCTGTGTGAATGCCTTTAATCCCAGCACTCAGGAGGCCGAGGCAAACTGATTTCTGAGATTAAGGCCAGCCTAGTGTACAGTAATGAGTTCCAGGCCCAGTTTTGGGGATATAGGGGGAGACCCTGAATTAAACAGCCTTAATTAATAATAAATTAATAAATAATTTTTTGGAAGTTCATACATGTTTCTAGTATAGAACTAGTGATTTAGAGGTTTAGCTGTAATTTTTTTTTTTTTTTTTTTTTTTTTNCTGCCTCCCACCCCAAGTGCTAGGATTACGTAGGATAAACGCCGTGCGCCCACCACGCCCGGCCTCCAATGCACTCTTTTGACATCTGTAGGGATTTCATGACATGGGTGCACTTAAAATACATGCAGGCAATACACAATTTACATGTAAAATAAAAATATTTAAATCAAATAAAATGCACTAGACTTGGAAGATAAATTAGGAAGCAGATGATTCCATATTCGGGAAGAGGAACAGAGAGGATTGTGTTGATCAGTGGATAGTTTCTAGGTCTCTACATGGACAACTGAAGCATAGTTAAATCAGGAATAGGGAAGCTAAAGCAAAAGGTGCAGAACTGGGGAGATGGGTAGGAACAAACTGTGACCAGAGCCTGCCAAACACCTTACATGCATTCATGTCATGTCCATGCTTCTAGCAACTCTTTTGTGTATGTATGCATTGTATGTATATGATCTATGTGTTCATGTGAGGCGGGTGTATGCACACTCTGTGAGAACGCAGCAGAGGCCTGACATTGGTGTTGGGTGCCTTCCTCTGTAGCTCTACACCTTTTTATTTATTTTTAAAATTTATTTTATTTATTTATTTTTGAGACCTATCTCCCTTTAGCTCAGCTGTCCTGAAATTCACTATGTAGCCAGGCTTGCCTTGAACTCCCAAATATCCACCTGCCTCTGCCTCCCAACGCGGGATCTTAACGTCGTGCACTTGGGGACTACGTCGTGCACTATCCCGCCTGGTTATTTTTTTTTTTTTTCTATTTTCTTTTTTGAGACAGGGTCTCTCTATGTCCCAGCTGGCCTGGAGCTCATATATAACCAGGGCTGGCCTTGAACTCACAGTGAGCCGCCCCGCCTTGTGTGTCCACCATGCCCTGGACCACTTACTTTTTAACAATTTGGGTGCTGCTGCCTGGCGTGGTGGCTCACGTCTTAATCCTAGCACTTGGGAGGCAGAGGCAGGCGGATCTTTGTGATTCAAGGCCGGCCTGGTCAGAGTGCATTCCCAGGCTAGCTGGGACTGAAGGGAGGACCCTGTCTCGAAACAGATAAAACAAAATAAAAAAAAAATATGGGTGCTGGGGGTCAAACTCAGGTCCCCATGCTTGTTGCCGGCAAGCACTTTACCGACTGGGCCATCTCCCAGCCCTCTAGTAACACTTTTTTTTGTCTTTTTTTTTTTTTTTAATTTTATTTTTTTTGTATGTGTATGAATGTATGTTCTGCATGCAGTTTGTGCCCCCGTGTCTTGCAATGCCGCAGAGTCAGAAGAGGGTCTCGGATTCCTCTTGGAACTGGAGTTTGGAATTGGAGTTTTTCAGACCGGTTCTCAGATGCCATGTGGTTGGGAGATGAACCCGGGTCCTCTGTTAAGAGTGGTCGGCGCTCTTAACCACTAGGCATTTCTCCTCCAACCCCATTGTTTGTCTTTTTGAGCTGGGATCTCCCTTTAGTCCCAGCGGCTGGAGCTTGCTCTGTAGACGAGGCTTGGCTTGAACTCCGCGAGATTCCACCTGCTTTCTTGCCTCTGGAGGTAATGAGATAACGGCTCGTTGCCCCCACACCCTCAGTTTAATAAACCGGTTCTTAGCCAACCATGTGGTGCTGGGGAATTGAACTTGGGGGTCCCTTGGAAGAGTAGCAGTCCGTTGCTCTTAAAGTGGCTGAGCCAACTCTCCAGTCCAATTTTCTTTTTTTTTTTAAATATTTTAAAACTATTTTATCGGTCTACTATCTATCTATCTATCATTTATTTACTTATTTACTTATTTACTTATTTATTTATTTTATTATTTTCTTTATAGATATTGAATGTACTGTCTGCATGCATACATATCGTGCATGCACGGTCTGTGCATCCGTATCGTACAATGCCGTGGAGGTCAGAAGAGCGTGTCAGATTCCCCTGGAAATTGGAAGTTCTCCTGAATTGGAGTTAAAGCCGGTTCTCCAGCTGACCATGTAGGTGCTGGGGATCAAACCCCGGGTTCCTCTGCAAGAGGGCAGTCAGCGATCCTCAAACCCCTAGGCCATCTCTCCGCCCCCACATTTTTTTTTTGCGACAGTGTCTCCCTGTAGCATAGTGGCCTGGAACTTTGCTAGGTAGACCAGGTTGGTCTCAATATCACAGCGATCCACCTGCCTTTCTGCCTTGTAAATTCTGGGATTAAAGATGTGTATCACGACCCCCCCCCACCACCCCACCAGCTCTAGTAATTCCTTTGACTTATATGTATTATTAGCTTTTTAGCTTCTCTATATTAGTCCTGGCTGGTCTTGAACTTGAGATCCTCTTGACTCCGTTTCTTTTTTTTTTTTTTTTTTTTTTAAGTCCCAGCTGGCCTGGCGTATGTAGACTAGTCTGGCTTTGGAAACTCACAGAGATCCGCCGGCCTCTGCCTCCTAAATGCTGGGATTTAAAGGTGTACTGTTAGGCCGCTTGCCTGGCTTAACTCAGTTTCTTTTGAGTTTCATAGGATGACTTGAAATTGTGATGGTGTAGCAGGGTGATTCGTATGTACAGGAACTATGGTATTCCTATCCCGCCCCTCTGATATTGGGGATCAAGCCCAGGGCCCTGAGCAAGTTAACCACACATTCCAACCACTAGCCATATAATAAAGTAGGCTTAATCACAAAACCTACCTTCAGATAATTAGTTTGCCTAAATCACATAGCTACTGGTAAAGCCAGAATTTAATCCAGGCCCTCTCTGACTCCACTGCTCCCACTCATACCTGCCTGTCTGCAGGTCTCTGTCCTGAGCCAGGTGTGGGCGTCTCCACCATTCAGGGGGCTGAGGCAGGATTGCATGCTCATGCCTAGTTTGGAGGAGTTCCAGGGTAGTCTCAAAATCAAAGTCAAGGGGCTGGAGAGCTGGCTTCGTGTTTAAGAGCTCCGAACCCAGCTCTTGCAGCGGACCTGGGTTTGATCCCCAAGCCACCCACATGGTGGCTATAAAAGAACCTCCGTAACTCCAGTTCCAGGGGGAATCCGACCCACCCTCTTCTGATCCTCTCGCGGCATTGCATGACACGGGTGCCACAAACCTACATGCAGGACAGTACATTCTTAACACATAAAAAAAATAAAAATAAATCAAGTCAGGAACAGAATAAGCCAGGCTTGGCGGCCACACACCTTCAATCCTAGCACTTGGGAAGCAGAGGCAGGAGGAATCTCTGTGAGTTCAAAGCAGCCTGGTCTACCAGAGTTGAGTTTCAGGACAGGGTGGGGCTTACAGGGAGACCCTGTCTCCAAACAGACAAAAAAAATAAAAAATAAGATAGGGAGGCAGCTTAGTTACAGAGCGCTTGCCTAGTGTGAACCAAACCCTGGTTTTAGTTCCAAGTACCTAAAAAAAGAAGAAAGTCCTGTCTTTGTTACTTTGCCTGCTTTTTCCCACTAGTTTGCCTGAACTAGGTATGAAGATCCCAAGACAGAATTCATCTTGACAACTTGAATTTCTTCCTATGATCACATTCCTGGGTATTTTTTTTTTTCTTCAGTATTACATTTACTTATTTCATGTGTATCCAGATGCAGGAGGTGGTCAGAGAATAACTGGGCAGCGGTTCTCTCCCTCCACCATGTGGGTCTTAAGGCTGGATCTTCAGTTTTATAGCAAGTCTTAACTGCTGAGCCATCTCCCATCAGCTCCAATCGAACTTCTCAAGTTATTTTTCTCTTGGTTTATTAGTAATCAATTGCCAAACAGCATGACAGGGATTAGGAAAATCTGAGAAAACAGGGGCCTAGTGAGATGGCTCAGGCACCTACTGCCAAGTCTGACCACCTGGGTTGGATCCTGGGACCCACAAGTTGGCAGGAACCCCCCCACCCCCAACTAAACAAACAAATGTGAGAAAAGTACTTTTTTCCTGGCAGTACTGGGGACAGGACTGAGGCCCTCATGAATGGTAGGCGACTCTTTTTTTCACTTACCTTACCGCCCCAGCAAGTGGGACAATCTTTTTTGAAGGCTTAAGGTTTGTGGGGCTGGAGAATGGCCTAGAGGTTAAGAGCACCGACGCTCTTGCAGAGGACCAGGGGTTTGATCCCATCACCCACATGGTGGCCAAGAACCGTCTGAAACTCCAATTTCCAGGAGAAACTCCAGTTCCACGGGATCCGACACCCCTCTTCTGAACACCGCGCAGGACACGGGTGCACAGACTTGGCATGCAGACAGTACATTTCATACAACATACAGAAATAAAATTAAAAAAATATCAAGGTAATGGTTTGAGCATTTCCTTCAGGGCCATTTACAACCTTGCCAACCTCTCCTTACAGAATGACAAGAAAAGAGGTATCTTGTCTTGTGAAGGAGTGTAAAAGCATGCTCTCTCTACTTTCTGTGCAATAATCGGGCTGTCTCATAACTGGAACTGCATATTCCCCATTTGTGGCCCCTTGTTACATTTTTTTTTGCCCTATTACCTTTGGACCTTTCTCTGTGTGTTTTCCTATTTCCATTATATTCAAGGCATTACTTAATGTGGTCGTCTATTTGACTCATTTATTGGAGCTGAGTGGAAATATACCCAAATGCCTTTAAGTTTCAGGCAGGTTCAGAAAAAATGTTTCTCAAGGCTTTCTTGGTGAGAAAGATACCTGGTAGGGGTGTGTAGACACGTGGTGGGCAAAAATGCAGGTGGGGTCTGGCCCTAAACATCTCTCCACCGTTGAGATTTTATTCCATATTTTCGTTGTCCCAAAACTTTTTTAAAAATCGGACAATGCGGAGAATATAAGAACTCGTCATTAGTGTGACTTTGGGATATGAACTGCTCCCTGTGGAAAGGTGGTGGAGGGGGCGAGGATGCACAGGGTCTCTAAAACGAAACATCAGGTGTTCGGTGAATAAAACCGGGTTCTCTTAGGACCCTCAGATTCTGCCTCGGGTCCGAGCCTGGCACCTGCACCGTGACGGTGCGCCGCCACGGAGCAGCTCCAGAGTTCTACAGCCCTCTGCGCTGAGACCAAGCCCACGATCACTCTTCTGTACTTGTCCACCGACTGAAAATACGTTCCGATTCCGCCCCCGACTCCCCCCCTTTTCAAATCCTCCCCTTTAAAGGGAGCTACCGAGCGAAGCAGGGGGAGTTTGCGGAAGCGCCTACCGCGTTGAGCCCTTGGGCGGATCTCGCGGCTGGGAGCGACCCCGCCCCCGGAGCCGCTTCCCCTATTGTGCGAGCGCCGGGCCCAAAGCCCCGCCCCTACCCGCCCCCTCGGAGTGCGGCCCCGCCCTCGCCCCCCCTTGGCTCATTTCCGGCCGCCGCCGCTACCGCTAGCCTGTAAGGAGGATTCGGCAGAGGGAAGAAACAACAGCCGCCATCTTGTTTGTGTGCTAGGCTGGGGGGGAGAGAGGGCGAGAGGGAGCCGGCCAGAGCGAGCGAGCGGGACGCCAAGCGGAGTGCGGACTGAGGGAGAAGCGAGGGCGGAGGGCACCGGGCCGGAGCGCGGCGGAGGAGGCCGAGACAGTGGTGGGCAGCCCACGGAGCACGGGCCAAGGCGACCCGCAGCCCCCTCCCGCCCGCACACACCCCCGCCGCGGCGCGGCCCGGGCCGGCGTCGGCGCTTCAGGGGGACCGTACCACTACCCCGCAACCCGCGCCTCGCCCGCTGCCGGGCCAGCCCCGAGCCGGGCTCCGCGGGGGGCGGGGCGAGTGCTCCCCGCAGAGAGTGGCCGCCGTCGCACTCGCTCTTCCGCGCGGAGGCCGCGGCGGTGGGCTCAGCGTCCGCGCGGGTGTGCGGCCCAAGGCGCGGCCCGGCCCCCCTGGCCTCCGGGACCGGCGAGTTCCTCGGCCCGCGGCATCGCCCGCCCCCCGAGGCGGCCGCGCGATGTGAGGCGGCGGCGGCGGCGACAGTTCTGCCTCTCGGCTCAGCGGAGCTCTTCGCGGCCATTGGGGGCCGGTGCGGCGGCGGCGGCCGGGAGGAGGAGGGAGGAGGAGGAGGAGGTGCCGGGGGGGCGCAGGCCCGGGCGGGGGCCCGGGAGGAGGTGAGTGTCTCTGGTCGCCGCCTCCTCTCCCCCCTTCTCGCCCCCGCCTCCTGGTGGCGATGCGAAGGAGGAGGACAGCGCCGAGGAGGAAGAGGCTGATGGCGGCGGCGGCGGCGCTCCGGGAGACCTCGGCGGGGCAGAGGCTGGCCGCAGCGGGCCGGGGACTGCGAGTGTAGACCGCGCTGCTCTGGGTCGAGTCGCCGAGCTGCCCTCCGGGCCGGGCGAGGCCCGGGCTTCCGCACTTGCCCTTAGCCTTTCTGCCGAGTCCGCATCCCGCTTCGGCCGCGGCGACCGGGCGCCGAGAAAAAGGAACTTCCCCACCCCCCTCGGCGGCCGCGCAGCCGGAGCCCACCCTCGCAGCGGGGCGGGGACCCCGGGCCAGAGCCGGGCTTCCCTGACGACTCGCCTCTTCCACGGTTGGATCTCCGAAAGAATTAAAAATGGCCGAGAATGTGGTAGAACCGGGGCCGCCTTCAGCCAAGCGGCCTAAGCTCTCGTCCCCGGCCCTCTCGGCGTCGGCCAGCGACGGCACAGGTTAGTCTCGGGACTCTGGGCCTGTCCTGTCTCCCCTCACCCTCGCTGCTCCGTTCTTTATCCCGGAGTTAATTTTAAAGCTTTTGATTGGTCTGGTGGAAGACGTCCAGTGGCCCAACCATTTTTCTCGGCCTCCTGATGCATTTCGTTGCAACACTATGTCTTGTCACTTTGGATGTGTGTTCTGGAATTGGAGCTCGGAAGTGGGTGCTGCATGGGCCTGCATTGTTGCCCCGGTGCGGTTGTGTCTTAAGGGCTTCCGTGCAGTTTTACTTTTAGTATTTTTTTGTTACTGGTCAGTGAGGGGTTTCAAATTCATCACTGTTGCACGTAATTCTCTTTCCTCTACTTTCCCACTTTTAGAGATTTTTGGGCTCCCTGTACAAAAGATTTTTCTGTGGAGAAACTAGGTGGAAGAAAAAAAAACCATCTGGATTTGTGTGTGTGTGTCAGCTTCCAAAGTGTAACATGAAGTTTCGCAAAATTATTCTATTTTGCCCAAGGTTTTTCGATCCCCCCTTTCAGCCAGCCTTGCTTTAAGAACCAGTGTGGAACGCAGATCATTTGACATTTTTCAGTTATTTGTTGTGGAACTAGAAAGTCTCAAACTGGGTTTTCAGGTGGGGAGAGCAGAGGCATGTTCTTTGCCATTCGTCACTTTGGGGGGGGGGGGGAGAAAAGGCAGGATTTCTGGAATTAGGTCCCTAGAAATGGAGGCTTCAAGTGGGAAGAGTTTCCATACAAGTTTTCAAACGTTAGGTCTCGTGTGTATGTTGTCTTTTCAGGTCTCCGAGATTTCATAAGGTTTAGGAATTTTCACTCGGCCTTTGTTAGAGAAATTCAACCTCTTCCATGTCCGGATCTTTTCTCTGCTTATTATTAGTTTTATGTTGTTACTCTGATGATCACCCAAGCTCCTCTTTTGCTGTCTTGGTTGTTTGAGATGCCAGGATAATGAAGAAGAAGAATGGCTGGCCATCTGACAGCCCACAAGACATTCCCCCTTACTACAAGCATCTCTTTAACTCTGAACAGGCTCAACGTCATCCCTCCATCTGCCAGTGGGAGTGCATAATGGAGTTAAATGGACCCTTTAAGTTTGTAGAGAACTTCTAGACCATGCTTCTAAGTAGGTGGTGTTTTAGAGCATGAAAATGGGGGGGGGATAGAGCCAGTGTTTTAATTCTTTGCTTTTATAAGATAAATCCTGAAGTATTAGTTAACGTGCAACAACTGGGAATTATGAATTTTGTAGTGTTCTCTTCCTAAGGGTCTAACATGGGTTCTACATAATAAGTTCTTAGTCTGACGTTTGGTAGCTTAAGGATTTTTTTTCATTCCTTTTTTTTCTTTTTCATCTTTTTTTTTTTTTTTTTTTTTTTTTTTTTTTTTTTTTTTTTTTTTTTTTTTTTTTTTTTTTTTTTTTTTTTTGTTTTTGTTTAATTTTTCTGTATAATGGTTAACAGGTTTTTCATTTGATTTAGCTGGTAACATGAAATGGTGGATGGTGGTGGTTGTTTTTGTATTTTGTCTTTGAGAAAGGGGGGTTTCCTTGTAAGCCCTAGCTGGCCTGGAATTCAATATGTAGATAGTCTGTCCTTAATTCACAGGAGATCCATCTGCTTCGCATTTAGGAGTGCTAACCTTGAAATATTGTCGGGAAAGCTTCTATGTTTATTAGAGTCCTGATTTTGAGCAGCTTAGTCTTGATGTTCTGTTCAAAACACTTCTGTTCAGGTGTGATAGTATTACTGTGTTCTATATATTTATCTGGGCTATGTACTTTGGGTAACTTGTATAATGTTGGCAGACTCACTTGATAAATGTCTGACCTTGTTAATAAGCAAAACTTGCTTTGTTACTTGGAATACCTATGAGTCCAATTTTACTACAGTCCTAAATGAAAAATAGTCCCATCACTCAGATTCTCTGTTTCTCTCTCTACCTCCCTCTCCCCTCTCCTCTCTCTTTTCTTTTTTTTTTTTTTTGGTCTTTTTGGCTTTTTGAGACGGGTCTCCCTTTAGTTCCAGCTGTCCTAGAAGTCTTCTTAGTCTAGGCTGGCCTTGAACTCACAGGAGATCCACCTGCCTCTGCCTCTGACTGCTGGGATGAGAAAAGGTTTGTGCACCACTGTGCCTGCAGATCTGCACTTATTGGCACTCGGAGTTTTCTATTAGTCGTATTACTTTTTCTCTAAAGTTGTGGAAAGTTAATTTTCCTCTCTTTTCAAATTATTGTTTCAATAATTCTTTGGGAATACAGTCTTCAACTGTAACTAGCCTGGGTTTGGGGGTGGGGGGCCAAGGGGTGAGTACAAAGAAAATGCTGTTCCTCTGTTAATTTATATCATGGTGGGCACCATTACATTTTGATCTTTGCATCCAGAAATAGGAGTCATAGTAATAGTACGTTTTCAGGCAATTCTAAGAAAAGCAATTTCACATTTAAAACTCTTTGCAATGTCTGTTTTCTTTTTTTTTTTTAAATCTATTTTTTATGTGTATGCGTGTACTGTCTGCATTTAGGTTGGTGCCACCCCTGTTGTGCAGTGCCCCGGAGGTCAGAAGAGGGCATCAGATTCCCCTGGAACTAGGAGTTAAAGACGGTTCTTGCCGGGCGTTGGTGGTGTCACACGCCTTTTAATCCTAGCACTGGGGATTGGGGGCGGGCAGAGGCAGGCGGATCTTTGTGAGTTCAAGGCAAAGCCTGCGTTACAGAGTGAGTTCAGGACCGCTGGGCCTACAGGGAGAACCTGTTCTTGAAAAGACAAACAAAAAAAAAAAAAAAAACCAAAAAAAACACGTTCTTAGCTGCCATGTGGGTGCTGGGCATTGAAATCTGGGTCCTCTGCAAGCGCAGTCGTTTGCTCTTATCTGCTGAGGCAATTCTCTAGCCCCCTGTTTTCATTTTTAATCTGTCACTTTGTTATTTTACAAATTTAACAAAGAGAGCCAGGGGTGTGTGGTGGCATGCCTTACTCCTAGACTTGGGAGGCCAGAGCAGGCGGATCCTTTGTGAGTTCAAGGCCAGCCTGTCTACAGATCAAATTCCAGGACAGCTAGGGCTTATGGGGAGGACCCTGTCTCGAAAAAGGGACAAAAAAAAAACAAAAAAATAATAGAAAAAAAAAAAAAAAAAAAAAAAAAAAAGATTTTTATTTTATTATTTTTTTTGGGGGGCGTTCTTTTTGAGAACAGGGTCTCCTGTAGCTCCAACTGTCCTGGAACTCAACTGTGTAGGACCCGGCTGGGCCTTGAACTCACAAAGATCCGCTGCCCTCTGCCCTACCCAGTGCTGGGATTAAAGGTGTGCACCATCACGCCCAGGTAGATTTTTATTTTTATCTGGAGCTGGTCAAAATTTTTAGACACCAGAAACTTGTTTGTTTTGTATTTATTTTATTTTTAATTTTTTAATTTAATTAATTTCCCATATGGACTGTCTGCATGTAGGTTTGGTTGTTACTCATGTTGTGTGTTGCAATGCGAGGAAGGTCAGAAGAGGGCGTGGGCTTCCCCTGGAACTGAGTTAAGACGGTTTTAGCCGCTGTGTGGGTCTGGGAAATTGAACCAGGGTCTCTGCAACAAGCAGTCAGCGCTCTAACTGCTGAGCCATCTCTCCAGCCCCAGAAACATTTTTTTTTTAAAAGTACATCTTATTAAGGCTTGCAAATTGTATAGTCTAAGCACACCTACCCAAGTGTTTCAGTGAATGTGCTTCTTTTGTAGGGAAGAAAACTAGAAGCTAGTGAGTTGGTAAGTTTAAGTATTACAAAACAAATTGGAATTTAAATCCCAACTTCTGAACATCTAAGGTTAGGTATTATTGCAGAATAAAGATGACCTGACAGGTTCACTAAAATTTCCAGGTTGATTGAATTAACTTGATTTAGATTCAAGTTTTATGTGTTAAAATGGGAGGGAGGGGAAAGTAACTTTTTTGGGGGGCGGGTGTTTTTTTTGTTACATTCAGAAATCTAATGTAAACATTCATATCTAAAACATAAAATTAGAACAAGATGAACTCCATCAACATATTTTAGTTAAGATGGTAAGTCATTACATAGAATTAGAACATAATGAATTCCGATCAACATATTTTAGTTAAGATGGTAAGTCATTACACAATGTTTATTTTTGACAAAATCCACTTATTTAAAATACACACCATCTGGGGCTGGAGAGATAGCGATGGCTTAGATACGTTAAGGCGCCAACTTAATTCTTGCAGAGGACCCGGTTGAATCCCCCGCCCCCACATGGTGCTGAGAACGGTCCTTAACTCCAGTTCCAGGGGAATAGAGACCCTCTTCTGACCTTCCGAGGCATTGCACGACACGGCGTTGCACAAACCTACATGCCAAGACCGTACATTTCCTACACACTACAAAAAAAAACACAAAAAACAATACTGCCAAGGCTCTATTTCTTATCTGTGGATTTGATCCAGTAAGTTTGCATTCAGAGTGGTAAGGTTAAGACAAGCTAAAAACAAAACTTGGTGTCTTGCCCATTTTCCCTCTAAAAGATTTTAGAAGCCATTTGTGGTAAGTTTTGGAAATACTTGTTGAGCCTATTTCTGATAACCTAGGTGATAGCAATGTTGAGGACATGTTGTCTTCATTGTCAGTGAACACATTCTCACTGCTTTGAAATCACTTAATTATGGGTGATAATTTTATGACCTTACCAAACCAAATAGGGTAGGTTCCTGTGCCTCTTGTGTAAGTGTCTGGATTGGTTTGGGTTTATGCCTGAAAAACAATATTCCTCCCCCAATTTCAAAGGCATAGAGCAGAGAGTATATATGAAGTACCACTAGATTAATGCACACATGGGAGAAGTGGAAAGGATGGGTGCTGATTTGCAGCAAGAGGGACTCACTCTGTAGCCCAGCTAGCCTGGAGCCTGCTACAATTTTCTTGCCTCCCTAGTGCTGGAAACCCACAAAGGTGTGTGCCACCACAAAAAAAAAAAAAGTAAGGTTTTTTTTTTTTTTTTTGGTCTTTTAATTTTTTAAAAATTTTATTTATTTTTGTGTGGCATGCGTGTACTGTCTGTAGGTCTGTGCACCCGCTGTCGTGCAATGCCGCGGAGTAGGTCAGAAGAGGGTCTTTGGATTCCCTGGAACTGGAGTTCTCCGGGAAATTGGGAGTTCCAGACGGTTCTTAGACGCCCTGTGGGTGTTGGGGATCGAACTTGGGTCCTCTGCAAGAGCAGTCGGTGCTCTTAACCGCTATAGGGCTATCTCTCCAGCCCCTTTTTTGGTCTTTTTTTGAGACAGGTCTCCCGTAGCCCAAGCTGTCTTGGATCTAACTCTGAGACCAGGCTGCCTTGAACTCAGAAAGATCGGCCTTCCTTTGCCTCTGGAGTTGCTAGGATTTAAAGGGGCATGCACCACCACACCTGGCCATGTAAGGATTTTTTTTTTACTGTAAGTTTTATTTCTCAAAAAATAACGTCATATAGTGACTTACCATCCTAACTAGAATACTTCAGTGGAGTTCGTGTTTAAGCTTTATTTTTAGGTATGGATATTTAATTAAAGTTAGATTTCTGGGCTGGAGAGATGTTTATTTAATGACCCGTGAGTGAGATAGAGTGAAGTTCTATTAAGTTGTAAGTCCTGTGTGCTGAAATGCAGGCACCATTTTCCAGCAGGAGTTTGTGTTCTTTTGCAGAGATTTGGGCAGGCAGGAACACAGTGAATTACAGAAAGAACCGAGATGCGCTTCTGCTTTGTTGCCCCGCTATTCTTTTTCTCACTTTCCTAGTCTATTCCATTAGAAGGAAAAAAATGGAAATGCCTGAAAACGTATGCATAGTGGTATTTTACAGGAGATAAAGTGGTTTAAAAAGGAAAGAGGAGAAGTGTAAGAACACATTCAGATACTTTGAGATGCTTCTTTCTGGTGAACTTAAGTTCAGAAGCTATTCTGCCAGTTCATATAGCCAACAGTTCATCAATTAATGGAAAATAAGCACTTCTTTTGTGATTTAGAGTTTTCTTCCTTTCTTTTTTTTTTTGATCTGGTCTTGCAGTGTTGCCGTTCTGGTTGGTCTAAAAACTCAAGGGCTCAATTGACCCTCCCAGATCTGCCTCCCTAGTATCTAGCAAAAAAAAAAACACAGATATGCAGAGCATTATACCTTGGCTGAAGTTAACTTTTTGAGATGTGAGTAAGCATTAGTGAAATTAAATGGGCAAATTAAAAATTTAGTCGGGGCGTGGTTGTCACACACACCTTTATTCCCGCTTTTTTGGGGGATTAAAAAAAATTCACAAAAGAATTACAAAGAATTCCAAACTACTAAAACAAAAAAAAACCCAAACCAAGCCCGGGCCTGGGCGCGTCGGTGGCGCGTGGGGTGGCGGAGCGAGCGCGCGCCAGGCCCTTTAATCCCAGCACTAGCACTGGGTAGCTTTTAGAGTTGAGGCTAGTAGAGGTTTAGAGTTAGGCCAGCGCTCTCTGTTGAGTTCAAGGGCCAGCCTGGTTTACCAGAGCGCGCTCCAGTGCGACAGCTGGTATTTAAAAGGGAGGGCCCTGCCTCAACCCTTACCCAAAAAAAAAAGGAAAAAAAAAAAAAAAAAAAAAAAAATATAAAAACAAAACAAAAAAAGAAAAGAAAAAGCCAAAACAACCACACAACAAAGTTTTTTTTCGGGGGGGAGGGAGTCGTAGGGTAGTAGTTAGTAGTATTTAAGTAGTACATTAGGTTTTTTGAGGCGGGCAGGGCGGTCTGTAGTCCCAGCTGTGTCCTGGAGCTCACTCTGTAGAACACCCGGCTTGGCCTTGAATTCACAGAGATCCGCTTGCCCCTCCCTCAGTTGGCTGGGTTGAAAAAAGGCGTCCGTGACTTTTGATCCTAGCACTCAGGAAGGAAGGAAGGAAGGAAACAGACGCACGCAGATGAACGTTTGTGAGTTCAAGGCCCAATCCTGTTATAATATAGGGGAGTTCCAGGATAAACTGGGTCTATAGGGGGGGACCCTGTCTCAAATAAAGACCAAAAAAAAAAGGGGGAATGGAGAGATGGCCCTAGCGGTTTAAAGCACAGACTGCTCTTGCAGAGGACCGGTTCGATCCCCAGCACCCCACATGGCGGGCCTAAGCACCGTCTGTAACTCAGTTCCAGGCGAACTCCAGTGCCAGTGATCCGCGACCTCTTCTGACCTCCCGCGGCATTGCACGACACGGTGTTCAAACCTACATGCAGGACAGTTACTTTAAACAATACAAAAAAAAAATAAATAAAAAATAAGTTAATTACACAGTTTTAAAAATAATAAAATTGATCCGGCTTTGATTCCCACCACCTATATGGCAGTTACCAAATTGCAGTTCCTGGGGATCCTCTTCTGACCCCCGCAGGCATTTTTGAAGGACACTGGTGCATAGGCAATATGTATGCAGGCAATGCATCATACACCATACAAATTTTCAAGTTTAATAAAATTTGAGCTAAAGCCCATTGTTAGTTCATTGCACATCTATATAATCCCCCAGCCATCTGGAGTCGGCGGTGGTGGCAGTGAGAATTAAAAATTCAGGGTAGGCCTGGACTCCACCCTAAAACATTGACATTGACTTTTGTAAAAGACTTCCTTTAACTCACTATGTAGACCAGGCTGGCCTGGATCCACAGATCCTTACCTTTCCTTTTTTTTTTTCTTTTCTTTCTTCTTTTTTGGGTGTTATTTTCGAGGACAGGGTTTCCCTGTAGCCAGGCTGGACTGTAAACTCACTAAGTACAGGCTGGCCTCCGTCTCACTCCAACCTCTTCCTCCTCAGTGCACTACTTTGCCTGGCTTTTTTTGGGGGGGGGTGGGGTGGCTTTGTGGGGCTTTGGTTTATTAAAAAAATTTTTATGTTGTATGAGTGCATTACCTGCATGTGCGTAAGTGTACCTGTGTCATACAATACCCATGGTGGTCAAAAGTGGATGTTGGGATTAGTCTGGAACTTGAGTTCTGGAATTTGAGTTACAGACCTTTGTTAGCTCCATGTGGTAGTGGGAACATGACACCCAGGGTCTCTGCAAGAGCAACCCTGCTCTGTAACTGCCAGGCCCCCATCTTTTTCCAGCTCCTGCCCTGATAAGTTTTAGCAGCAGCAATGTTAGGGATCGTTTCAGACATGATATGTCCTGGATGTTGCTGGAAATTTTTCATATAGAAAAATGTGTATTTGAACAAAGTTGTTAGGGCTGAAAGTAACTTACCTTAGAAGTAGGGAAGGGTGTTTTATGTGAAACAGACAAATGATGTGGCTCGAACAATGTGGTTGTGTGGTTGTGGTGTTTTCATGGTGAGACAGATTGAAGGGGGGATATCGGGGTCCCCTTAGAGAAAGACAAAAATATGCTATGGAATTTGCCGTTCATTTAGTTGTCTGACCAAAAATTGTAGAAGTAGGAAAGCATTGGTGCTGTTTACCCCTTTGGAGATGACTAGTTGCTGTGAAATTTTATTGTAAATTGTAGTTATCAAAGTGAAATTTTAATTTGTTTTAGAACTAGAACTCTGGCCACCTATGATGGGTCCAGAGAGATGGCTCAGTTGATTGCCCACAGAGCCTGATGACCCAAGTTCATGTAAAGGCAAGTGAACTGACTCCCCAAAAGTTTTCCTCTGACTTCCATATCTACACTTACGGTATACATGGACATAGACAACACAGCATAACTTTTTTCTTTAGTTTTTTTTTTTTTTTTTTTTTTTTGGTCTTTTTGAGGCAGGCGTCTCCCTGTAGTCCCAACTGTCCTGGACTACTCTAGACCAGGCTGGCCTTGAACTCCCAAAGATCGCCCTGCCTCTGCCTCCCCCGTGCTAAGATTAAAGGCGTGCGCCACTACACCCGGCAAGTTTTTAAGGCAAAGTCTCCCAGTAGCCCCAGCTAGCCTGGAACTTGCTGTATCAACTTGATGGCTTTAATCTCACAGAGATCCACCTGCTTCTGCCTCTGCCTTTACCTCCAGAGTGCTGGAATTATTCCACCATGCCCAGCCAGAGTTTTTTGTTGTTGTCTTGTTGTTTTTATTGTTGTTTTGTCCTGTTTTGTTTTGAGACAAGGTCTCCCTGTAGTCCAGCTGCCTGGAACTCTGTAGGACAGTCTGGCCTTGAATTCCAGGAGATCTGCCTGCCCTTCCTGCCTCCCATTGTGCTAGGATAAAAGGCGTGCACCACCTTGCCCAGCTGCAAGGCTTTTTTAACAACACTGATCCACCTTTCCAGTCCCCAGAGTGTATTGAAAGCCAAGAAGTGTTTGATGATGTTAACCTACAGTGTAGGTTAAATGTAAATAGGTCATCAGTTTATTCCTTTAACTGATGTGTTTATTTTTTTTAATTTTTTTTTAAATTTTTTTTTACGTTCTTATAATTATTCCATTGTGTATGAATGTATTGTCTTGCATGCAAGTCTGTCCACCTGTGACATGCAATGCCCGGAGGTCCGAAGAGGGGCGTCGGACTCCCCTGGAAACTGTAGTTCTCCTGGAAATTGGAGTTTCAGGACGGCTCGGCCGCCCTGTGGGTTCTCGGGGATCGAACCCGGGTCCTCTGCAAGAGCGGTCGGTGGCCTTAACCACTAGGCCATCCCCAGCTCCCACGGCTGTGTTTATATATATGTAGGGGTTGAGTTCTGAGTCCAGAAGGAATAAGATCCCCCTGGAGATACAGGAAGTTGTGAATTGTCTTTATGTGGGATGCTGGGAACTGCACTCAATTCTCTCTTTTTTTTTTTTTTTTTTTACTTATTTATTTATTTCTGAGGGGCTGCTGTTACTGTCTGTATGTAAGTTGTGCACCCGTGTTGTGCAACTGGAGTTATGGATGTTTTTTAGTTGCCATGTGGGTGTTGGATTCCCCTGCAGCTGGAGTTCTCTTGGAACTGGAGTCAGCCGGTTCTTAGCCGCCATCCATGTGGGTGCTGGCGGATCGAACCGGGTCCTCTGCCAAGAGCATTCGGTGCTCTTAAACCGCTAGGCTATCTCTACAACCCCTGAAACTCCTCTCTACAAGAGCAGCAAACAGTGCTCTTAAGTTTTGAGCCATCTCTCTGGTCCATTCATTTGATTGTTAATGTGTAATTTTAATAAAAGTGTTACGGGTATTTTGGATTATTTTGTTATTATGTTTGGGGGAGGGGTTGAGCTTGTAGGTGTGAGAACAGAATCTGTACAACTCACTGTGTAGATAAGGCTGATTACTCAGCCCTCCCTCTGCCGCATGAGTCACTATGCCCACCTTTGTTGGGTTTTTCAGACACTGTCTTGTCTTACATTGGTATTCCTGAAACTCACCCCTGTAGCCCAGAGGTTCTTGAATTTGTGGCAGTCAGCTTTCTACTGCTGATTAAGGGTTGAGCCACCATACCTGGGCTTTGTTGTGTTCTGTTTGTTTACACATTTTTTATTATATTATTATTTCGGTCTTTTTCGCCTGGAACCCTCTATGTAGATCCGGCTGGCCCTGATCTCACAGAATTCTTTCTGCCTCTGCCTCCCAAGTGGGGGTATTCATTAGAGACATGCACCACCACACCTGGACACATATTTTCTTTTATGTGTCTTATTTTTTCACCTGACTATCTGTAAGGGGACCGTTGTTGTCCCATAAGATGGGTGTGGGAACCAAACTTGGGTCCTCTGCAAGAAAATTCTCGTGCCCTCACAAACTGCTGACCCACCTCCATAGCCCCTTGGTATCTTAATTCTCCTGCCTCCATGAACTTAGCTCCCTGGGTCCTATCTGGAACCCCTCTTGAAGAAAGATTTATCGAAAAGATTTAACATTTGGTAGTAAAAAATAACTTTAATAAAAAGCCCATAAAACCCATATTGGTGTGGCTGTGTTGAATGCCTTTAATCCGCATCTCAGGAGGCGAGGCCAAAACTGATTTCTGAGATTCCGGCCCAGCCTAGTGTACCGTAATGAGTTCCATGCCCAGTTTTGGGGATATAGTGGGAGACCTGAATTAAACAGCCTAATTAATAATAAATTAATACATAATTTTTTGGAAGTTCATAGCATGTTCTAGTATAGAACTGTGATTAGAGGTTTTAGCTGTAATTTTTTTTTTTTTTTTTTTTTTTGTGGTCTTTCCAGACCCTCTTAAAGGCGTGCACCACCACACCTGGCAGCTATAATTTTTCTTAGTCTGAAAATATTTGTTTTATGTTCACAGCTTTAAAATATTTAGAAAAATTGGCCAGGCATGGTGGTGCACATGTTTAGTCCCAGCACTCAGGAGGCAGATGCAGGGGAATCTAATCTCTGTGAGTTCAAGGCCAACCTGGTCTACAGAGCGAGCTCCATGCCACCTGGACTAAAGGGAGACGCTGGTGGCGCACGTCTTTAATTAATCCTAGCACTTGGGACGGCCGAGGCAGGTGGACTTTGTGAGTTCAAGGCCATCCTGGTCTGACAATCGTGAGTTCCAGGACAGCTGGGGCTACAGGGAGTTGGGGTGGGGACCCTTTCTCGAAAAGACAGAAAAAAAAAAAAAAAAAAAAGACCCCCCCCAAATTTAGAAAAGTTACAGGTTTTCATGTTTGATAAACCCAAAGGACCGACCATTGTATCAGTTACTTTTCTGTTGCTGTAATACTATGACTAGAAGCCACTTACGGAAGAAAGTTGATTTTGGCTTATGGTTGCAGAGGGATGAGTCCATCGTGGTGGGGTGGAGGCAGGAGCAGGAAGCTTGAGAGCTCAAGTATCTTTAGTCCTAGACCCCAAACAAAGAGTGAGAACTTGAAGTGTGCTGAGGCTATGAACTCAAGCCCAGTCCAGTTGCATACTTCCCCTAGCAAGGCTACACATCTGCAGATTCTGTGACCTTTTCAAACAGGGCCACCAGCCGCATCCAAGTGTTCAAATATGTGAGCCTGTGTCCTAGCACTGCAAAAATGAGTTTGATAGGAGTCAAAGTGTATGTTACTTTTCTACATAATTGTTCAAATTTACTGTATATAAAGGTTTTAAAATAGAAATAACTTATGTTAACCAGTTACTAAGTATGCAGTTGTAGAATTTCTGAAAACCGCCCATTGTGGTGGCATATGCCTTTAATCCCAACACTCTGGAGGCAGAGAGGTAGGCAGATTTTTGTGAGTTCAAGGCCAGCCTCGTCTATATAGTGAGTTTCAGGACAGCTGGGGCTACAGGGAGATCCTGTATCAAAAAGTCCAAAAAACGTTTTTTTCTGAGTGCATGTCTGTGTTACTAAATATTAGCAAATTGGGTATATGCAGTGTGCTCTGGGAAATACAAGTATCTGCTAAAGGAGATCTTTGCCATTCAGCTTCAGATGCATAATTTGGTAAGAGAAGGGTGATGTACACAAATAACCATAATGAGAAGATTGGTATTGAGTACCCTAGGAGCTGGAGTTAAAGGGTTGTGAGCCACCTGACATAGTTGCTTCAAACTGAACTCAAGTCCTTTGGAAGAGCTACGTGCTCTTAACTGCTGAGCTGTTTCTCTAGCCCTCAAAACTCCTTTGAAGCAGGACCACTGTGTATCCCAGGCAACCCCTCAATAATTTAGGATGACTGCAATTCTCTCTCTCTCTCTTTTTTTTTTTTGGTATTTTTGAGACTGGGTCTCCAGTCCCAGCTGGTCTGGAGCTCACTCTGTAGACCAGGCTGGCCTTGAACTCACAGAGATCCGCCTGCCGCTGCCTCCCAAGTGCTGGGATTAAAGGCGTGTGCCAGACTGTAATTCTCATACTGGCGCCTCCATCTTCTGAGTGCCAGGATTATAGGCTAATGCCACCACTCCTGGCAGTGCTGGGGATCCAGCCCAGGTCTTGTGGGAGCTAGGCAAGCACTCTGCCAGCTAAGCTGCATCCCTAGCCGTGCTGAACTTCAGGGTTCTTTGGGGCTACTGTAAAATTCTTTTGCTTCACAGTGGAGCTTGATTTAGTTTTGGTTTTGGTGGTTGTTTTTGTCTTTTATTTTTATTTGTTTTTGTCCTTTTGAGATAGGATCTCCCTGTAGCCTCAGCTGTCCTGGAACTCATTATGTGTAGATCAGGCTGGCCTTGAACTCACAGAGATTGTCCTGCCTCTGCCTCTGCCTCCCCAGGAGGTGTGCCACCACTCCCAGCCTGAAGCTTGATTTTGTAATGTGATAGTAAATGTTTGCAGGAGACATACAGCCAGGCAAGCACAGTAGATATGGGTGTAGCACAGGTTAAAATCCTCACTTAAAAGATTTCATTTGGGCCGGGCGTGGTGGCACTTGGGAGGCAGAGGCAGGCAGATCTTTGTGAGTTCAAGGACAGCCTGGTCTACAGAGTAAGTTCCAGGACAGCTGGGGCCACAGGGAGACCCTGTCTCAAAAAGACCAAAAAAAAAAAAAAAAAAAAAACATTTCTAGCACTTGGGGAGCAGAAAGGCAGCAGATACTCTGTGAGTTCAAACAGCTGTCTAGGTCGACTAAAGGGAGACACGTCCTCAAAAAGACACAATATAATAAAGATTTCCATTTGGGGCTGGAGAGATGGGTCAGTGTAAAGTGCTGCTGTCTCTTGCAGAGGACCCAGGGTTCATTCCCGAGCACCCACATGGTGGCTAATAGAACTGTCTTTAACGACAGTTCCAGAGAAGAATTCTACGACATCCCTCTTTCTGACCTCCTGGCTTGCAGACACGGGTGACCAACCTACACGCAGACAGACCACTCATACACATTAAAAAAAAAATAAAACTTATTATTTCTGAAGTGCTTAAATGTGGCTGCCTTAGATTGCTCACATTAAGAATAATATCTGAGGTGCTGATCTATCTGTCCCTGCCTCTGTCTCCTGAGTGCTAGGATTAAAGATGTATACCACCACTCCCTGCCCTTACTGCCTGACATCTTGAAAATACTTGAGAGCTGTTGTTCACATAAGTCAGCCCATCTCCTAATAGAATGGCTTCTTTGAATAGTAGGCTCTTTTTGTGTGTGTATCTTAAGTTGTTCCTCACAAATAGCTTATGAAGTAGGTACATTACTATTATATGGAGGTGGAAGCCAGGTTGTATTGTGTGTACTTAAGGGTCATGATGTCTTATTTCCTAAAAAACTGTTAAGAGCATTTAAAAATGTGCACGTGTGCGCACACGCGCGCGCGTGTGTGTGTGTGTGTGTGTGTGCACTTACGTGAGTGCCTGTTAAAATCAGAAGCATTGGATCCCAAAGATGTGGGTGCTAGGAACTGACCTTTGATGCTCTGCAAGACCAGTAGGGGATCTTTTTTAACTACTTAGGCATTTCTCCAGTCCTTAAGATTCTTTTTTGTTTTTTTTTCTGTAAGATAATTGGTGTGGTGGATTTTTTTTTTTTTTTTTATTTAATTGGAAATTTTTTTTTTTTTTTTTTTTTTTTTTTTTTTTTTTTTTTTTTTTTTTTTTTTTTCGTTTTTCTTTTTCTTTTCTTCTTTTTTTTTTTTTTTATTTTTTTTTTGTCTTTTTGAGGAAGGGTCTCCCTGTTAGCCCCCAGCTGTGCCTTGAACTCCAAAAGATCCCCGCCTCTGCCTTCCCAAGTGCTAGGATTAAAGGCCGTGCGTGTTTGTGCTTTTTGAAACAAGGTTTTTCTCCCTGTATCCCAGCTACTGTTCTGCACTCAACTATGTAGACCAGGCTGGCCATTGACACTCGGGGATTCGCCTGCCTCTGCCTCGGCGAACTGCGCCTAGTTTCTCATTCTTTCTACCACATAGTTTCTGAGCATTGATCTCAGGTTGTCAGAATTGGCTGCAAGTGGCATTTTCCATTGAACTACCTCTGGCCCCACACAGCTCTTAAAGAACAAACTCTTGGGGCTGGAGAGATGGCCTAGCGGTTAAGAGCGCTGACCGCTCTTGCAGAAGGCATCTGGGTTCGATCCGCAAGCACCCCCAATGGTGGCAAGAGCCATCTGAAAACTCCAATTCCAGGAGAACCGCGTTCCAGGGGAGTCCGACACCCTCTTCTGACCTCCGCGGCATTGCACGTCACGGGTGCACAGACTTGCATGCAGACAATGCATTCATACACATACAGAAATAAATAAAATAAAAAAAAAATAAAAAAAAAAACAAACTTCAGCAACTCATGTTGTAGATAGCATACTGACATTCAGCCTTGTTTTCTCTTGATCTTATTTTAGATACAGTTCTTAAGTTTTTTTACCTTTTTCAAAAACCCTTAAAAAATACAGTACCGGGGCTGGAGAGATGGCCTGGCGGTTAAGAGCACTGACTGCTCTTCCAGAGGACCCGGGTTCAATTCCCAGCACCCACGTGGCACCTGAGAACTATCTTTGACTCCAGTTCCAGGGGAATCCACCACCCTCTTCTGACCTCCGTGACATTGCATGACACGGGTGCACATGCAGACAGTACATTCATACACATAAAAGAAATAAATAAAATAAAATACATTACTGTTTTAGTATATGAATAGCTGCAATACAAAAACTAAACATGTAGTATTCCATGGAGTAAGGTTTGGGCATAATAAATTGATGCTTACCAAGGACCAAAACACCTCAGAGCTTCCAATTTTGGTTGTGTCAAACTTAACCTTTATCTTTTCTATTTGTTTTTAGATTTTGGCTCTCTGTTTGACCTGGAGCACGACTTACCAGATGAATTAATCAACTCTACAGAATTGGGACTCACTAATGGTGGTGATATTAGTCAGCTTCAGACAAGTCTTGGCATAGTACAAGATGCAGCCTCTAAACATAAACAGCTGTCAGAATTGCTACGGTCTGGGAGTTCCCCTAACCTCAATATGGGGGTTGGTGGCCCAGGCCAGGTCATGGCCAACCAGGCCCAACAGAACAGTCCTGGATTAGGTTTGATAAATAGCATGGTCAAAAGCCCAGTGGCACAGACAGGATTGACTTCTCCCAACTTGGGGATGGGCACTAGTGGACCAAATCAGGGTCCTACGCAGTCCACAACAGGTATGATGAACAGCCCAGTGAATCAACCTGCCATGGGAATGAACACAGGGATGAGTGCTGGCATGAATCCTGGAATGTTGGCTGCAGGCAATGGACAAGGGATAATGCCCAATCAAGTCATGAACGGTTCAATTGGAACAGGCCGGGGACGACCGAATATGCAGTACCCAAACCCAGGCATGGGAAATGCTGGCAATTTATTGACTGAGCCACTACAGCAGGGCTCTCCCCAGATCGGAGGACAAGCAGGATTGAGAGGCCCCCAGCCTCTTAAGGTGAGTTCCGTTTCTGTGCACAGTTAGTATTACCCATTTTAGTGTCTCAGCGATAAAAGGGAGAGCATGAGGCTCTTCATTTATTCTTTTTTTTTTTTTAATTTTATTTATTTATCTATCTATATCTATTTATTTATTTATTTGTATGAATGTACTGTCTGCATGTAGGTTTGTGCACCCATGTCGTGCAATGCTGTGGAGGTCAGAAGAGGGTGTCGGATTCCTCTGGGACTGGAGTTAAAGATGGTTCTCAGCCGCCATGTGGGTGCTAGGAATCGAACCCAGGTCCTATGCAAGAGCAGTTGGTGCTCTTAACCACTAGGCCATCTCATTTATTCTTTACTGTTCATGGTCAAGAATACCACATTGGCACAAGTTTTAAATATATGTGAGGTGTGAAACATTTTGTTTTACATTTACCTTATACTTTCACAATTGTTCAAAATGATTGCCTTTGGATTCCTAGTCATTTTGGCTTTAATATTGGAATATTTTCATCTTATTTTCTTTACTTAAATTTATTATTTGTATTTTACATCTGTGAGTATATTGCCTGCATGTAAGTGCACTTGTGTCAGACGCCAGAAGAGGGTGTTGTAAGTGCACTTGTGTCAGACGCCAGAAAAGGGTGTTGTATTCACCTGGAACTGGAGTTAAGGATGGTTATTAGCCACTATCTTGGTGTTGGGAATTGAACCCAGGGCCCCTGAAAGATCAGTCAATGCTCTTAATCACCAAGCCATCTCTACAGCCCCTCATCTCATTTTAAAGTCTAGATTCTTTGTTAGCCTCCTTATAAAAGTAGAATTTTAAGATACTTAGCATTTGTATTGTCTTTATATAGACACTTCATTTGTTCCATTGTTGTTTTGTTTCGGTTTGGGTTTTTTTTGGCCTTTTTTGAGACAGGGTCTCCGCAACCCCAGCTGTCCTGGAACTCACTATGTAGACCAGGCTACCCTTGAATTCCCAGACATCTACCTCCTCTGCCTCCCAAGTGCTGGGATCAAAGGTATGCCCCACCACACCCGACCTCGTTGATTTTTGTTGGGTGGGGTGTGGGGTGCAGGGTGTGATGTGGTATGGTATATGTGCTAGTGTGTATATTTTGGTTTAAGATAGGTCTTCCTAAATACTTCAGCCTGGAACTCTCAATGTAGACCAGGTTGGTCCCAAACATGTAGAGATTCTCCTTACTCTTCAGGGATTATAGGCATGAGCCACCATATACATGGTCCATCATAAAAACAAAAAACAAACAAAAAAATCTTCCCTCCTCCTCCCCTACCTCATTTACTCTCTTTCCCTGTCTCTCCGTCCTCCCTCTCTCCATTTTTTTTTTTTTTTGTCTCTTTATCCCTTTGTTTGTTTTGGTATTTTTGAGACAAGGTCTCCCTGTAGCCCCAGCTAGCTGGAAACTCAATCTCTAAATCAGTCTGGCTTTGAACTCAGAGACCTGCCTGCCGCCTGGCCCAACCCTTTGTTTACTTTTAAAGGGGAACATGCTATTCAGTTGCACCTTTTTTTACTTTTTTTTTTTTTTTTTAAATTTTTTTTTTNCTCAGTCTCTACAGCAGTGAACCCCATGGCAGATAAAGTGGCTTTAGAAACTGATCCACCTGAGGACCTCGGGCTCTCAGCTATCACGCTCGAAGTTATTCTCATTGTTAAATGTATTAGTGACTTCTCTGTTGCTCTGATAAAACACCAGGACCAAAGTACTTACAGAAGGAAGAGTTTCTTGGGCTTACAGTTCCAGAGGGATGAGAGTCTGCCATGGCAGGAGGCATGGAGGCAGAGGCAGCCAGAGCAGAAAGCTGAATGCTCACATCTTCAAGCAGGCACAGGAAGCAGACAGAGATAAACTCAAAATGGGGCAAGGTTATGAATTCTCAAAGCACGCCCCCAGTGACTTGCTTCCTTCAGCAGGGCCACACCCCTAAACTCCCAGAACAGCACCACAAACTGGGTGGGAATAAAGTGTTTAGGTACTTGGAGCCTACGGGGGACAGTCTCATGCAAACCACCACAGTAAGGGTGGCTCTGAACCACTGAAGGTAGGTCTGCCTCCCTGGGTACACTTCACTGCGTGAGCCAAGTCTAATGCCTTCTCTTTCTGGCTCACCAACATCCAACCCTACTGTTCTACATAACTGCCACACACACACACACACACACACACACGCACACACACCTGTTTTTAACCCAATGGCTGTGGCAGATTGACCTCAGAAGCTCTGTGCCTTGTGCTTGTTCACTGTTCTCAGGCCTCCAGGGTAAATCAGTTTTTTTTTCTTAATTTTATTTATTTCCGTATGTGTATGAATGTACTGTCTGCATGTAGGTTTGTGCACCCGTGTCGTGCAATGCCGCGGAGGTCAGAAGAGGGTGTCGGATTCCCCTGGAACTGGAGTTCTCCTGGAATTGGAGTTTCAGATGGTTCTCGGCCGCCATGTGGATGCTGGGGATCGAACCCGGGTCCTCTGTAAGAGGGGTCGGCGCTCTTAACTGCTAGGCCATCTCTCCAGCCCCGAGTCTGTAAAGTTTTAAAGTGAGACTTTAATGTGTTACAGGGCTCAAGAGACGGTAGACCCATAAGGAGCTTGTGCTGCTCTTGGACAGGGCCCAAGTTCAGTCCCCAGCACCCATATCTGGCACCTCACAGCCTCAGTAAATCCAGTCCAGGGACAGGGAGTCTTTGAAGCCCCAGCCGGCTAGAACGTTGTAGATCAGAATGACTTGGGTTTCACAGAGATCATACTGCTTCTGCCTCCTGAAAGCTGGGCTTAAAGGTGTATGTTGCCGGGCTGGAGATGGCCTAGCAGTTAAGAGCGCCGACCGCTCTTACAGAGGACCCGGGTTTGATCCCCAGCACCCACATGGCGGCCAAGAACCGTCTGAAACGCCAATTCCAGGAGAACTCCAGTTCCAGGGGAGTCCAACACCCTCTTCTTACCTCTACAGCATTGCACGTCACGGGTGCACAAACTTGCATGCCGACAACACATTCATACACATATGGAAATAAATAAAATAAAAAAAAAAGGGTGTATGTTGCCATACTTATTTAATTTATGTATTTAATTTTTATACTTAACTTTTTTGTGTTTGTGTGAAGGTCAGGGGGACAATTTATGAGACTTATTCTCTCCTACCATGTGGGTCCCAGGAATCAAACTATCAGGGTTGGTAGTAGTTTTCCACTGAACTATTTTTTTCTAATTATGTTTGTGTGTATGTCTCTGAGGGGTTAAGTTCAGGTGGCTGTAGAGGCAAAAAGAGTGGGGCTAGAGTTAAAGATGATTTTGAGCTGCCCAATAGCTTGGTGCTAGGAACCAAACTTGGACTTCTCTGCAAGAGTAATATGTACTCTTAGCCACTGATTCAATTTTGTTGGGTTTATTTTGGAGGAGTATTGTTGTTGGCTTTGTTTTAAATTTTTATTTAAAGTGTATGAATGTTGTGTCTTTCATGTATTTAAGTGCACCTGTGTGGTGCAGTGCCTCCAGAGCTCAGAAGACTGTATCAGATCCCCTGGAACTGGACTTACAATTTTTTTTTCATTTTTTATTTATTTCTGTATGTGTATGAATGTACTGTCTACATGCAGGTCTGTGCACCCGTGTGGTGCAATGCCGCGGAGGTCAGAAGAGGGTGTCGGATTCCCCTGGAACTGGAGCTCTCCTGGAATTGGAGTTTCCGACGGTTCTCGGCCGCCATGTGGATGCTGGGGATCGAACCCGGGTCCTCTATAAGAGCAGTCGGCGCCCTTAACTGCTAGGCCATCTCTCCAGCCCTGGACTTACAATTTTTAGCTGCCATGTGGGTGGTAGGATTCAAACCCAGGTCTTCTGCAAGAGCACAATTCGTGTATTGCTTGCATGTGTCTAGGTGCACCATGCTGTGCACACCTGCAAAGTCAGAAGAACATGTTGGATTCCCCTAGAACTGAAGTTTCAGACGGTTATTAGCTACCATGTGGATGCTGGGAATTCAATCCTGGGTCTCTGTAAAAGCATCCAGTACTCCTAACTGCTGAGCCCTCTTTCTGGCCCCCCAAGCAGTATTTTAGCAAAGTGTAGTGCTCATAAAACTATGGTGCATTGGGGCAGATTGTCTTTTAGCTGTCCAGAACTGCTTGTGACTTCCTAGTCCTCTGCCCTTTAGGTTTTAAATTGATGTTTGTGTGATGGTCAGTAATTGGACATTTGGAACTCATTACAGAAAAGGAACAAGGTCAAATAACTACAGTGTAACAGAAGTTAAAATATGTATTTCAATCTTATTTTATTTGGGTGGGGGATTGGAAGGGGTTCAGAAGAGACAAAAAGGGTAGTGATAGGAAGTCAGAATTCTGAAGGAGACAGGAAAAACAAAAGACTAGGAAGTATTTGTTGGTTAAAATGACCAAAAATGCAAGGAATAAATTACTACCAGCTCACCAGCAATCTGTAGTCTGTATATTTGAGACCATAGTTTGCTGTAAAGGAAAGCTGGTATTTCTAGGTGGTGTAGGATTGAGGGAACAAGTAGCACCAAGAACTGAATGAAATTTCAGGTTTTATTGGGATATAGATGAATTAGACTTTCAGACACAAAGGCAGTTAAAATTTTTTTTTTTCTTTTGAGACAGGGTCTCCCTTTAGTCCCAGCTGGCCTGGAGCTCACTGTGTAGATCAGGCTGGCCTTGAACTCGGGAAATCCGCCTTTCTCTCTCTGCCTGTCTCTGCCTCCTGACTGCTGGGATTAAAGGTGTGCACCACCATGCCCAGCTATCAATTTCTTAATGCATGTAACATGTAATCTCAGTTGTGGAAAGCCAAAGTAGGTCCAAAGTCTGTCTGGGCTGTACAATGAGACTATTTCTCTCTCTCTTTCTCTCTCTCTCTCTGGGTGTTGGGGGGGTCTTTTTGAGACAGGGTCTCCCTGCTACCCCAGCTGTCCTGGAACTCACTATGTAGACCAGTTGGCCTTGACCTCTTGAGCACACAGAGATCCAATCCCCTTGCCTCTGCCTCCCTGGGATAAAGGCATGCACTACCATACCCATCCTAAGACTGTGTCTTAAAAATTGAACTGTAGATCATGCAGTTGTTTGATGCCACCTAAGGAAGCTCCAAAAAAGGTGCATCTTTGCAATGTTGGTGTTTATTTCCTTTATAAGCTTTTATCTGGGAGTTAAAGAGAAAAAGGAATGTCCCCATGCTCATTTGTAAGTTAAAAAAAAAAAAATCTCGGGGCTGGAGAGATGGCCTAGCGGTTAAGAGCGCCGACCGCTCTTACAGAGGACCCGGGTTCAATCCCCAGCACCCACATGGCGGCCGAGAACCGTCTGAAACTCCAATTCCAGGAGAACTCCAGTTCCAGGGGAGTCCGACACCCTCTTCTGACCTCCGCTGCATTGCACGACACGGGTGCACAAACTTGCATGCAGACAGTACATTCATACACATACAGAAATAAATAAAATTAAAAAAAAATTAAAAAAAAGAAAAAAAAATCTCTTAAACCAGATGTGAATGGTTCAAAAAGCATCATGTTTTCAGACTTATGGTAATGTGTGCCCAAAGTAGTCAGATCCCATGAGGAGGAGAGGTTAGGGTCCCTGAAAGCTTTGATTACTAGAGCTGCTTGTTTTTGTCTCCCTTTACTTGTAGACAAGTGAAGATAGAGGACTTGGCCTTTTGAACACATACAGTATTAAAGAGCTTGTGAATTAAGACAGCAGCAATGGACAGGGCTCTATGGCAAAGATTTTTCTGCATGTATTTCTGAAGTTAGAATTAAAGAACCTGTTTATAAGATTTATCCGAGTGTGGTGGTGCATGCCTTTAATCCTAGCACTCGGGAGGCAGAAGCAGGCGAATCTTTGTGAGTTCAAGGCCAGCCTGGTCTACAGAGTGAGTTCCAGGACAGCCGGGGCTACAGGGAGACCCTGTCTCAAAAAGACCAAAAAAAAAAAAAGTGTATCCAACAGAACCGAATAAAAACCTAGTAACTCATTTTCAGGAGTGGGGGCAGGTACTTGCGAATAGCGCCAGGCTAGTTTACAGTTCAGTCCTTCTGTGTCGAGTTCTGAGTGTTTGCTTTGAATTACAGACAGATGCAGTCACACTTGGCATATGGTTCCCTTTTAATTGTGCAGCAGCTGTAGCATTCTGAGTATTTGGTGTTTCTAAGAGCTGATAGACTTAACAATGGATAAAAGGGAGAAAGTGATTTTTTTTTTTTTTAGGAGATAAACTAGACCTCAATTATATTAAAATGTGTTGCTGGGAGTGGTGGCACACACCACTTGGGAGGCAGAGGCAGGCGGATCTTTGTGAGTTCAAGGCCAGCCTGGTCTACAGAGTGAGTTCCAGGACAGCTGGGACTACAGGGAGACCCTTTCTCGGGGGGAAAAAAAAATGTATGAGTGTATGCATGTGTGTAAGTGCACCTGTGTCATGCAATGCCAGTGCAGGTCAGAAGAGGGTGTTAGGTCTCTTGGAACTGGAATTACAAATGATTGTCAGCTGTCATGTGGGTGCTGGACATCAAACCCAGGTCTGCTGCAGAGCATTCAGTGCTTAATCACTGAGCAATCTCTCCAACCCTGAGTTAATTTTTTTAAATTTTATTTATTTTTTGTATGTGTATGAATGTACTGTCTGCATGTAGGTTTGTGAACCTGTGTCGTGCAATGCTGCAGAGCTCAGAAGACGGTGTCGGATTCCCCTGGAACTGGAGTTACAGAGGGTTCTCAGCCGCCATGTGGGTGCTGGGGATTGAACCCGGATCCTCTGCAAGCCCATCTCTCCAACCCCACCCCAAGTTAATTTTAAAAGTTATTTTCAGACAGGGCCTTGAATTTCCAATCCTTGTGTTTTAGCTTCCTAAATACTGTGATTATAGTAGTATACTACCATGCAGTTGTTTAATGAAAAAAGTTTTTTTTTGTTTGTTTTTTGTCTTTTTGAGACAGGGTCTCCCTGTAGCCCCAGCTGTCCTGGAACTCACTCTGTACCAGGCTGGCCTTGAACTCACGAAGATCCGCCTGCCTCTGCCTCCCAAGTGCTAGGATTAAAGGCGTGCGCCACCACGCCTGGCTTTTTTTTGGTCTTTTTAAGACTGGGTCTCCCTGTAGCCCCAGGTGTCCTGGAACCTGCCTGCTTCTGCCCCTGCCTTCTAGATGCTGGTATTAAAGGCATGTGCCTGTCCTTTGTATTATTAATCCCCCTATTTAACCCTAGCCGACCTGGAACTTGCTATGTAGAACAGGCTGCAGGCTGGCTGGCCTTACAACTCACAGAGCTCTGTCTATCTCTACTTCCCTGTGCTGGGATTAAAAGTATATAACGGGGGTGGGGTGGGGGGCTGGAGGCATAGCCTAGCGGTTAAGAGCACCGACTGCTCTTTCAGAGGACCCAGGTTCGATCCCCAGCACCCACATAGCGGCTGAGAACCGTCTGTAACTCCAATTCAAGAACTCCAGTTCCAGGGGATCCGACGCCCTCTTCTGACCTCCGCGGCATTGCACGACACGGGTGCACAGACCTACATGCAGACAGTACATTCATATACGTAGAAAATAAATAAATAAAATAAAATAAATTTAAAAAAAAAAGTATATAACGGGCTGGAGAGATGGCCTAGCGGTTAAGAGCTCTGACTGCTCTTGCAGAGGACCTGGGTTCGATCCCCAGCACCCACATCGCAGCTGAGAACCTTCTTTAACTCCAGTTCCAGGGGAATCCGACACCCTCATCTGAACTCCGCGGCACTGCACAACACGGGTGCACAAACCTACATGCAGACAGTACATTCATACACATTAAAAAAAAAAGTATATACCAGTCACCACTAGACCAGGCATGTCCTTAGACTTTTGATTCAATGCCCTTGCCTTTGCCTCCTGAGTGCTAGGATTACAAGGTGTGACCCTGGGCACCTAGCAGGTTGTTTTGTTTTGGTATCTATATACTTTTTAATTTTTTTAAATTTATTTTTATTTCAAATGTATGAGTGCATGTATTTAAGTGTACCCTTGTATGCAATGCCCACAAAGACCAGCAGAGGGCTTTGGATCGCCTGAAACAAGTTAAGGAAGATTCCTAGCCACCATGCAGGCTGGGAACCCAACCTGGGTTCTCTAGAAGAGCAGTCAGTACTCTTAACTGCTGAGCTGTCTTGTCTAGCTCGACAGTCTTTGGAGGACCAGGGTTCGATTCCCGGGGACTGAGAACCTTCTTAAAGCTGGGTATGGTGGCACACTCCTTTAATCCTAGCACTTGGGAGGCAGACGCAGGCGGATCTCTGTGAGTTCAAGGCCAGTGTGGTCTACAGAGTGAGTTCCAGGCGTTTTGGGGCTATAGGGAGACCCTGTCTCAAAACAAAAAACAAAAACTGGTTATATAACATTCTTCAGTTATGTAATAGGGTGGCTCCAGATGAACTGAAAATGAATATACAAGATACTTCTTACGCTTGTGCCTGTCTTTCTGAGACAGGGTCTCCCTGTAGTCACAGCTGGCCTAGAACTCAGTATCTCTGTATGTAGACCAGACTGGCCTCCATCTCACAGAGAGATCCACCTGCCTCTGCCTACAAAGTGCTGGGATTAAAGGCCCGTACCACCACATCTGGCTCAAAAGAATTTTTTTTTTTTAAAGATAGTCTTAGGTACTCCTGATTAGCCTTCACCTGCTCAGTTTGTGTTGTTGGTTTTTTTGTTTTGTTTTTGTCTTTTCAAGACAGGGTCTCCCTGCGGCCCCAGCTGTCCTGGAACTTGCTCTATAGACAAGGCTGGCCTTGAACTCACAAAAATCCGCCTGCCTTTGCCTCCCAATTGCTAGGATTAAAGGCGTGCACCACCACTCCCAGCTGTGTGTTGTTGTTTTGAGATAGGGTCTTACTCTGTAGCCTTGGCTGGTGTGGAATTCAGCTCAGAGATCTGCCTATCTCTGCCTCCCAGTTGTTGATATTAAAGTTGTATACCACCCTGCCCAGAGCACTTTATTGTTACTAATATTATTACTCTAATTTTAAAAAATACTTTTATTTTATGTGTATGAGTGTGTATTGCCTACATTTATTTATGTGCACCCCTGTCTGATCCCCTAGAACTGGATTTACAGATGGTTGTTATCTGCCATATGGTTCCTGGGAGCTGAACTCCAGTCTTTGGCAAGAGCAGCTGATACTTTTAATTGCTGAGCCATCACTCCAGCCCCACTTTTCAAATTGTTTTGTAAAGAAGAGCATGAAATGAGAAAATGGCAATGTCTTAGTAATGTGGAGAATGACATTAAACTTTTTTGTTTCTAACCTTCCTTAGATGGGAATGATGAGCAATCCCAGTCCTTACGGCTCACCATACAGTCAGCATTCTGGTCAGCCTGTTGGAGCCAGTGGCCTTGGCCTCCAAATTCAGACAAAGACTGTACTACCAAATAGTTTATCTCCATTTGGAATGGACAAAAAGACAGTTCCAGGTGGAGGAATGCCCAACATGGTAAGCATTGAAAAATTTTTCTTCAGACTGGAATTCATTTTTTTTCTTCCTTAATTTTTTTATGTTTGTGCATGTGAAGGCCCATGTGGAGGTCTGAGGTCAGCTTGTAGTGTTGGTTCTCTCTCCTTCCAGGATATGAGTCCTGAGAACTGAACTCCCATTATCAGGCTTGTCAGCAAATCCCTTTCTGCTCCCCAGCCCCAGACTGGCATATTACTAGAATTGTGCTACATACATACACTGATTCCTACTACTACACATTAGATATATAAACACTTGGAGCCTGAAGATACATGATGAAAGAATCATGTGAGGGTGGAGGATTGTGCCTTCCTATTTCACACACAACTGTATTACCTGTGGCTTTTGATCAGCAGGTAGGCTGATCCTTACTTGTAAGGACATGCTGAGCATATCGTAAACTAGGAACTCTCTTGAAAAAGGACCCTAGGGGCTGGAGACATGGTTCAGCGGTTAAGAGTGCTGATTTCTCTTGCGGAGGACCCGGGTTCGATTCCTAGCACCCACATGGCGGCTGAGAACCGTCTTTAATTCCAGTTCCAGGGGAATCCAACGCCCTTTTCTGAACTCCGAGGCATTGCACGACACGGGTGCACCAACCTACATGCAGATAGTACACTCATACATACATACACATACACACACACACACACATACACACACACACACACACACACAATAAAATAAAAAAAGAGAAAGGACCCTAGTCCATCTTATTTGCTATTAGTATTAATAGAAAACTTCTCAAATTACTTTTGTTCCATTCTGTTGGGAATGGAACCCAGTGCATGCTGCACATGGACTCTTACTGTTGATCTTTTTCTAAAGTAAAAGTATTTCTAATGTTAAGTTTGCCAACTAGTTTGGAATTACTTTTGGAAATTTTTCTTCTAGATGTTTTAGTATTCTGTGTTCATTGCCTGTATTTTAGAAGGCACTGAAGAGAAAAAGGTGAATAAAACATGTATTAACTGTTGAAAAAACAAAGTTTATTTTTGGGAGGGGGTCTTTTTGGAATAGGGTCTGGTCTCCCTGTATGTAGCCCAGTTGTCCTAGAACTAAATATGTAGACAGGCTGGCCTTGAACTCAGAGATCCACCTGCCTCTGCCTCCTGAATGCTGGGATTAAAGGCAAGTGCCTCCATGCCTGGCACAAAATTTCTTTTGGAAAATATAAAAACTGATTTTTACCAGTCGTGGTAGCTAATGCCCTTAATCCCATCACTTCAGAGGCAGAGACAAGTATCTCTCTACTGGGTCATGGGCAGCCTTGTCTGCGTAGTGAATTCTAGGCCAGCTGGGGCTACAGGGAGATCCTGTCTCAACAAGAAGTATAATTTGGAAATATTTAGGTCTTTATTAAGAGGTGGCACACCATGACACTGTTAATGCGTTTCATTATATCTTGTAGGGCCAACAGCCTACCCCACAGGTCCAGCAGTCAGGCCTGGTGACTCCAGTTGCTCAGGGAATGGGTTCTGGAGCACACACAGCTGATCCAGAGAAGCGCAAGCTCATCCAGCAGCAGCTGGTTCTGCTTTTGCATGCTCACAAGTGCCAGCGCAGGGAGCAGGCCAATGGGGAAGTGAGGCAGTGCAACCTTCCCCACTGTCGCACCATGAAAAACGTTCTGAACCACATGACACACTGCCAGTCAGGCAAGTCATGTCAAGGTGAGTAGTGCATTAGGCGATCAGAATATATGAATTGGTTTTGCTTTTTAAAATTTTGAATTTTTAGTCCGGGCATGATGGCGCACACCTTTAATCCCGGCATTGGGGAGACAGAGGCAAGTGGATCTACAAAGTGAGTTACTGGCTAGCTGGGACTACAGGTAGACTCTATCTCAAAAAAGAAAAATTAAAAAATTTTTTTACTTTATGTGTATGAATTTTTTGGTTGCACCATGGTTGGGCAGTGCCCACGGGCCAGGAGGATTGGGATCCTCTAGAACTAGAGTATAAACAGTTGTGAGTTTCCATGTGGGTGCTGAGAACCAAACCTGTGTCCTTTGCAAAAGCAGGAAATGATCTTAACCACTGAGCCATCTCTGCAGGGTCTCCCCTACCCCAATCCCTGCCCCCCCCCTTTTTTTTTTGTATTTTTGAGACAGGGTCTCTCTCCCAACCCTTTTTTTTTTTTTTTAATAAAGACAAAGCAGCTCCATACCTAGCCTCTGCCCTGGATAAATAAAATCACAACTTCTGGGCATGGGTTTGTTTGTTTGTACATACTGCTCTTGGAGATTGAACGCTGGGCCTTGTGCATGCTCGACAAGCACTCCTACTAAGCCACATCACAACGTTAAATTTGAAAATTTCTTTGTGGATCTTGGTACTAGCATATGGGGGATCTGACATGAGTAGCCATGTCAGATTTAGAACAAGTCCTTGCATATGCACGGAGACACCAAGCTTCCTGCCCTTGAACTAGCCCCATCCCCTTTTTTTGAGATAGGGTGTCACTGTGTAGCCCTACCTAGCTTTGTAGACCAAATGGCCTTGAATTCACAGAGATCCTATTACAAACACCACCACACTTAGCTACTACCTCCCTTACCTCCCTTTTGTATGTGTGGTCTGTGTGAGTGTCTGTGTGTTAACGTGGGGGTATGTGATTGTGTACAGACCAGATACCTCCCTTGACTGTTTGCCACCCTATCTATTGAGGCAGTGTCTGAAGTAACTAGCTAGGTGGTTTATTTTAGGATCCTCTGTTCCACCTCAAAAGCCCTAAGCTTTAACCTACCTCATATTTATGTGTGCACTAGGGATCCAAACTCTGATCCTCACCACTTGAACAGCAAGTGCTTTGCTCACAGCTGTCCTCCCAGCCCTCATACTTCAAAAAAGCTACAAAATAATATTCCATTGTTTTGAAAGCTCCTGTATAACAAAGTATTTTAAGTGAGTAGGGATATGATAAAAAAAAATGTTTTTTTTTTTTTACTTAGGTTTATGGATTTGTTGTTTTGAGACAGGATCTCCCTGTACCCACACCTGACCCTGTATAGACCAGGCTGGCCTAGATTTCACTGAAATCTTCTGGCCTCTGCCTTCCAAGTGCTGGGATTAAAGGCCACCACGTCTGGCTACTAAAAATAGTTTTTTAGTCGTGTTTTTCTGCACTATTACTTGGAATACCTATTCGTTTAAGGCAGCTCTTTTTTTTTTTCTTTTTTTCTTTTTTTTTGTTTTTTTGAGACAGGGTCTCTAGTCCTAGCTGGCCTGGAGCTTACTATGTAACCAGGCGGGCTTTGAACTCACAGAGATCCGCCTGCCTCTGCCTCCCAAGTGCTAGGAATAAAGGCGCGCGTCACCACGCCTGGCAACAGCTGCTCTTTTTAAGTGATCAATATATTAGCTGTTATCTGTCTAAAAAAATAAAACTTCTTGTTTTGTTTTAGTGGCACACTGCGCATCTTCTCGCCAAATCATTTCACACTGGAAGAATTGTACAAGGCATGACTGTCCTGTGTGTCTTCCCCTCAAAAATGCTGGGGATAAGCGAAATCAACAGTGTAAGTGATTAAGTCTTTTGTAGATGTATTCTCACAAGTACAGGAGTGCCATTTGATAGCATCTAGAGCACCTTGATTAGATGGGCCTGCAGTGACTGGCACTGGTACACTATATTGAAAAATGATGTTTGTCCTTTCCCTCTTTCTGCCTCCTGTTAACCATGAATTAATGGCACTTTATTGGTAAAATAACTACTCAGCACTCTTGTGGGGGTGGGGGGACAAACAGCATAGGTAAATTTGTACTTTTTTGCCTTTTTTTTTTTGAGACAAGGTCTTCCTTTAGTTCCAGCTGGCCTGGAGCTCACTATATAGATCAGGCTGGCGTTGAACTCACAGAGATCCGCCTGCCTCTGCCTCTGCCTCCTGATCCTCCTGAGTGCTGGGATTAAAGAGGTAAGCCCCATCACGCCTGGCTACTTTTTTTTTTGCTTTTTGGGACAACAAGATCTTATGTGGTCTAGGACCTTGCAATCCTGCTGCTTCAGCGTCTAAAGTGTTGGGGATACATAAGTGTGACCCATTGTGACCCAAGTAGATCACTTGAATTAAACATAAATGTTGAGGTTATTTTTGTAATTGTTTGATGGAGAAGAGATTTTTCTCAGATGTTACAAATAAAAATTCTTTTGGGGCTGGAGAGATGGCCTAGTTAAGAGCACTGACTGCTCTTGCAGAGGACCTGGGTTCGATCCCCAGCACCCACATGGCGGCTGAGAACCATCTTTAATTCCAGTTCCAGGGGAATCCGACACCCTCTTCTGACCGTGGTATTGCATGTTATGGATGTACAAACCTACATGCAGACAGTACATTCATACACATTAAAAAAAAAATTCTGACATTTAAAAGTGCATCTAACACATCTTTTTGCCACAAAAATATTAAACATTTAAGTCTTAAAGACAAATTTGGAAGGACATAAAAAGCAGGTGATAGTTGAATTAAATTCCATAAATTAATAAAAGTCATGAATTATTTAGTAGAAAATGAGGACAGGAAATAGGTAATTTAGTAGAGAAAGGGTAACCCAGCACCATTCACTGTTAAGCAGTGAAATAGGTACCATTTCCCTCTTCTACAATGGCAGAAATATTCCTATCTGGTGTTGGTGGGGACGATAAGGCATCTCATGTGCAGACTATTACATGTTCTAGATCAGAAGCTTTTTATGTCATTGGTCTACCTTTAGCCCCAGACAGTTCTGTATCTAAAAATTTTTATTTTTTAATAAATAATTGGAGGCAAGATATGTACTGAGATGTTTCTTCATGTAACAAATTTTTTCTATCTCCATTCAACCATCTTAGTCTCTCTTACATATAGTATTGTAATACCATGTCTTTTGTCTTCTCTAGCAATTTTGACTGGAGCACCGGTTGGGATTGGAAACCCTAGCTCTCTAGGGGTGGGTCAACAGTCTACCCCTAGCCTAAGCACTGTTAGTCAGATTGATCCCAGTTCTATTGAGCGAGCCTATGCTGCTCTTGGACTACCCTATCAAGTAAACCAGATGCCACCGCAACCCCAAGTACAAGCAAAGAACCAACAAAATCAGCAGTCTGGGCAGTCACCCCAAGGCATGCGGCCCATGAACAACATGAGTAAGTGTGTCTTCTAGTCATAGAGGCGGTACTGATTGTGTAAATGGCACCTATGCATCAGGATTAACTGATTCAGTTTTTTCTCTTTTTTCTTTCTGGCTAAATGATTTATTAAAGTCTTAAGTTTTTTTTTTTTTTTTTAAGTTACAACAAAAAAGACTCCTTTATAATCCAGAAGCCATTGACAATGCTTCATATCTTCTCATCAGTGCTATTGCACGTGAGTTTAATTTTCCAGAATTGAGATGGTTTTATTACTCCACCATGTGGATCCTGGGGACCTATTCCTACCAGTCCTCTCCCCATTTTTCCTAAGGATTGATGTATATTTGTGGGGGGGGGGCATACATGTGCAAGTGAGTGTCCACAGAGGACAGGGGAGGGCATCAGATTGCCTGGAGCTGGAGTTACAGGCAGTTTTGAGATGCCCAACATGGGTGCTGGTAACTGAACTCTAGTCATCTGTAGGAACAGCAAGTGCTCTTAATGGCTGAGTCATCTCTCTAGCCCCAGCTTTTTTTTTTTTTTATTGTTGTTCTTGTGGGTAGTATCTGTACCATTAGCCTATTGAGATCAGAGAACAACCTTTAAGAGTGTCAGTTCTTTCATCATGGAATTGAATTTAAGATTTTGAAGCTTGCTCAGCAAGTGCTTTTATCTACTAAGCAGTCTCACCAGCTAGTCCTGAGCTCACTTAAAACACTGTATTTTGTTTCTGAGGATGAACTCCCGGGCCCTGAGCATGTGCAGTTTCTACCTCTCAGTTCTTCAGCCCTTATCAGCAGAATCTTTTGTATTGTTAATGTTCATGTGATTAGTTTATTCTTAATTATGTATATGACTGTGTGTGGGAGTGTGTGCTAGTGAGTGCATTTGTGTGCAGGGGCCAGAAGAGGACAGTAGATCATTCTGGAGCTGGCAACGGTCAGTTGCCCAATGTCAGTCCTGGAAACTGAACTTTGGGCCTCTCCTAGAGCACTACCTGCTCTTAACTCATGAGCCATCTTTCCAATCTCATTCATATATGTGTGTGTGTGTGTGTGTGTGTGTGTGTGTGTGTGTGTGTGTGTATATATATATATATATATCTTTTGGGGGGGTATTTTTGAGACAGGGTCTCCCAGTAGTCCCAGCTGGCCTGGAGCTTGATCTGTAGACCAGGCTGGCCTTGGACTCACAGAGATCTGCCTGCCTCTGCATCCCAAGTGCTTGGATTAAAGGTGTGCGCCACCATGCTCAGCTGAAATACATATTTTGATAAAGATTTTTCCCCCCATTTTTTTTCTTTTAGCAATTAGGTTTAGATTCAGGCCTAGTGGTAGCTTAAATCCATGAATGAAGCTGTTGTATTTCTTTTTTTTTTTTATTTTTTTTTATTTTTATTTCCGTATGTGTATGAATGTATTGCCTGCATGCAAGTCTGTGCACCCGTGACGTGCAAAGCCGCGGAGGTCAGAAGAGGGCGTCGGACTCCCCTGGAACTGGAGTTCTCCTGGAACTGGAGTTTCAGACGGCTCTCGGCCACCATGTGGGTGCTGGGGATCGAACCCGGGTCCTCTGCAAGAGCGGTCGGCGCTCTTAACCGCTAGGCCATCGCTCCAGCCCCGAAGCTGTTGTATTTCTAATGATGTAAGACCTTTATCCTATAGAAAACAAAAGTAGCCGGGCGTGGTGGCGCACGCCTTTAATCCTAGCACTTGGGAGGCAGAGGCACGCGGATCTCTGTGAGTTCGAGGCCAGCCTGGTCTACAGAGTGAGTTCCAGGATAGCCAGAGCTACAGGGAGACCCTGTCTAAAAAGACCAAAAGAAAAAAGAAAACAAAAGTAATTTACTTTGGTGTATGAGTTGTTTTTGTTGATTTTTGTGGTTCTTGAAAAGTGCTCTTTTGCTGGGCTACAGTGTTTGAGCATGTTATTCCTCACCGAGTTTTTCTATTTTCTCAACTTAAAATGCTTGTCTTCGGTGTTTGACCACAGTGAACTCAACTCAGTGGTAGTGCTGTCAGGCCCCATTTATAGCACTTTAACATGAAAGTATTCTTTGTGACCATGACATGGGCTAGAGTAGGATGGGCTAGGATCCAACAGTGAAGGGCTCTGGGCTGTCCCTGTTGTCATCAAGTAGATTTAGGTAAATTCTCTACAGCCCTTGTCCCCACCCCTTTGGGGCTTTTTTTCTGCTGTTTGGCAGTGCTGGGAATGTCAGCCATCTCCATTGTTATTCTCTCAATGAATGCTATTAACTCCTTAATAGAGAGAGAGAGAGATAGATAGAGAGAGAGAGAGAGAGAGAGAGAGAGAGAGAGAGAGAGAGAGAGAGAGAGAGAGAAGAGAGAACACCCATTACTTTGAACCAAATTAAATGAATGTAGAGAATTTGGAGAAAGAAAGCTGATTGTGGTGAGTGACCCCTGCAGTCTCAACACTCAGCTGAGGTGGGAGGATGGTTTATATTTTAAGCCTGAGTGCAGGGGTAGACTGTCTAAAAAAAAACCAAAGTTATGGGGTGGAGAGGTGGCTCAGCGGTTAAGAGCACCGACTACTCTTGCAGAGGACCCAGGTTCAGTCCCCAGCACCCACATGGCGGCTAAGAACCGTCTTTAACTCCAGTTCCAGGGGAAACCGATGCCCTCTTCTGACCCCCGAGGCATCGCACGACACGGGTGCACCAACCTACATGCAGACAGTACACTCATACACATAAGAAAATAATAAATAGCCGGGCGTGGTGGGGCACGCCTTTAATCCTAGCACTTGGGAGGCAGAGGCAGGCGGATCTTTGAGAGTTCAAGGCCAGCCTGGTCTACAGAGTGAGTTCCAGGACAGCTGGGGCTACAGGGAGACCCCGTCTCAAAAAGACCAAAAAAAAAAAAAAATAAATAAATAAATGAAAAATTAAAAAAGCCAAAGTAGTAAAATGAACAAGGTAATGTTTTCATCATTTTTCCCTTCCCTCACTGGCCTCCGTAAAGCAAATCTATTAAATGGAACTAAATTTTGGCAAATACAGAATTCAAGCTACATAGTTGTGTTTCAAACCTTTGCACCTGGGCATTGTGGCACATTCCATTGGGACGAGAAAATAGGTAGATCTCTGTGAAATGGAGCCTTGATCTCGCAGGCCAGCTGGGACTACAGGGAGACCCTGCCTCAAAACAAAACATTTGTTTACACAGCTAGTCAGTTGTCTGTTTGGGCAAGTTAATCAGGTTTATGTTGTTGTTTTGGTGTTTTTCAGATGGCATTTTGGTATTTAATCCTGGCCAGCATAGAACTATGTAGCCTGCTCTACATAGTGAATTCTAGGCCAGCTGGGACTAGTAGGAGACCCTGTCTCAAAAAGACCAAAGGGAAAAATCATAGATTATTTATTTTTTTTGTAGATTAGTCCATAAATAGTTGTTTGTAGTTTTTAATAGGAACTCGCTATGTAGACCAGGCTGGCCTTGAACTCACAGAGATTTGTCTGCTTCTGCTGAGATTAAAGGTGTGCACCTGGCTTAAAGACTGTTTCTAGCTGCCATGTGGGTGCTGGGAATTGAACCTGGGTCCTGTGCAAGAGCAGTCGGTGCTCTTAACTGCTGAGCCATCTCTCCGGCCCCTTTTTGCTGCTTTTGCTAACATAGATTAGTATATGCCAATTGGCCCTCCTCAGGGCTTCTTATTTTATATATGTGCATTTGTGTAGAACATGATTTCTTCTCAGCACATGCTTTTAGATGATGCTTAGTTTTGACAATTTGATATATTAGAATTTTCAAAAATTTCTTTTTTAGAATTAAAAAATTTTTTAATTTTATATGTATGAGTGTATTTCCTCCATGTGTGTAAGTACACCCATGTCATGCAGTGCCCTCAGATGTCAGAAGAAGGCATTGGATTCCCCTGGAACTAAAGTTATAGACAGTTGTTAGCTGCCATGTTGGTGCTGAGAACCTAACCAGGTCCTCTGTGGGAGCAGCCACTGCTCTTTAGTAGCAGAACCATCTCTCTAACCCACATTTAAATTTTCTGATGTTACTTTAATAATGAATATACTTTACATTTTTGTTACTATGTTTTGTGAGTTACCTATTCCGTTCCTATTGAAGTGGTTCTTTTTTTTTTTTTTTTTTTTTTTTTTGTCTTTTTGAGACAAGGTCTCCCTTAGCCCCAGCTGTCCTGGAACTCACTCTGTAGGCCAGGCTGGCCTTGAACTCACAGAGATCCGCCTGTGCTCCCAAGTGCTAGGATTAAAGGCGTGCGCCACCATGCCTCGCAAGTGTGGTTCTTTTTTAAAAATTGTATGTATGTATATGTAGTTTTCACTATTTACCTTATTTTTTAAGCTCTAGAGATACATCATGCTCACTACCTTCACCCCTTACCCCTAGGAGGCAGAGTAGCAGATGAGTACCACTAAATCCGTGCTCTACAGAGGTGCTTGAGATCTGATCTGTTCCTCATGCATGCACAGCAGACATGTATCCCAGTTGAGCCTTCTCCCAGAACAGAAACCTGTGCTTTTTTCCTTACTGGCTTGTAGGGTTAGCTCTTAAGTGTTAATTGTATTGCTAGTAATTATTATGTGCTGCTCATTCTTAAGGTTTTTGTTTGTTTGTTTTTTGTTTATTCCCCCTGGTTTCTCATTGCTTTTGACTGTCTCTTGTATTCCTTGCATGGTGGCTGTTTCATTTACTTCTCTTTTTTGTTATTTTGCTTTGTTTCAACTTAGGTGCTAGTCCTATGGGTGTAAATGGAGGTGTAGGGGTGCAGACACCAAATCTTCTTTCTGACTCGATGCTCCATTCAGCTATAAATTCTCAAAAGTAAGTTTTGTCTCTGCTTGTGCACTGACTCACTTCAAATACTTAAGAATTCCTTGAGATTTTAATACAGTTTTCTTAGTTTAAAAAGAACTTCTAGGAAAGAAACAGTGTTCTTTTGTAGCCTTACTTGGGGTAGCCTATACTTTTCCAGAAGTAGGAAGTTGGCAAGAATGCAGTTGTATCTTATTATTACTAACATTGTTATTAACAGGTATGATCAAAATACATTGTTGTAATGTAATCAATTTTCAAAGAATAATTATATATACAGTAACTCATTGCTCTAGGTACTTGGGTATATCCACATGGCAGCACAGTTGATGATCTGAGTTGGCCTCACAAATACAAGAATTCATCCTCCTTTATAAGGAAATGTTCTCCTTTTCCTCATAAAGATATAGACACACACACACACACACACACACTGTATAGTCACATATATCACTTAATCACATTCTTCATCATAGGATATTTTTGCCATGGAACTAATCACTGTTAGCTCTAATTAAGTGCAGCCTTCTTTATTCTACACTTTTTCACTAAAACTATTTCATGACTGACTTTCAAAGCCCAATGATGAGTGAAAATCCTAGTGTGGCCTCCCTGGGTCCTATGCCAACAGCAGCTCAGCCATCCAGTACTGGAATTCGGAAACAGTGGCATGAAGATATTACTCAAGATCTTCGAAATCATCTTGTTCATAAACTGTAAGTAAGATTATGGGATTTCTCATTCATCCGTAAGAGTTGTCATGTTGACATGCTTCAGTTTGCTAGGCATGTTACTCCTGAGGTTTTTGTGGGCTTGGATTGGTTTAGTTTTTTGAGACAGGGTCTCCCTATAGCCCCAAGTGGCCTTGAACTTAATTTGTAGACCAGGCTGGCCTTGAGTTCACAGAGATCCACCTACCTCTCCCTCCTGAGTGATAGGATTAAAAGTGTGTACCACCATGCCTGGCTTAAAGATGGTTCTTAGCCACCCAGGTGGGTGCTAGGAATCAAACCCAGATCCCCTCTACAAGAGCAGTCAGTGCTCTTAACCACTGAGCCATCTCTCCAGCCCCTATTTTTATTTTTAAGTATATTGTGCACATGGCTGCAGATGTACCCATGTCATGCAATGCCTGTGGAGATAAAAGAGGGTGTTGGATCCCCGAAACTGGAGTTACTGATGGGTTTTTAGCTGCCATGCGGTTTCTTGCATTCAAATTAGGTCTACTGCAAGAACAGACAATGTTCTTAGCTGTGGAGCCATCTCTCCAGCCCCAAGCCTTACTATCTTAATTTTTTTAAATATTTTTTAAATTTTTATTTATTTTTATGTGCATGAATGTACTGTCTGCATGTAGGTTTGTGCACCCGTGTCGTGTAATACTGCAGAGGTCAGAAGAGGGTGTCGGTTCTCAGCCTGCGTGTGCGTGTGCGTGTGTGCTGGGGATTGAACCCAGGTCCTCTGCAAGAGCAGTCGGCGCTCTCAACTGTTAGGCCATCTTTCCAGCCCTACTGTCTCAATTTTTATGTTGTATTATCCCCTGCCAGTTCCTGAATTTCACTTAAGACTTCTAAAAATGATAGCACTTTAATTTTTTTTTTTTTTTTTTTTTT
>VZQC01002975.1:371482-412140 GCA_009823505.1 Rhizomys pruinosus
TTTTTGTCTTTTCGCGAGACAGGGTCTCCCTGTAGCCCCAGCTGTCCTGGAACTCATTCTGTAGACCAGGCTGGCCTTGAACTCACAAAGATCCGCCTGCCTCTGCCTCCCAAGTGCTAGGATTAAAGGTGTGCGCCACCACGCCCTGCTAAATATATGTATATTTTTAAAAATATATATATTTTTTGTCTTTTTGAGACAGGGTCTCTCTTTAGTCCTTGCTGGCCTGGAGCTCACAGAGACTTGCCTGCCTCTGCCTCCTGAATGCTGGGATTAAAGCCCTGCACCACCATGCCTGGCCTAATTTTTTTTTTTTCCCCTGGCCTAATTTTTTATAGTCTTTAAATATACTAATGGATCAATCTCTGTCCAACAAACAAAAAAATACAGCTTATTGTCAAAGCCATAGGAAGCAGAGGCAAAAGCAGGTTGGAGTTGAAGCCAAAATAGACTACATAGTGAATTTCAGCCCAGGCACTCAAAAGTCAAGAGAAAGACTTATCTTTAAAAAAATAAACAAAAACTGAGGCTGGAATGATGGCTCCACAGTTGAGAGCACTGACTACATGGCAGCTAACTGTCCATAACCCCAGTTCCAGCGGAATTTAATACCCTCTTACCTCTGAGGGCCATTAACCTGGCACAGGCATACTCAAACACAGAAAATAAATAATAAATAAAATATTTTTTAAATAAAAACAAACATGATCAGAGAATAAAAATGGGTATTTTAGGAAAAAGTTTACACTGTTTTCTGTTTCTATAATGTTTATGAAAAGCTGACATGTCTTAAAATGGTACAATATTCTGTTTCCAGTGTGCAAGCCATATTTCCCACTCCGGATCCTGCTGCTTTAAAAGACAGACGGATGGAAAACCTTGTTGCCTATGCTCGGAAAGTAGAAGGGGACATGTATGAGTCTGCAAATAATAGAGTGAGCATGTGCTTTTTATTTTCTGCTGAGAGTCAGAAATGCATGTGCTAGTATTTAGATTTCCTTGTCTTCTGTAACATGAGACTGCTTGGATGGCTCCCTTTAGCTTCTGTTATCCTAGCTCTGATTACAGTTTTGCATCACTATGTTTGATCAACAAAGCAATTTCTTCAGTGTATGTCATCAATGTTGTCTTTTCCTCATTACATACCTGTGGGACTTTATCTGTAAAATGTAGTAAATCAGCTACTTGATATTTTCATGTCTACTAGTATTTTTCTCTGTCAACTGAACGTTTAGAAATTTTTCTGCTTCAAAATGTAGGATATTCTTCCTATAGCATATAAATTGCTAGTGTATGTAATTATATAAGAGTTGCTGATTTATTTATTTGTTTTGTTTGTTTGTTTGTTTTGAGACAGGGTCTCCCTGTAGCTCCAGCTGTCCTGGAACTCACTATGTAGACCAGGCTGGCCTTGAACTCACAAAGATCTGCCTTCCTCTGCCTCCCAAGTGCTATGATTAAAGGCGTGCGCCACCACGCCCAGCTAGAGTTGCTGTATTTTTAAGTTCCTATGAAAACTAGCAATGACTTAAGATCCATAAGCCACTTCCTGCTTTATTTTTGCCCACTCTATTTCACTTTTTCTGTTATTGATCCTGTTTTCTCCTTTTTATTTCAAATTATGTAAAAGGCGGAATACTACCACCTTCTAGCTGAGAAGATTTATAAAATCCAGAAAGAACTAGAAGAGAAACGAAGGACCAGACTGCAGAAACAAAATATGCTACCAAATGCTGCCAGTATGGTACCAGTGTCCATGAATCCAGGACCTAACATGGGACAGCCACAACCTGGAATGACTTCTAGTAAGTGCTTTTTTTGACATACTTAATGTGAAGAATATAGTACTTCCACTTGAAAAGACAATATTAAAGAGTAGATATAAGGTTTCTGGGTGTAGATCTTAGTAGACCAACCAGGTTCAGGGCTCACCAGAGGCTTTAACTACTTCTTAAATACAAAGTTTCATGTTACAGTGTTGTACTTAACTATAATAAATTCCAAGGCTAATAACCATTTATAATAACGTAGTCTCATGTCATGTCTTAATACCTTCTATCTCTGATTATCATTCGCCTGTGTTTTTTCTTTAATAGTTTTTATTTTATATACATGAGTGTGTTGCCTGTACCTTGTGCTCACCACTGATGCCAGAAGAGGGTGTCAGATCCCCTGCAACTGGAGTTATAAATGTTTGTTAACCTCCTTGTGTGTGCTAGGAACCAAACCCAGGTTCTTTGTAAGACCAGCAAGTGTTGGGGTTTTTTGTTTTGTTTTAAATTTTAATGTGTGGAGGCTGGAGAGATAGTCTAGCAGTTAAGAGCACAGACTACTCTTGCAGAGGACTCAGGTTCGATCCCCAGCATCCACATGGTGGCTAAGAACCATCTGTAACTCCAATTCCAGGAGAACTCCAGTTCCAGAACCCAAGACCCTCTTCTGACCTCCACGGCATTGCACGACATGGGTGCACAGATATACATGCAGACAGTACATTCATACACATACAACAATAAATAAAATTTAAAAAAATTAAAAAAAATACATTTTAATGTGTGTGAATATACTAACTAAATTTATGTAAGTTGCACCCATGTCATGCACTGACCATAAGGGTCAGAAGAGGGTGTTAGATTCCTCTGGAACTGGAATTAGGGATAGATGGTTGGTTGTTAGCTGTCACATGGGTGCTGGGAATTGAACTCAGGTGCTGCTCTTAACCAATGGGCCATCTCTCCAGCCCCCTCCACCTGTGATTTAATCATAGATCTAGGATTTAAGTATTACATTATTTTTTTGCTGGGTTGCAAGTAGTGAAATAAAGAGTTGGGCACAGTTGTGAAGAACAACACAGGCTGCTTATATGATGTGATAAAGACAGTGATAGGGAATATCAGGATTTGTTGAGTTACAGAAAACTGACAAACTGGGCAAAGTGACAACTGAGCCAACAAGGGATAGTGTGGGGCCAGAGATAGGGTTATGAGCACTTAACGGTAGAACCAAGTTCAGTTCCTAGCACCCATGTCAGGAGAATCACTACCTTCTGTGTAAGTCCAGCACCAGGGGATCTGACTCCCTTCTCCCTCTATGGGCACCTTCACTAATGTGGCATATACATACATGGAAGCACACACATGAATAAAAACCTTTAGGATATTAGTAATAATAATAATAATAATATGGAAGTTGTAGGGGGGCGTTTTATTTTGAAGCAGTAACAATAATCAAACAAGTGTCCATGTAAAACTTACTACCTCTGCCCCCACAGTGCTGGGAATAAAGGCGTGCACCACCATGCCAGCTTTATCTCACTTTTTTTTTTTTTTTTGTCTTTTTGAGACAGGGTCTTCCTGTAGCTCTGGCTGTCCTGGAACTCACTCTGTAGACCAGGCTGGCCTCGAACTCACAGAGATCCACGTGCTTCTGCCTCCCAAGTGCTAGGATTAAAGGCGTGCGCCACCACACCTGGCCTTTATCTCACTTTTAAGAGACCCAAAATGCATGGTCTAGTATAATGTAGAAGCAGTTTTTTCAGACTCATGTATAGTTCAAAGCTTGGTGCTTTTGAGGTTCAGGTTAGATTCTTTAAGCTATGGGGGGGTGTTGGAAGTGGGAGTAAAAAAAAAAAAGTGAGATAAGCTGGCATGGTGGTGCACGCCTTTATTTCCCAGCACTTGAGGCGAAGAGGTAGTAAGTTTTACATGGACACTTGTTTGATTATTGTTACTGCTTCAAAATAAAACGCCCCCCTACAACTTCCATATTATTTATTATTAGTATTACTAATATCCTAAAGGTTTTATTCATGTGTGTGCTTCCATGTATGTATAGCGCACATAGTGAAGGTTCCCATAGAGGAGAGAAGGGAGTCAGATCCCCTGGTGCTGGACTTACACAGAAGGTAGTGATTCTCCTGACATGGGTGCTAGGAACTGAACTTGGGTCTCTACCGTTAAGTGCTCATAACCCTATCTCTGGCCCCACACTATCCCTTGTTGGCTCAGTTGTCACTTTGCCCAGTTTGTCAGTTTTCTGTAACTCAACAAATCCTGATATTCCCTATCACTGTCTTTATCACATCATATAAGCAGCCTGTGTTGTTCTTCACAACTGTGCCCAACTCTTTATTTCACTACTTGCAACCCAGCAAAAAAATAATGTAATACTTAAATCCTAGATCTATGATTAAATCACAGTGGAGGGGCTGGACGAGATGGCCCATATGGCTAAGGCAGCACCTGAGTTCAATTCCCAGCACCCATGTGACAGCCTAAAAATCTACAACCATCTACCCTAAATCCAGTTCCAGAGAATTAACACCCTGCTTCTGACCCTTAGGGCAGTGCGGACATGGGTGCCAAAAAAAATACAAAATTAGTTAATATATCAACACAAAAAAAAAATTAAAAGATATTTTTTTTAATTTTTTTAATTTTATTTATGTTGTATGTGTAGAATGTACCTGTCTGCAATGTATAGCTTGCACACCATGTCTGCAATGACGTGGAGGTCAGGGAAGGGGCGTTTGGGTGCTGGAATGCTGGAGTTCTCCGGAATTGGAGTTACAGGTTCTTAGCCACCATGTGGAAGGCTGGGGATCGAACCTGAGTCCTCTGCAAGAGTGTCTGCGCTCTTAACTGGCTAGAACTACTCTCCAGCCTCACACATTAAAATTTAAAACAAAACAAAAAAACCCCAACACGTTCTGGTCTTACAAAACACCATGGTTTGGTTCCTAGCAACTACAAGGAGCGTTAACACAACATTTATAACTCCATGGGCTGAGAGAGATAGCTCTACGGTTCAGCGAGCAACCGACGCTCTGTGCAGAGGACCTGGGTCGATCCCCAGACCCACACTGGCGCTAAGATACCGTGCTGTAAATCCAATGTCAGGAGAACTCCAGTTCCCCAGGGGAATCCGAGACCCTCTTCGTACCTCCGCGGCGTTGCACGCACAGGATGCACAGACCTGCATGCAGACAATACATTCATACACACCTACGAAAATAGATAATAAAAAAAAAATTTAAAAAAAAAAAAAAGAAAAAAAAACAACATTATTTAACCCAGTTGGCAAGGGAGTCTGACACCCTCTTCTGTCATCCAATGGTGACACCAATAATGACACAAATTTATGTTAAAATAAAAAAAATAAAAAAAAAACACAGGCGAATGATAAATCAGAGATAAGGTATTAAGACATGACATGAGACTACGTTATTATAAATGGTTATTAGCCTTGGAATTTATTAAGTTAAGTACAACACTGTACATGGAAACTTTGTATTTAATAAGTAGAAAGCCTCTGGTGAGCCCTGAACCTGGTTGGTCTACTAAGATCTACACCCAGAAACCTTATATCTACTCTTTAATATTGTCTTTTCAAGTGGAAGTACTATATTCTTCACATTAAGTATGTCAAAAAAAGCACTTACTAGAAGTCATTCCAGTTGGTGGCTGTCCATGTTAGGTCCCTGGATTCAATGGACCACTTGGTAAACCATACTGGCAGCATTTTGGGGTAGCATATGTTTGTTTTCTGCAGTCTGTCTCTTTTTCTTCTAGTTCCTTTCTGGATTTAATAAATCTTCTCAGCTAGAAGGTGGTAGTATTCCGCCTTTTACATAATTTGAAATAAAATAGGAAGAAAACAGGATCAAAAACAGAAAAAGTGATAAATAAGTGGGCAAAAATAAAGCAGGAAGTGGCTTATGGATCTTAAGATCATTGCTAGTTTCAATAGGAACTTAAAATAACCAGCAACTCTAGCGGGCGTGGTGGCGCACGTGTTAATCAAGCACTTGGGAGGCAGAGGAAGGCGATCTTGTGAGTCTCAAGGCAGCCTGGGTCTAGAGAGTTCCAGGACAAGTGGAGCTNAGCTCCACTTGTCCTGTAACTCACTATGTCTACCCCAGGCTTTCCTTGGACCTCACAAAGATCTGCCTTCCTCTGCCTCCCAAGTGCTATGATAAATCGTGCGCCACCACGCCCAGCTATAGTTGCTGGGTTTTTTAAGTTCCTATGAAAACTAGCAATGACTTAAGATCCATAAGCCACTTCCTGCTTTATTTTTGCCCACTCTATTTCACTTTTTCTGTTATTGATCCTGTTTTCTCCTTTTTATTTCAAATTATGTAAAAGGCGGAATACTACCACCTTCTAGCTGAGAAGATTTATAAAATCCAGAAAGAACTAGAAGAAAAGAAGACCAGACTGCAGAAACAAAATATGCTACCAAATGCTGCCAGTATGGTACCAGTGTCCATGAATCCAGGACCTAACATGGGACAGCCACAACCTGGAATGACTTCTAGTAAGTGCTTTTTTTGACATACTTAATGTGAAGAATATAGTACTTCCACTTGAAAAGACAATATTAAAGAGTAGATATAAGGTTTCTGGGTGTAGATCTTAGTAGACCAACCAGGTTCAGGGCTCACCAGAGCGTTTCTATTCTTAAATTACAAAGTTTCCAGTGTTACAGTGTTGTACTTAACTATAATAAATTCCAAGGCTAATAACCATTTATAATAACGTAGTCTCATGTCATGTCTTAATACCTTCTATCTCTGATTATCATTCGCCTGTGTTTTTTTTTCTTATAGTTTTTTTTTTTTTAAAAAAATTTTTTTGTGTATTGTATGGTGGTGCCTTTGGATGACAGAAGAGGGTGTCGGTCCCTGCAACTGGGTTAAATAATGGTTGTTTTTTTTTTTTTTTTTTTTTTTTAAATTATTTTTTTATTATTTTATTTTCGTAGGTGGTGTATGAATGTATTTGCTGCATGCAGGTCTGTGCAACCCGTGTGCGTGCAACGCCGCGGAGGTCGAAGAGGGTCTCGGATTCCTGGGGAACTGGAGTTCTCCTGAATTGGATTTACAGACGGTATCTTAGCTGCCGTGTGGGTCTGGGGATCGAACCAGGTCCTCTAAAAGAGCGTCTGTGCGCTGAACCGAGAGGCTATCCTCTCAGCCCTGGAGTTATAATGTTTGTTAGCTCCTTGTAGTTGCTAGGAAACAAACCCAGGTGTCTTTGTAAGACCAGCAAGTGTTGGGGTTTTTTGTTTTGTGTAAATTTTAATGTGTGGAGGCTGGAGAGATAGTCTACAGTTAAGAGCGCAGACGACTCTTGCAGAGGACTCAGGTTCGATCCCCGACATCCACATGGTGGCTAAGAACCCTGTAACTCAATTTCCAGAGAACTCCAGTTCCAGAAACCCAGCACCCTCGTCCCTGACCTCCACGGCATTGCAGACATGGGTGCACAGATATACATGCAGACGGTACAGTTCTACACATACAAATAAATAAAATGAAAAAAAATTAAAAAAAATATCTTTTTTTTTTTTTTTTTTTTTTTTTTTTTTTTTTTTTGTGCACCCATGTCCTGCACTGCCTAAGGGTCAGAAGAGGGTGTTATATTCCTCTGGAACTGGATTTAGGGATAAGATGGTTGTATGATTCTTTTAGTGCTGTCAACATGGGTGTGGGAAATTGAACTCAGGTGCTGCTCTTAACCAATGGGCCACCTCGTCCAGCCCCCTCCACCTGTGATTTAATCATAGATCTAGGATTTAAGTATTACATTATTTTTTTGCTGGGTTGCAAGTAGTGAAATAAAGAGTTGGGCACAGTTGTGAAGAACAACACAGGCTGCTTATATGATGTGATAAAGACAGTGATAGGGAATATCAGGATTTGTTGAGTTACAGAAAACTGACAAACTGGGCAAAGTGACAACTGAGCCAACAAGGGATAGTGTGGGGCCAGAGATAGGGTTATGAGCACTTAACGGTAGAACCAAGTTCAGTTCCTAGCACCATGTCAGAGAATCACTACCTTCTGTGTAAGTCCAGCACCAGGGGATTGGACTCCCTTCTCTCCCTCTATGGGAACCTTCACTATGTGCGCTTACATACATGGAAGCACACACATGAATAAAAACCTTTAGGATATTAGTAATAATAATAAATAATATGGAAGTTGTAGGGGGGCGTTTTATTTTGAAGCAGTAACAATAATCAAACAAGTGTCCATGTAAAACTTACTACCTCTGCCTCACAGTGCTGGGAATAAAGGCGTGGCACCACCATGCCAGCTTTATCTCACTTTTTTGTTTTTTTTTTGTCTTTTTGAGACAGGGTCTTCCTGTAGCTCTGGCTGTCCTGGAACTCACTCTGTAGACCAGGCTGGCCTCGAACTCACAGAGATCCACGTGCTTCTGCCTCCCAAGTGCTAGGATTAAAGGCGTGCGCCACCACACCTGGCCTTTATCTCACTTTTAAGAGACCCAAAATGCATGGTCTAGTATAATGTAGAAGCAGTTTTTTCAGACTCATGTATAGTTCAAAGCTTGGTGCTTTTGAGGTTCAGGTTAGATTCTTTAAGCTATGGGGGGGTGTTGGAAGTGGGAGTGGTGGTGGTGGTTTATTTCAATGAAAGAAGGCTTACAAAGGGGTGTTAAACCATTTCTGTCTTTAGATGGTCCTCTATCTGACCCAGCTATGATCCGTGGCAGTGTGCCAAACCAGATGATGCCTCGGATAACTCCACAACCTGGTAAGTGGAAGAAATCCATGATCATTTTTAACACCAGCTTTCAGGGGCAAAAATTATAATTTTGCTACCTTTATTCTCTACTCCAGCAGCAAGTATTATAGTCATCTGCTTTAGAAATAGAAAAATCTCTGGGATTTCAGGCCCATCATGGGAGAAGCAGGGAGCAGATTGGTTGACAGGCCAATGAGCAAATAGTAATAAATGAATAAGCATCCATTTATTTTTAATTTTTCAATTTTTAATTTTTTTTTTTGTACGTGTATGAATGTACTGTCTGCATGTAGATTTGTGCACCCGTGTCGCGCAATGCCGCGGAGGTCTGAAGAGGGTGTTGGAGTCCCCTGGAACTGGAGTTCTCCTGGAATTGTAGTTACAGACAGTTCTCAGCCGCCATGTGGGTGCTGGGGATCGAACCCGGATCCTCTGCAAGAGCATTCGGCACTCTTAACTGCTAGGCTATCTCTCCAGCCCCACAAGCATCCATTTAAAACCAATTTACTGGCCAGGCATGGTGGTGCATGTTTTAATCCTAACACTTGAGAATCACAGGCAGCAAGTTTGCTTTTAGTTGGCAGCCACCCTGGTCTACATAGTATGACCCTGTCTCAAAACAAAACAAATCAACTTGGAAAATTTACCATATATTGTAAAATTTAGTTCAGTAATGCCTTGCACCACTACTATGGATGCAGTGTTTATTTAGATCTATGAGGGTACCTACATTAGTTCTGAAATAATTATGTAGAACAAGATTTTAAAATCCAGATCTTCTCTAGTTCATCGAAAGTGTTGAGATGTAATGTTTTCCATTTATTTACAGGGTTGAATCAGTTTGGTCAGATGAATATGCCCCAGCCCCCTGTTGGACCCCGGCAGACGTCTCCTCTCCAGCACCATGGACAGTTGGCCCCACCTGGAGCTCTCAATCCAGTTAGTTTGATCTTTACACATTAAAAAAAAAAAATCCTTTTTTCTTTGTTGTTCTACTTCAAAACCAAAAATTTTCATCCTTGTGTGAACAATTTTTTTTTTTAATTATTACATTTGTCCAGGTGTTTTTGCACACTTTGGATCCCAGCACTCAGGATCTGTGAGATCTAGGCCAGCCTTGTCTGCATAGCACACCCCAGACCAGCAGGGAATCCCTGTCTCAAAAAGACCAAACAGTAAAACAACTGCCTTTCTTAGATTATGAATTTCTGACTTTTTGTTCTCCCTTATTCCCTTTATTAAAGACCTGGATTTATGATAGTTTTAGAAAGAAAACATAACACTTGGCACACTTGCGGGCCATGAATACTATCACATTTAGCCAGTACTCATAAGTTTGTACTTGTTTTCTCCTTGTAAGGAGTCCTAGATTTATGATATCACTGTACCCTTTTCAAGAACATAGAGCTCATGCAGTTGTAATACATTTTCTAGCCTGCGTCTTCCTTGTCAGAGTTCTAGATGTTTGCCATTTGTCTCTTACCCTCTTATTTCTTGAGAATATGTATGCCTCAGTAAGCATCTTTGTTTGGTTTCAAGTATTTAGTTCTTGCACTACTTTGTTCCCCATATGCCTCTGCCGCCCACCTTCCGGTGACTTTCTTTCCTGGGCAGCAAAGGAAGAGCAGTTGCTAATTTCAGTTGAAAATAATTGTATTGAGCTCTGTCATTTTGTTGGTTTGCTTGTTTCCAGCCTATGGGCTTTGGACCTCGCATGCAGCAGCCTTCCAGCCAGAACCAGTTCCTTTCCCAGACTCAATTCCCATCCCAGGGAATGAATGTAACAAATATGCCTTTGGCTCCATCCAGTGGTCAAGCACCAGTGTCTCAAGTATGTATCACAGATGGATTATTTCTTTGAAATTTTTAAAAACTTGTGTTTGGAGACGGGCGTGGTGGCACACACCTTTAATCCCAGGCAGAGGCAGGCGGATCTCTGAATTCAAGGCCAGCCTGGTCTACATAGGAAGTACCAGGACAGCCAGAGCCATAAGGAGACCCTGACTCAAAAAGGACCCCCCCCAAAATAAAAAAAAAATGCCCGGCGTGAGATGGCTCAAGCCTTTAATCCTAGCACTTGGGAGGCAAAGGCAGGCAGATCTTTGTAAGTTCAAGGCCAGCCTGGCCTACAGAGTGAGTTCCAGGCCAGCTGGGGCTACAGGGAGACCGTGTCTCAAAAAGACAAAAAAAAAAGGGGGGGGGGGGATAATTTGTTATTTGATGCATATTGGAAGGAACAACAACAGCCGGGCATGGTGGCGCATAGCTTTAATCCTAGCACTTGGGAGGCAGAGGCAGGTGGATCTTTGTGAGTTCAAGACCAGCCTGGTCTACAGAGTGAGTTCCAGGAGTCNAAAAAAAAAAAAAAAAAAAAAGATTACTTACTGCTCTTACAGAGTACCTGGATTTAGTTCCCAGCACCTACATCGCCTCACAATTTCCTGTAACTCCAGTTCCAAAGGAATTGGCACCTGATTCTGGCCTCTGTGGGCACCAGGTACACAGGTTGGTGCACACACACACGCACACACACACGTAGGTACAACATAAAATTTAAGTTTTTTTTTTTTTTGGTATGTGTATGAATGTACTGTCTGCATGTAGGTTTGTGCACCTGTGTTGTGCAATGCCACGGAGGTCAGAAGAGGGTCTCCGATTCCCCTGGAACTGGAGTTCTCCTGGAAATGGGAGTTATAGATAGTTCTCAGCCACCATGTAGGTGCTGGGGATTGAACCCGGGTCCTCTGCAAGAGCAGTCGGTGCTCTTAACTGCTAGGCTATCTCTCCAGCCCTCACACGTAAAATTTAAAGATAGCCGTGTGTGGTGGTACACATCTCAATCCCAGGACTTGAAAGGGAGATGCCAGTGGATCTCAGTGAGTTCCAGGCCAGCCTGGACTATATAGTGAGAACCTATGTCAGAGAGGGAGGATGAATGAAAGAAAGAGAAAGATGGTAGGTTTTTTTTTTGGTCTTTTTGAGACAGGGTCTCCCTTTAGTCCCAGCTGGCCTGGAGCTCACTATGTAGACCAGGCTGGCCTTGAACTCACAGAGATCCCCCTGCCTCTGCTTCCTGAGTGCTGGGATGAAAGGCGTGCACCCCCCCCCCAGCTGATGGTAGGTATTTCTACTTCTTGTTTGATAACTCTGTGTCCTAAATGAATCTACTACACTCTGTGTATACCATATATTTTTCATTTCAACAGGCACAAATGTCCAGTTCCTCCTGTCCAGTGAACTCTCCTGTAATGCCTCCAGGGTCTCACGGGAGCCACATTCACTGTCCACCTCTGCCTCAAGCAGCTCTTCACCAGAACTCACCCTCACCTGTACCTAGTCGTACCCCCACTCCTCATCATACTCCTCCAAGCATAGGGACTCAGCAGCCACCAGCAGCAGCAGTCCCAGCCCCTGTTCCTACACCTCCTGCCATGCCCCCTGGGCCACAGCCCCAGGCCCTACATCCTCCCTCCAGACAGACACCTACACCACCAACAACACAGCTTCCTCCCCAAGTGCAGCCTTCACTTCCTGCTGCTCCTTCATCTGACCAGTCCCAGCAACAGCCTCGCTCCCAGCAGAGTACAGCAGCCTCTGTTCCCACCCCAACGGCACCACTGATGCCTCCACAGCCTTCAACTCCGGTGAGCAAACATGGTGGTGCATGCCTTTAGTCTCAGTACTCAGAAGGCCAGAAGTAGGTTGGTCTCTGTGAAATTGAGGCCAGCCTGATTAATATCACTAATAACATTGTCTTACTGGCTTGCACTTTTGGTCATGAACAGTAATGTTAATATTTTATCTCTGAATCAAGTCTCTGCTATCTTATAAAATATTGTAGAAGGGCAGAATACAGAAAAAAAGTTGAGTCTTTAGAGAGTAGTTCTAGAAAATCTTTTCATAATGAAATTATTTCAGGGTTGGGGATATAACTCAGGGTATCATGGATGCTAAGCACATGTTTTACCACTGAAACCCCGTGATTTTTTTTTTTTTTAAACTGACTTATGAAGGTGACTGGAGAGATGCTCAGCAGTTAAGATAAACATATACTGCTATTCCAGAAGACCCAAGTTCAGTTCACAGAACCCCTGTGGGTTGTAATAGCTTGTAACTCACGTAGAGACACACATATATACACATAATTTTAAAGACTAATGAGCTGAGTGTGGTGGCAGAAAGCTTTAATCCAAATACTCAGGAGGCAGGCTGGTCTCTGAAATCAAGGCCAGCCTTGTCTATATAGTACATTCCAGGTCAGCTGGGGCAGCAGGGACACCCTGTCTCAAAAAATAATAATTATCTTTGGAACTTCCACCCTTAACTAGAGAAATACTTGCTGTTTCATATAACAATCTGCCAGCCACCATTAGCAAATCCTTAATCTCATGTTCTTTTAATGAGGTTAAGAGGAATCATGGTAATGGGTATGGTGATACTGCTCACAACACTTAATCCTGTATTGTTTAAACCCTGGTTTGTATAATAAGATAGCTTTTATGTGCTTTCCCTTCTTCCTGTCCAGCTTTCTCAGCCAGCTGTAAGCATTGATGGCCAGGTGTCAAACCCCCCATCTACTAGTAGCACAGAAGTGAATTCTCAGACTGTGCCTGAGAAACAGCTTTCACAGGAAGTCAAAATTGAGGTCAAAATGGAAGTAGATCAACCAGAACCAGCAGATACTCAACCTGAGGAGAATCAAGAGGTGAGAATAGAGCTGGTTAGACACTGCTAAGATTTCATTTAGGACAGTCTTCAGAAGACAGTTTTTGATAATTAGTTACTTTGCTTTTTAAAATGTTTTTATTTTGGCTTACACCTTTAGTCCCAGCACTTGAGAGGCAGAGGTAGGGTGCTCTCTGAGTTCAAGGCCAGCCTGGTCTACATAGTGAGCTCCAGGCCAGCTGGGAATAAAGGGAGACCCTGTCTCAAAAAGACGAAAAAAAAAAATTTATTTTATGTGTATGGGTATATCGCCCGCCTGTATGTAAGTGCACCTGTGTCATGCAGTGGTCATGGAGGTCAGAAGAAGGTGTCAGATCACCTGGAACTGGAGTTATATGGGTTCTGGGACTCAATGAGCCATCTCTCCAGCCCCAGTTTGCTTTTGATTGTTTTTCTTTCTGTTTTATAATTAGGTAGGAGTTTTTTTGTGTGTGTTTTTGTTTTTGTTTTTTGTTTTTTGTTTTGTTTTTGTCTTTTTGAGACAGGGTCTCCCTTGTAGTCCCAGCTGGCCTGGAACTCACAGAGATCTGCCTGCCTCTGCCTCTGGAGTGCTGGGATTAAAGGCATGGGCCGCCACGCTGGGCTCTATTACACTGTTTTTGAACACAACAGGTATGTCCTTGATGGAAAATAAATAAGGTTATGAAAACAATCTTGTTCCCAGCCAGATGTTTTGAAACACTGAAAGTTCTTACCTTGTCTTTTAGGCTAAAACTGAAGATTCTAAAGTGGAACCTACAGAATCAGAAGAGAGGGGTGCTGAGTTAAAAAATGAAGTAAAAGAGGAGGAAGACCAGCCTAGTACTTCAGCCACTCAGGCCTCTCCAGCGCCAGGACAGTCTAAGAAAAAAAGTAAGTCAGAGTTGGAGAAAGTTCAGTTGGTAAAGAGTGCTTGCCCTGAACATGGAGGCCTGGTTTTGGTTCCCAGGACCAGGTAAAATGCTGGTCGTGCAGAGTGGTTGTGCACTTTCTTTTTTTGGTCTTTTCGAGACAGGGTCTCCCTGTAGCCCCAGCTGGCCTAGAACTCACTCTGTAGACCAGGCGGGCCTTGAACTCACAAAGATCTGCCTGCCTCTTTCTCCCAAGTGCTAGGATTAAAGGTGTGCGCCACCATGCCCAACAATTTTTAATAATGGGGAAAATGCACTTTTACTCTTAGCCCTTGGGAGGCAGAAGCAGGCATTCTGTGACCTCCAGACCAGGTAGGAGTGGTTAGTGAAACCTTGCCTCAAAAAAAAGAAGCTGGGTGTGGTGGTGCATACCTTTAATCCCAGCACTCCGAGGGAGGCCAGGCGGATTCCTGTGAGTTCAACGCCAGCCTAGTCTACATAGTGAGTTTAGGCCAGCTGGAACTAAAGGGAGAACCCTGCCTTGAAAAGACCAAAAAAAAAAAAATTTTTTTTAATAAAAAAATAAATAAATAAAAAAAGAAAGGAAAATAAGTAGACATAGTTGCATATTTGTAATCCCAGTGTTAGAGAAGTAGACAGGAAGGAATCCCAGGAGCTTAAGACTAGTGGATCCCAGATCCTAGTATGATACCATGTCTCACAAAACAAGGTGGATGGCCCTTAAGGATGTCAAGACTGACCTCTAGAGTATACATAGCACAGAAATAAAAACAAATCTTTTAGGCTGGAGGTGGGAGCCCTGGACCTGGTGTCTTACCACTGTTAAAAAAGAATTGATCATCCCTTATATATGTTTACTCGCCGCAACCACTGGTCGGTCATTCATTTCTTCCCCCCCTTAATATTTTTTTTTTTAAGTCATTCATTTCTTCAGGGTTTTGTAGTTAGTTCATTCCAAAAGCTATCTTATTCTATAAAAGTTGAAGGACTTTTCAGGAAAGAGTGTCAGTAATTAGAGTAGTTTGTATGCTTTGCCTCCATACTGGCTTGTTCCATTAACTCATGACAACTCTGAGGTTACTGACCTATTTTTGATTTTTGAGACTTGAGATTTGTGTGGCCCAGGAAACCTTTGCACTCCTGATCCTCTTGCCGCCACCTATCAAAAGATTTAGGTATGAGTCTCCCATTTAACTCCCTTTATTTTTTTTTTTTTTATTTATTTTTTTTTTTTTTTTTTTTTTTTTTTTTTTTTTTTTTTTTTTTTTTTTTTTTTTTTTTTTTTTTTTTCTTTTTTTTTTTTTCTCTTTAACTCCCTTTATAAAACATGCAGGAAATCTGAGACTCAGCCAAGATTAAGGAACTTACCTCAGTCCAGTAGATAAAGTGCCTGGCCTAGTATCCCTGCTCAGACCAACCACAAAAAATGAATGGGTCACACTAAGCAAATAACACTGTTGGACAGTGCTAGCTTCGGCAGCACATATTCTAAAATTGGAACGATACAGAGAAGATTAGCATGGCCCCTAAAACAAATAAAAAAAAAAAACAAGGAAAAAAAAAAACCACTGTTGGACAGTGACAAACCTTAGATAATTTAATGCACAGCACAGGCTGGCTTCATACTTCTCCTGCCTCGTTCTTTGCTTTTTTTTTTTTTTTCAAGACAGGGCCTCCCTGTAGCCCCAGGTGTCCTTGAACTCACTATGTAGACCAGGCTGGCCTTCAACTCTGACTCCTGAGTGCTAGGATTATACTGCTTGAGTATTACTTTAAAACATTGAATCTCCCAGAGTGTAAGGGTGCAGGCTTTTACTCACAACACTTGAAAGGCACAGAATGTGATTCTCTATGAATTCAAGGTCAGCCTGGTCTACATAATGAGTTTCAGGACAACTAGGTCTACAGTGAGACCCTTTCTCAAAAAGCTTAAAAAGAAAAGAACAGGAAGAAAAGAAAATCAGGGTGTCTAATTTCCAGATCAAGAAATGGCAAGGCCCTTCCTTGCTTAGTATAGTTTCTTTGTTGTGTTTTCATTTTTTGGTTGGTTGTTTGTTTTTGCATTGGCTCAAAATTAAACCTTAGGCTTATAAGATGGCTCAGTGAATAAAGTCATTTGCTTCTAAAACAACTTGAAATCAATCCCCAGGACCTACATGATTGAAGGAGAAAGTGACTTTTCCAAGTTTTCCTCTGATGTATACTAAATGTGGATACAAAATTACAAAAACATTTAAACTGGAGGAACTAAAGAGATGGTTCAGTGGTTAACAGTACTGGCTGCATCCCACAGGGATTTGACACCCTCTTCTGACGTCTATGGGCATTACACATATGGGTCACTTGCACCCATGTAGGCAATATACTCATACACATGAAATAAAAATAATAAAAATTAAAACTTAAGCCAGGCGTTGTGGCTCTCACCTTTAATCCCAGCTCTCGGGAGGCAGAGGCAGGGGATCTCTGTGAGTTCCAGGCCAGCCTGGTCTACATAGTGATTTCCAGGCCAGCTGGGACTAAAGAGAGACCCTGTCTCAAAAAGACCAAGAAATTAAACCCTGAGCTGTGTAGATACGGCTCAGAAATTAAAAGCACTGACTGCTCTTGTAGAGGACGTGGCTTCTGTTTCCAGTGCCTACATAGGCAGTTCCAGGGGATCCAACACCCTTTTCTGGACCCTGCCGGCATTGTATGCAAGAGCACACTTACATGCAGGCAAAACACTCAGAGGCACAAAATCAAATTTTGAAAAAAAAAAATTAAAACCATTTATCTTTTTTTTTTCTTCATTTATATGTACCTGAATTCCATTTGGATCATGTCAACAAAGTTTTTATTTATTTTTTGGTATTTTTTAGACAGGGTCTCCCTGTAGCCCCAGCTCACCTGGTACTCATTCTGTAGACCAAGCTGGCCTTGAACTCAAAGAGATCCACCTGCTTCTGCCTCCCAAGTACTGGGATTAAACAAGTGCACCACGACGCCCGGCTATATTAAGCATTTTAATGATAGAATCTTTCCTTTAGTCCCTTTAGGTTTAAAAAAACAGGTCTTTTTCTGATTTGTTAAATACTGGTGTCAAAAGGGAGGGCATTTTTGTTTTTCCTGGTTTGTCGTTTGGTTAGTTCATTGAGAGAGGGTCTCACATTGTAGCCCTAGCTGGCCTGGAACTTACTATGTAGGCTAGGCTGGCCTTGAACTCATAGATTCACCTGCCTCTGCTTCCCTAGTGCTGGGATTAAAGGCATGTGCCACCAAGCCCAGCTACAATATGTTTTCTTAATAGAGTCTTGGTTTGTAGCTCAGGGTGTCCTTGAACTCAGTAGTCTCTATCCTAACCTGACCTCAAAGTCTAGATCTTTTTGCCTCAGTCTATCTAGTTTTTCTGTTCTGTTTGACAGAATCCTTCTCTTAACCACTAATACCACTTGAACTATTCCTTTGGGAATTCTCTTCTGTGTTTTTTTTTAGAAGCTTTGAATTCTGTTTCTCTTTGGCCAAATCTTTGCTCTTGAAATTGTGCCTAGAAAATTAACAGAGCTAGATCCTGTTATGTAAGCCGAAGGAGAGTGAGAACTAGAATCAGAAAGTAAGCCCCTTAAGTTTTTGACAACAGTGTATAGTCACTATTTTGTGATTCTTCAGAGGCTTTTAGAACTTAAACATTTTTTAAAAATTCTTTTTGCTCAATCGATAATTGATTTCAAACTCTCCTTGAAGTTTTCAAACCAGAAGAGTTACGACAGGCTCTGATGCCAACGTTGGAGGCACTTTACCGCCAGGACCCAGAATCCCTTCCCTTTCGACAACCTGTTGACCCTCAGCTTCTAGGAATCCCTGTAAGTATTTGGTTATTTTCATATTTCCTTTTTAAATTAGTGTCTTTATTGACATAGAATTCACATGCTATACAAGTTACCCAGTTAAAGCACACCATTCAAGTTCAGTACTCCACAGCTCACTAACTCCATGGTTTTAATTCCCTTTCATGATGTCCCTCCTAATATAAACCTCACAGGCATTAAAGTCTGCAGCCCTTGTCTTCCATAGCACTCTGTTTTCCCAATCCTAGGTCTACCTGCTGCCTATGGATTCTTCTATTTGCATATTTCATTAAGTAGAAATACATGTGGGCTGGAGAGATGGCTCAGTAAGAGCATTTCCCACTTTGCAGAGGACTCATGTTCAGGTCCCAGCACCTACAGTTTCAGTGGATCAAATGCCTCTCCTGACCTCCACTGGCATTGTATTGTAAGCACAGGTGCGCATACACATGCATCCAAAACACTTAGGCACATAAAATAAAAATTTAAAAATTTCAAAGGAATTTTATTTAAGAAACACACCCAAGACTCCTTATAACAGTCTTTCGTGCAACATAATGGCCTGCTGAATTAGTGTGTTGATTTTTGTGGTCTTTTTTTTTTTTTTTTTTTTAATTTTATTTATTTTTGTATGTATATGAATGTACTGTCTGCATGTAGGTTTGTGCACCCGTGTCGTGCAATGCCACGGAGGTCAGAAGAGGGTCTTGGATTCCCCTAGAACTGGAGTTCTTCTGGAATTGGAGTTACAGATGGTTCTTAGCCACCATGTGGGTGCTGGGGATCGAACCCGGGTCCTCTGCAAGAGCAGTCGATGCTCTTAACCGCTAGGCTATCTCTCCAGCCCCCGATTTTTGTGGTCTTGAGAATCAAAAACCCCACTGCCTAATGAATGCTGAGCAAATACTGTGGAACTGAGCCACATCCCCAGCCACTGGTGTGTTTTCTTTTAAAAGATTTAATTTTTAAATTTTATTTATTTTTTTATGTGTATGAATGTACTGTCTGCATGTAGGTTTGTCCACCTGTGTCGTGCAATGCCACGGAGGTGAGATGAGGGTGTCTGGATTCCCCTGGAACTGGAGTCAAAGACGGTTCTCAGCTGCCATGTGGGTGCGGGGGATTGAACCCGGGTCCTCTGCAAGAGCAGTTGGCGCTCTTAACTGCTGGGCCATCTCTCCAGCCCTAATTTTTAACTTTACGTATGTTTGCGTGAATGGAAGGAATGTCCTTAGAGGCTAGAAACAGGAGGCCAGATTTCCTAGAACTGATTGTTACCACATGGTAGGTAACAGTCATCCATAACTTCCATTCCAGGGATTTGCCACTCTCTTCTGGCCTATTCCAGGATTGCATAACACTGATGTACTTACATATATGCAGGCACACTCCTACACATAAAATAAAAATGGTAGTTTTTTTGTGTGTGTGTTTGAGTGTTTGAGATGTGGTCTCCCTGTAGCCCTACTTGGCCTGGAGCTCTCTATGTAGACCAGGCTGGCTTGAACTCAGAGATCCACCTGCTTCTGCCTCCAAAGTGCTGGGATTAAAAGGATGCACCACCATGCCCAGCCAATAGAATGTTTCTTTTAAACACATCACATGAAAAATAATGGTAATGATAGGGAAGATACTTCATCTGCCCTAAATATTGTGCCCAACAGTATATCATAATGGTGTCCCTTATATTTGTAGGATTACTTTGATATTGTGAAGAGTCCCATGGATCTTTCTACCATCAAGAGGAAGTTAGACACTGGACAGTATCAAGAGCCCTGGCAATATGTAGATGACATTTTACTCATGTTTAACAATGCCTGGTTGTATAACCGCAAAACTTCAAGGGTATATAAGTACTGCTCAAAGCTGTCTGAGGTGTTTGAACAAGAAATTGACCCTGTCATGCAAAGCCTTGGATATTGTTGTGGTAGAAAGGTAAGAAGTAGATCTCAGTCTGCCTCTACCTAGAACGTACTGATGACTTCAAGTTACATATACTCTGCTTCTGACTCTGAGAGCCTCTCCATCTCTTTATCACTGTGTCCCCTTTCTCTTTTCTCATGGTCCTAGGGACCAAACCCAGCACCTCGCTCATATTAAGCACTTTATAATGTCATTTTCTGGATAGTGAAACCATGTGGTGGTACTGTGCCCATCTGGAGTCGGAGCATTATGTTACCCTGAAGATGGAGCTTACTCCACAACTAAAAACTTTCATATACATACCAGTTCGTGTGTTGTCTCCCCCCGCCTTTTTTTTTTTTCTCCTTTTTGAGACAGGGTCTCCCTGTAGTCCCAGCTATCCTGGAACTCAATCTGTAGACCAGGCTGGCCTTGAACTCGCAGAGATCCATCTGCCTTTGCCTCCCAAGTACTGGGATTAAAGGTGTGCACCACCACACCTGTCTTTTTATTTTTTATTTTTTTTTTGTCTTTTCGAGACAGGGTCTCCCTATTGCCCCAGCTGTCCTGGAATTTGCTCTGTAGACCAGGCTGGCCTTGAACTCACAAAGATCCGCCTGCCTCTGCCTCCCAAATGCTAGGATTAAAGGCGTGGCCCACACCTGTTTTTAAATGCTAAGTGGGGTGGGTTAGCACTGGACATTATGTGACCACTTGTCATGCCCCAGCCTTGTGGAAAGAGGTCTTAAACTTGGGACGACTTTTTGTAGCTCAAGTGGCTTGTTGTGGTCTGTGTAAGTGCGAGCTGAGATCTCACTGGCTTTCTGGTTTTCCCTTTTGACCATTTTGCCTCATGCTCTTAAACAAATTTCCTTTGCAGTTGGAGTTCTCGCCACAGACACTCTGTTGCTATGGTAAACAGCTGTGTACAATCCCTCGTGATGCCACTTACTACAGTTACCAGAACAGGTAAGCTTAACCACATGTGGACCATGGTCCCTGTGTCCTTGTGTAGGAAGTGCCTGTAGTGCACATGGACCAATGCACACACATTGTGGTGCCTCATACGTGTAACTTGCTTGAAAACATCTGTAGAGCACAAGTTCTATTGTTTGATTCTGCCTTTGTTTGCAGAATTACATTTTCTGGTGAAAAATGCCCTTATATCTGTTGTCTGGACATTTTCTTTTACTTCTTTTTTTTTTTTTTCCTTTTTTTTATGACAAGGGCTCCCTATAGCCCCAGTTGGCCTGGAACTCACAGAGATCCCCTGCCTCTGCCTCGGGTGTTAGGATTAAAGGCGTGTGTCACCACACCCACCTTAAAGAAGGTTCTTAGCCACCATGTGGGTGCTGGGAATTGAACTGGGTCCTCTGCAAGAGTAGTCGGTGCTCTTAACCCCTGAGCCATCTCTCCAGCCCCCTACATATGTCTTAGGACTAAATTTAAGGCCTTATATATGCTAGTCAAATATTCTTCAGTTGTTTTTTTGTTTGTTTGTTTGTTTCTTGTTATGGATGGCCTATCCCTAAGTTCTCATTCTTGGAGCATAAGTATTACTTTTCGGTTAATATGTTAAGAAACCATGGCCAAGGAACTTAGAGTTTATTTTGGTTCATGGTTCCAAAGGAGGAAGAACAGTCCATTATAGGAGTGCGGCATGGCAGCAGTTGGTATGCATGAGGCAGGAGCAGAATACAGAGTTCCCATCTTGAACTGCAACCATGAAGCAGACAGAACAAACTAGAAGTGGGCCACAGCTCTGTCCACAAGCCCAACTGCAGCACCATAATTCTTCCAGCAAGACTCCACCTCCTACAGATTGCATGACCTCCCCACACAGCACCACCACCTGGGGACAAAGCATTCAAATAATTCAGCTTCAGCCTGTGGTGGGGGGAGTTATCCCTTTCAAACTCCCACAGTATAAAACAGCAGTTGAGGACTATTTATCGGGCAAATCAGCAAACTTCCAAGGGCTGGGGTAACTCTAGTTGGTAGAGTGCTTGCCTACAATACATTAAACCCTGGGTCAGCCCCAGCACCACATACACTAAGTATGAGCCTATTATTATTCTAGCACTCAAGAGGTTAAGGGGGAAGGACCAGAAATTCAGAGCTGGTACATAAGTAAATTTGAACGCAGGCTGGATTGCACAAGACCCTGTCTCAAAAAAAGTGGGAAATTATTCCCCCAAATACCTTGGTACTTGACTCCTTCAGAGACCTCAGTGCATTAGAGAATGCAGGGTAGTTCTCTGACTTACTCCATCATGATTAGTCAGTGGTTGTGATCACATGTGCTGTATTCACCAGTCCCCTAGCCATGGAAGTTGGCAGTAATCAGCCTTGACATAGCTTATATCTAGTGTTTCTTTCAGGGCCTCTGGAGCGGTAGTAGCTAGGCTGAGCAATGAATTATCTTACTTGTTTAATAATAGTGGCTCTGTGCTGTTTGAATTTGTTGAACTTGTGTGCTACAGATGCGTTTCCAGCTTTAAGAATTCACCTAATTTTTTGTTTTTATTTACCAAAAAGTTGAGTTCACTCTGATGATACCGCTTTGTAAGCTTTAGAATCCAGTTTCTTTTGATAACTGCCTTATATTAAATATGTAAGTAACAAGGCTGGGTGTGGTGGCACACACCTTTAATCCCAGGTTTCTGAAAGCAGATGCAGGCAGATCTCTGCGAGGTGGAGGCCAGCCTGGTCTGCCTGTCAGCTTGGGATTTTTATCCACAGCCATAGTGCTGGTTTGTCTCTGTACAGGATGTTTAATCGTGTACCTACATACATGTGTGCCACTCCAGCAGTAATTGACATTTAACTGCTTTGTGTAAGACTATTCAGAAGCCAGACAGTTTTTATTAATGGCTTCCTCAGGACCAAATTTGGTTTTAAATTCCCCAGTTAGGTGTTGATTTCCTGCTACTGTGTCAATACTGGATGGATTCCTTTTTCTTTTTTTCTTGTCAAGGAAAAAAACATTCTATCCAGTAACACTGATTAGGAAAATGAAATCGTATGGTTCTAAGTGGAATGTGTTTGTTTTTATTTGCTGTAATCATTTGCTATTTGTGATCCCATTGAGACATTTAATGCTAATCTGTGCTTTGCCTTGGCTTTCTGCTTTGTGCTGTCCTGTCTTGCTTTTGTTTTTTGTTGTCCTGCAATCCTCATTTCTTCGTTTGTTTTGTGTTTTTTTTTCTCCCTCATGCTTGTCGTTGTCTGCACTTGGCTTTGATTGCAAAACAAAAAACAAAAAACTGTGGGGCCCATAAATCTGCATCATTGAATGTCCTTGTCGCCGTTGATGACCTGCTCTCTGCTCCCGTTCCCCTCCTTGGCCTGCTGTGATTGGTGGCTTCGTTGCTTGGCTTTGGCTGTGTTGTGTGAACGGAGCAGTTCACCCCAGTATGGCCTTCTTGCCGACAGGTATCATTTCTGTGAGAAGTGTTTCAATGAAATCCAAGGGGAGAGCGTTTCTTTGGGGGATGACCCTTCCCAGCCTCAAACGTAAGTAACTATGTTATTCTGAAAAGTACTGTTTTCATTCTCAGCTCTCAGGTGATTATTCTTAGGCATTTCTAAGTGGTCTTACCCATCAACTGTAGTTGGTTATTTAAATACAAATTAAAGTTGGGGAGTTGCTTCTTAGTTACATTCTCAGCACACACCTACCCTACAAAGTTATCTATAGTTGTGACTGCTATACTGGACAATTCAGGTCGTGTCAACAGAGCAGGAAGTTCTGCAAGACTGTACTGACTAAGGTTATGTGCACAGTGGACAGATAACCTTAGTTCCGAATTGTTTCTGCTATTGGAAATAATTTCTCTTTTAACAATTGAAAGGTTTTATGCAAAAACATTTTATTATTCACTATGCTGAATTTTAAGAAGGTTCAACTAATACTGTCCTTATACCCTTCTATTGTAGTTTAACAATGCAGTGAATAGGCTTTAAATAACTTTATGAGAAACCTCATTGGCTTTGCAGTCCTATAAGTTCTTAGCCTTTGGCAAATGCAAGAAAAATTTCAAGCATATAATCTAAACTGCCTATTACTAATTTTAATCTCTTAAGATAACGAGTTTAACACTGCATTTCATACTATGGCAACTTGACAAGGAAGACCTTTTTAAGAATTTTACATTTTTCACAGGTTCATATTTGCCTATAACACTCCTGAGCATTCAAAAAAAAAGAGAGAAAGATTAAGATTAATAGCGTTAGTAAAACAGGCCCCTTCCACCTGGTTAACTTCGCTGATTTGTGTTTTAAAGCAGCACTGTATCTTTCAATCACTATTGAAATATGGTGTAGTGGGCTCTTGACTACTAATCTAGGAGAATAGAGGCTAGGAACCCTGAACCCTGAAAACCAGGGAGGGTTTCTCACCTGCCAGAACGGAGGCCAGCCTTCCCATGGCACTACAGTGGCTTCTCAGATGTTCTCAGCCTCAAAACAGTAAGGCTTGGAATCTTGAGCCTTTTACTTGTGTAGAAAACATTTTTTAATTTGGGTATTTTTGTAATGAGAAAACCAAGTGTCAAAAGGTCTTTGGCGGTGTGATATGTAAGATTTCAGGATGGGAAGTCATGGAAAAATTTAAATATTATGAAGTGAAGAATTTTTCTCTTCCAAGATTAGTTTTTTTGGGTAACCATAAGATCCTGAAGGATGTAGCAGGCCTTTTATCTGACCTGACATCTGCATCCCAGAACCATCCTTCCATCCTCCTGCCTCAGTGAGAACTTGAAATACAAGTGTGCATTACCACACCTTCTGTCAGCTAGATTTTTGGGGGGTGGGTTGAGGTAGAGGCCTGCTCTTTATTCTCCAGGCAAGTGGTAGGATTATAGGCAGGTGCCCCCATACTCAACTAAAAGTATTCTTAAATAGAGTGGGCAGGAGAGGGAGGATAGGGATGGGATGACTTTACTTGATTCTTGGTTTCCCATTTCCTTGAATGGGAAATTGTTAACTGAAGTACTATAGAAAGTGAATTTTCTGCCTGGCATTGTGGCACATGCCTTTGGTCCCTGTACTCAGGAGGCAGAGACAGACAGATTTCTGTGAGTTCAAGGCCAGCCTGGTCTACATAGTGAGTTCCAAACCAGCTGGAACTAAAGGGAGACTCTGTCTCGAAAAGACCAAATAAACAAACAAACAAACAAATAAATAAATAGAATTATCTGTGACCCAGGAAATGACAGGATTTATGGAGAATGAGTTTCGTCCCCTTTAGTGTTAATATTTTTCTCACTGTGTCCATTTTCTTTCCTTAGTACAATAAATAAAGAACAATTTTCCAAGAGAAAAAACGACACACTGGATCCTGAACTGTAAGTAACTCCTCATGAAGTCAGTGCACTTGACTTCTTCCTTTTCATTCTCTGGTTTGCCTAACCAATCAGGTGGCTTAATATCCTTAAGCTAAAAACCCGCATGTCCTACATCTGAATAACTAATAGAAACTTGGAAACATTTAGTGGCTAAGGTACTATTACCCTTAAAATTAGTATTCATTTGTACTTCACTAAACCCATTTAATGTTTTGGTATTTAATTGGCCCATGGGAAACATGAGGTGGTTTCTGCTCCATGCAGTGTGCTCCATTTTCTCTGCATTTCTAGTACTCACTTTTAATACCTTACTGTCAGCTTCACAGCCTGGAGCACTAGAATGGGCAGATTTCTAGATGGTGTTTGACTCAACAGTTTAAAAATTAAATAAATAAATAAATAAATTTTACCTATAAACTAAAATAGTTTGTAATGTTAAAGCTAAATTTTTCAACCTTTGGATCATGACAATTTGAATGCCTTTTTAATCATTAGAAATCATAGGAACTCCAAAATTGGTTGATGTTTCTAGATTAATTTTAGGATTGACCTTGCATATTTCCAGGTTTGTTGAATGTACAGAATGTGGAAGAAAAATGCACCAGATCTGTGTCCTTCACCATGAGATCATCTGGCCGGCTGGGTAAGTAAGGCTTAGAGCAGTATGTTTTCAGAGAGAGAGAGAGAGAGAGAGAGAGAGGAGAGAGATTGATTGATTTTTCTCTGGCTAGCCTAGCACTCATACAGATTGATGGATTGATCAGTCCATTGATCAATTGATTATATACAGACCACTGAAGGGTATATAGTGAGGCCCTGTCTCAAAAAGTAAAAAAATAACGGGGCTGGAGAGATGGCTCAGCAGTTAAAGAGTGCGGACTGCTCTTGCAGAGGACCTGGATTTAATTCCCAGCATCCACATGGCCACTAAGAACTGTCTAAGCCAGGTGTGATGGCCCACGCCTTTAATCCTAGCACTGGGAGGCAGAGACAGGTAGATCTCTGTGAGTTCAAGGCCAGCTTAGTCTAGAGAGTGAGTTCCAGGCCACCTGGGGCTACAGGGAGACCCTGTCTCAAAAAAAAAAAAAGAAAAAAATAAATAAATAAAATAATGATGGCCTGGAGAGATGGCTCAGCTAAGAATGCCTGACATTATTGCAGAGGACCGGAATGTGGTTCCTCAGTACTTCCCTCAGATAGCTGGTAACTCCAGTTTCAGGGGCTCTGCTTGATGCCTTCCTTTGACCTCCACAAGCATTCCCACACATGTCCCTGTACACAGAGAAACAATTATTTTTTAAGCTTGCTTTTTTTCTTTTTTTAAATTTTTTATTTATTTTTATGTGAGTGTACTGTCTGCATGTAGATTTGTGTACCCATGTCATGCAGTGCCTTGGAGGTCAGAATACAGCGTCAGATTCCCCTGGAACTGCATGCAGTTAAAGCCGGTTCTTAGCCACAATGTGGGTGCTGGGGATTGAACCTGGGTCCTCTGCAAGAGTAGTCGGCGCTCTTAACCACTGAGCCATCTCTCCAACCCCTCTTTTTTTTTTTTTTTTTTAATTAATTTTATTTATTTCTGTATGTGTATGAATGTACTGTCTGCATGCAAGTCTGTGCACCTGTGTCGTGCAATGCCGCGGAGGTCAGAAGAGGGCGTCGGATTCCCCTGGAACTGGAGTTCTCCTGGAATTGGAGTTTCAGACGGTTCTCGGCCGCCATGTGGGTGCTGGGGATCGAACCGGGTCCTCTGCAAGAGCGGTGGGTGCTCTTAACCGCTAGGCCATCTCTCCAGCCCCTTTTTTTCTTTTTGAGACATGGTCTCCTTGTAGCCCTAACTGTCCTGGAACTCACTATGTAGACCAGGCTGGCCTTGAACTCACAGATATCCGGCTGCCTCTGCCTCCAAATGCTGGGATTAAAGGTGTGTGCCACCACACCCAGCTTTTTTTTTTTTTTTTTAAGTCAAATTGTTTTATAGAAAATTAATTTTTCAGTACTCCTGCTTAGGATGCTGAGGCAGGAAGATTGAGATCTGAAGACCATTTGGACTACATAGTGAGTTTAGGGACAGCCTAAAATGTTTAAGGGAAACCCTGTCTTCAGGGTAGAGCACTTGCCCAGCATATGTGAGGTCCTGGATTCAGTTCCTAATAAGCTTTTAGAAATCAGTAAGGAAGACTGGGATTGGAGAAAATTCTTAGCAACTAAGAACACTTGGTTCTTCCAGAGAACTTGGGTTCTATTGTTAGTACCCACAGTGTTAGCACTAGCAATGGTCCTTAATTTGTTTCCAGGAGATCTGACAGACAGCCCTCCTCTGGCCTCTTTGGGTATTACACACACATGTTGTGATCCAAACAGCTGGTTGTGGATATTCCTATTCTGAGTTTAGGTTGAGGAGAAAGTGAAAAATTAAATAAACTTAGTACTTTCTGCTAGGTAATCAAGGATAACCCTGAAGTGCTCATCCTCCTGTCTCTTCATCTCATGTGCTGCTGGTATAGGCATATAATAGCACACCCGACTTTTTTGTTGTTTTTGAGACAAGGTTTCACTGTACCCTGGCTGGTCTGGAATTCCTGGTCCTCTCATCTCTACCTCCCAGTTGTTCCCAAGTGCTGTCACTTGTTTGGGGTTACCAGGTCTGGCTTCTAAAAGCTGTGCATTGGTTGTATTAACTCTGTTGTATGAGTGGAAATACTTGTTCCAAATTGTCTTTTGAATTCTAACTTGATTTGAATGACATTTTATTACATGTTGCTTTAAATGTCTCTCTTTGTTGTATAAACAAAGTCCTGGTTGACTTTTTTTTTTTTTACTCCAAATAAGCTGACTAGACTGGTTGACTTTTTAGGTTTATCTGTGACGGGTGTTTAAAGAAAACTGCACGTACGAGGAAAGAAAATAAATTTTCTGCTAAAAGTAAGTTTCATTCTGTGTGTGTGTGTGTGTGTGTGTGTGTGTGTGTGTGTGTGACAGAGTCTACTGTCCTGGAACTCACTATGTAGATCAGGCTGGCTTTGAACTCACAAAGATCCACCTGCCTCTGCCTCCAAGTGCTGGGATTAAAGGCATGCACCACCATGCCTGTCATAAGGCTCATTCTTTTGAAGGGGGGATCTTTTTGAGGTGTAAGGGTCTCCCTTTTAGTCCCAGCTGGCCTAGAGTTCACTATGTAGACCAGGCTGGCCTTGAACTCACAGAGATCCATGTGCCTCTGCCTCCAAGTGCTGGGATTAAAGACATGTGCCACAACGCCCAGCAGGTTCAAAAAAGAATCCATAGAAAATAATCAATTTTGACTATCTTAAAATTATTTAACTAGGGGCTGGAGAGATGGCCTAGTGGTTAAGAGCGTCAACTGCTCTTGCAGAGGACCCGGGTTCGATCCCCAGCACCTACATGGCGTCTGAGAACCGTCTGTAACTCCAGTTCCAGGGGAATCCAACGCCCTCTTCTGACCTCCGAGGCATTGCAGACATGGGTGCACAAACCTACATGCAGACAGTACATTCATACACATACAAGAATAAATTTAAAAAAATTATTTAAACAAAATAAAGTAGTTCTATAACCTACTGAAAGTTGAGTTTTAATGTGCTTTTTGATGGGAGAAAATAATTCGAAGAAAAAGGACTTTTAGATACATATTTTTCATTTTTTCTATTTCCTCCTATTTTACTATTTTTTTTAATGTCTATGAGTATGGTATGCATTCCATGTCATGCTGTGGCCACAGGTCAGAAGAATGCGCCAAATCCCCTGGAACTTGACTTACAGACAGTTGTTAGGCACCATGTGGGTACTAGGAATGAAACCCGGATCCTCTGAAAGAGCAACAAGTGCTTGTAATCCCTGAGTCAACTCTTGAGCCCATATTTATTTCCTCCTGTTTTTAGAACATATAATGTGGAAGGGATGGGCTAGACTTGCTCTTGAAGGAGTGACTTCCACAGCTGGGTGTGTGGTTTTTGCAGAGGTTACTTTCTGTTAGGGGGAGGTTGTCAAGGTTACCTCAGGCTGACAGAATTTGAGCCATCATAACTTTTCCCTACCCTTTAATCCTAGGAATTGAGTTCAGGCCACACCTGGTAACTTCAACTTTTATATTCCTAGGGTTGCCATCTACCAGACTGGGCACCTTTCTGGAGAATCGTGTGAATGACTTTCTAAGGCGACAAAATCACCCTGAATCAGGAGAGGTCACCGTTAGGGTCGTTCATGCTTCTGATAAAACTGTGGAAGTGAAACCAGGCATGAAAGCAAGGTATTTAATAACTTCCTTTTTCTTCTCACATAGATCCGAAACTATTCACTGTGTTTTGGTGATTTCCATCTGAATGACATTGTGGTTTTGCCCCATTCTGAATTGTGTAGGTTTGTAGATAGTGGAGAGATGGCAGAATCTTTTCCGTACCGAACCAAGGCCCTCTTTGCCTTCGAAGAGATTGATGGTGTTGACTTATGTTTCTTTGGCATGCATGTTCAAGAGTATGGCTCTGACTGCCCCCCACCTAACCAGAGGTAGGACTGGCTTAATATGGACAGATTCTCATTTTAGGGATGGGGAGGGCAAAGGAATGGGGTTTAGATTAATAACTGAAAAAACTTCCAGGGCAGAAAATATAGCAGGAGAAAATACAGTGAAGCCAGAGCTGTTCCAGTTGCCTAAGCAGTCATGTTCTAATTCCCACAGTCAGGTAGCTTAACATACAGTGGCAGTGAGCACAGGGCTTACGTGCTTGAATGACACCTTATGTGATGGTACCTTTTCTCTCCATTTGCTATAGGAGAGTGTACATCTCTTACCTCGACAGTGTTCATTTCTTCCGTCCTAAGTGCTTGAGGACTGCAGTCTATCATGAAATTCTAATTGGATACTTAGAGTATGTCAAGAAATTAGGGTAAGCATATTACTAATGGTTGTCTTTTGAAAATAATGAGTGTTGTGGTCACAATTTTGTGACAGTATAATCTCAGCCGTGTTGGAACCTTTTTGAAATGAAGGTGATGTTTCCAAGTTTTTTCCCTAGTTCATGAGATAAAGACTAGAGTAAGCCTGGACATGGCAATACTCCAGGCCTGACGCTAGAGAATACAAGTTCTAGACCAACCTGGGCTACAAAGTGAGACCATGCCTGCCTTAAAACACCAGAAAGTAAAATGAAATAAATTAAGATCTGAAGGTATTCCTTACTTTCTTTTTTTTTTTTTTCTTCTTTTTTGAGACGGTCTCCCTGTATCCCCAGCTTTCCTGGAGCTCACTATGTAGACCAGGCTGGCCTTGAACTCACAAAGATCCGCCTGCCTCTGCCTCCCAAGTGCTAGGAGTAAAGGCATGCGCCACCACACCTGGCAACTATTCCTTACTTTCTTTTTTTTTTTTTTCTTCTTTTTTGAGACGGTCTCCCTGTATCCCCAGCTTTCCTGGAGCTCACTATGTAGACCAGGCTGGCCTTGAATTTACAGAGATCTACCTGCCTCTGCCTCTCGAGTGCTGAGAGTATTTTTGCCACCTAACTTGTAGGATATTCTAACAGTTTATCTTGCATTTAGCTTCTCCTGTTTACTGGGTTCCTTTGCATTGTAGCATCTTTGGATCCTGAAGTATAATTTGGGATTTGGAGATCAAGAGTTAGGTCAGCCCTTCTGTAAATGAAATTCACAGCGCTCCCCATGGCTTCCCAAAAGAAGTAGGTCGTGTGGCATCCATGTTGTCTTAAGAGAAGTCACCGATTTCTGTATTGTTCCACCTGTGGCTCAAGTGCAATGCTTTCTCCAGGCATAGTAGTATACACCAGAATCTCAGGTGCTACTCTCGGTTCCCAGTATAGCACTCTGGAAGAGATGGTCTCTTGATGTTTTTCTCCTTGTGTTAGGTACACAACAGGACATATTTGGGCATGTCCACCAAGTGAAGGGGACGACTATATCTTCCACTGCCATCCTCCTGACCAGAAGATACCCAAGCCCAAGCGCCTACAGGAGTGGTACAAAAAGATGCTTGACAAGGCTGTGTCAGAGCGTATTGTCCATGACTACAAGGTCAGTTAGAACATGACTTATAGATGGACCAGGCATGTTAGCACAGGCCTATATAGTCCCAGCACTCGGGAGACTGAGACAGTGGGCTTAGGAGTTCAAGATCAATCTTGCTACATGAGACTGGGGGTTGGGGAGGGGAAGAAGATGTACAATTTAAAATGTTTTCTGAATGTCTCCCTGGTGTGTAGATTACGTAATGTCTCTCTGCCAGGCTTCAGAGGACACTTTCACTTGTGTCATGTAATGAAAGATTTCTTTAAAAAGAAAGCATAGAAATTTCTGTATGGGTATTTTTTTTTTTTTACAGGATATTTTAAAACAAGCTACTGAGGATCGATTAACAAGTGCAAAGGAGTTACCATACTTTGAAGGTGATTTCTGGCCCAATGTCCTGGAAGAAAGCATTAAGGAACTTGAACAGGAAGAGGAAGAGAGAAAACGTGAAGAGAACACCAGTAATGAGAGTGCTGATGTAAGCACACGGCTCTTCCCCGTGTCCACCCTGATGCTGGTAGCTGATATGGACTGAACTCAAAATTTCAACTTAGTGCAAAAGAGCTCCATAATTTTGCCAGATCTGATACACATGTCTTAGTTTCAGCACTGAGGAAAGGAGGAGAGTCAAGAGTTCAAGACCAGCCTGGGTAACAGCAGATCCTGTCTCAAACCAAAGGGTTACAACAATTCTAAATGCATTCCTTGGACTTTGGATAATATAATCTGATAAAATAGGAAGAAATCCTGAAAAACTGAACAAAAAGTACTTAAGAGGCCAAACTATGACTTTTATAGGCTACCTATATAATTGGGTACTTTACCACTGAGCTACTGCATTCTTGCCACATAGGAAGTGCTTCCCTGTCCCCCGTGTGGAATCTGGTTTACTAACCTAGTCTGTTGTCCCGTCGTCGTGTTCCCCCCCCCCCCCCAAAGCCTGTCTAGAAGTACCACTATGAATTTATGCTAGCGCACTCGGGAGGCAGAGCCAGATGGATGGAGCTCTCAAACCCAGCCTCGTCTAGTGAGTTCCAGGCCAGCTGGGGCTACAGGGAGACCCTGTCCCAAAAAGACCCAAAAATTAAAAATAAAAATTATAAGCATTAGATTATGATTAACAAAAAAACAAGTGGATGATAAGCAGAGAAGTAGAAAAATACACTGTGTGTATTGTCAGCATCAAAGAAAAGAGAATCTTTTTACCTTCTTAACAACTTAACAAATTTATTTTCTTGGTTGTGCCCTACAGGTAACAAAAGGAGACAGCAAAAATGCTAAAAAGAAGAATAATAAGAAAACCAGCAAGAACAAGAGCAGCCTGAGCAGGGGAAACAAGAAGAAGCCTGGCATGCCCAGTGTGTGCAATGACCTGTCCCAGAAGCTGTACGCCACCATGGAGAAACACAAAGAGGTGAGGGCTGGCCTCCGAGGAGGGAGGGCCTGGCAGGCGGGGTTCTAAACTGCCCACACCAACTGACATTCATGCCGGGAGCACTGGACCCCTGGAAATGCAGAGGAAAGAGTAGAGGGTGCTTGTACTCATCATAAGAAAATGTTTTCTTTACCTGTGTTATTATAAATTGTTACAAATTTGTATGTTTTAAGCTGTGAGTGTAAGCATGGTTTACCCCTGTCTGTAATCCTCTTAAGTTATAACCTTTGTCCACTTTTTTGGAGATTTGACTCTTCAAATATTCAAGTTTTGTTTAATCAAGGACCTTAGAAACTCCATTGTCCATTATTCTCTTTTGTAATGATGCTCTGGAGAAAGGCGTGAACAAGAGTGTGAAGTATTAGCCTCTCAGAAGATGATTTAGGAAATTGAATGGATCTCAAATGGAGTTTAAACCCCATCTGAATCACATTGTTACTTTGTGTGTGTGTGTGTGTGTGTGTGTGTGTGTGTGTGTGTACACGCGCACACATGCACATGTGCCAGGCACACACTGGCAGCTCTTAGCAACCATGTGGGTGCTAGGAACTGAACCCAGGTCCTGGAAGATGAGCCACTGCTCTCAACCACTGCATCATCTCTCTATCCCAATGCTCTTTGGTTTTTTTGTTTGTTTTTAAATAAGTAGTTTGGAATTAGGAGTCATTATTGGTAGGAAATATAATCTGTGTTTTGTTGTTATATTGGAGTTTTGTGTGTCCTAGACTGTTCTTCAGCTCACTTAGTAGCTGTGGATGGCCTTGAACTCCCCATCCTGCCTTCACCTCCTTGGTACTAGGGTTAAGGGCATGTGTTACTGTGCCAAGCTGCATCTCCAGCCTATGTGAAAAAAAAAGTGTTTTTCACATCACAATTTAGCTGTTTTCAGATGTAATATCCTTACAGGAAGTGGCAGTTAATGGGGAGAGAACTGATGGCAGGAAGAAATTAGTATGCAGAACCTTCTTCTGAAGGTGGTCTGTTAACAGACCTCCAAAGCAGTGTTATATGCCTCTAATCTGCCTCTTCTCCCTGTCCTGTATAGGTGTAACTGATATGATCAATATTAACCAAAAATCTGGAGCTCTAATAAGATTCCTGTGATGGCCAGGCGGGGTTGTGCACGCCTTTAATCCTAGCACTTGGGAGGCAGAGGCAGGTGGATCTTTGGGAGTTCAAGGCCAGCCTGGTCTATAGATCTTGTTCCAGGCCAGCTGGGGCTATAGGGAGACCCTGTCTCAAAATACACAAAAATAAGAAGAAAAAAAAAAAAAGAAAGAAAATGCTGTGATGGATTTGACTTAGCACTGGGTATAGCCCATGGCTTTGTCTAGTCTTTGGAGCTAGAACAATCTGAGGGCTCTGGAGGTACATTATAAATTCACGACTTGGGGGCTGGAGAGATAGCTCAACAACTTAAGAGCACTGGCTGCTCTTGTGAAAGCCCCAGGTTCAGCTCCCAGCACCCACATGGCTGCTAACAACCATCTATATAACTCCAGTTCTAGGGGATCTGGTGCCCTCTTCTTACCTCTGTGGGTATTGCATAATACTCATGCACTTATAATAAAATATTAAAAATAAATTCATGGTGGGTGTGGTGGCGTATGCCTATAATTGCAGCACTGGGGAGGCAGAGGCAGGCAGATCTCTGAGTTCAAGGAAATTCATTACTTGGCTCTGCTGTAGGGTAACATAAGCAGAAATGCCTGCTCTAGTATATTGTAGGTCTTGCTGGCAATTTATAGAGATTTTCAGTCTGTCCAAAAGTAGAGGGTCGGGCCAGGTATGCTTCATAGATACCCATACTCCCTGAACTTGGAAGGTGGAGGCAGGAGGATCAGGTGTTCAAAGCCAACTAGGCTACATAGATCCTGTCTCAAATTTTTTTCATTTAAACTTAAGATCTGTGGGAAAGCTGCAGAAGAAATGCTGATGTTTCATTCAGTGTCACCTGCTTTATATCTCTTGTCCGTTTTTTTATATTTTTTTAATTAAAAAAATTTTTTTAATTTTTATTTATTTTTGTATGTGTATGAATGTACTGTGTGCATGTAGGTCTGTGCATCCGTGTCATGCAATGCGGCAGAGGTCAGAAGAGGATCCAGATTCCCCTGGAACTAGAGTTCTCCTGGAATTGGAGTTACAGACGGTTCTCAGCCGCCATGTGGGTGCTGGGGATTGAACCCGGGTCCTCTGCAAGAGCAGTCGGTGCTCTTAACCGCTAGGCTGTCTCTCCAGCCCCAATTTTTTTTTTTTAATGTGTATGAATGTACTGTCTGCATGTAGGTTTGTGCACCCATGTCGTGCTATGCTGAGGAAGTCAGAAAAGGGTGTCGGATTCCCCTGGAACTGGAGTTAAAGAGGGCTCTCTGCCACCATGTGGGTGCTGGGGGTCGAACCCGGGTCCTCTGCAAGAGCAGTCGGTGCTCTTAACCATTAGGCCATCTCTCCAGTGGCCCCCCCCCCTTTTTTTTAAGTAACTACCTTCCAAGAAATCCACATGACAGTTGTGTTCATTTGCATGTCTGTGTATGAACAGGTCTCAGCCTGGCCATTTATATTTTTCAGGTTACTTTCTTCTGTCTGTACTTGGATCAGGGTAACCGTGGATTGCATGTTTTGCAAGTGTACCACTTCTGTGCCCATGGAGGCCAGAAGACAGACAGCATTAGATCCCTTGAAACTAGAGTTACAGAATGTTGTCAGCCACCATGTTGAGTATTGGAAATCAATTTCTCGTCCTCTGTAAGAGCAGCAAGTGCTCTTAAACACTAAGCCTTCCATCTCTCCGGCACCATGGATTGCATCTTAGCAGAGACACTCTCTCTCTCTCTCTCTCTCTCTCTCTCTCTCTCTCTCTCTCTCTCTCTCTCTCTCTCTCTCTCTCTTTGTCTTTCCGAGACAGGGTCTCCCTGTAGCCCCAGCTGTCCTGGAACTCGCTTCAGACCAGGCTGTCCTTGAACTCACAAAGATACGCCTGCCTCTGCCTCCCAAGTAAAGGTGTGCGCTGCCACCACGCCTGGCTCAGCAGACTCCCTTGAAGTAAAACATCCGCTGCCCTCTGTGCTGGATCCTGATGGATGGATGTTTGTTTACTTGAGACAGGGTCTTACTGTATAGGCCAAACTCACAGAGATCCTCTGCTTCCAGAGTCCTGGGATTATAGGTATACCTAGGCACCAACGTGTTCCCCCTTAGACTGGTCTTACTGTGAAGGAATTATTGAATGAAGTAGAAAAAATAATAGGATGTGAATTTTAGTCCATTATGCTCAGTGTCAAGAGATTGTGGTCAGGCTGAGCATAACCCTGCACCCACTACCTAGTGGTGTCTCAGTCATTTCTTCCTAGGAGGCTCTAGAGTTCCAGAGTTCCTAGTGAGCTTGTTTATTTTGCAGGTCTTCTTTGTAATTCGTCTCATTGCTGGCCCTGCTGCCAACTCGCTGCCCCCCATCATTGATCCAGACCCTCTCATCCCTTGTGATCTGATGGACGGTCGAGATGCATTCCTCACCCTCGCAAGGGACAAGCACCTAGAATTCTCTTCACTCCGAAGAGCCCAGTGGTCTACCATATGCATGCTGGTGGAACTGCACACACAGAGTCAGGACCGCTTTGTCTACACCTGCAACGAGTGCAAACACCACGTGGAGACTCGCTGGCACTGCACTGTCTGTGAGGTAGGCAACATGGGAAGGGAAGGAGGGAAGAAGGGAAGAAGGGAGGGCCACACTGGTCTCTGTGGTTTGGGGAGTAATGCAGACAGGTGTTAATTGGGCTTCATGTTGGAGTCACAGCAGAAACAGAGAGACTGGCCTTGTTTTGTAGAAAAGGAGCTTTTCAAGCCCAAGCAGAATGTCTAAAACACTCTCGTTTTTGCTCAGGACTACGACCTGTGTATCACCTGTTACAACACTAAAAACCACGACCACAAAATGGAGAAACTTGGCCTTGGCTTAGATGATGAGAGCAACAACCAGCAGGCTGCGGCCACCCAGAGCCCGGGAGACTCTCGTCGTCTGAGCATCCAGCGTTGCATCCAGTCTCTGGTACACGCCTGCCAGTGCCGCAATGCCAACTGCTCCCTACCTTCCTGCCAGAAGATGAAGAGGGTTGTGCAGCACACCAAGGGCTGCAAGCGAAAAACCAATGGTGGATGCCCCATCTGCAAGCAGCTCATCGCCCTGTGCTGCTACCACGCTAAGCACTGCCAGGAGAACAAGTGTCCTGTGCCGTTCTGCCTCAACATAAAGCAAAAGCTCCGGCAGCAGCAGCTCCAGCACCGGCTGCAGCAGGCTCAGATGCTCCGCAGGAGGATGGCCAGCATGCAGCGGACTGGTGTGGCAGGGCAGCAGCAGGGCTTGCCGTCCCCAACTCCTGCTACTCCAACCACACCCACAGGCCAACAGCCAGCAACCCCACAGACACCCCAGCCCCAGCCCACCTCTCAACCTCAGCCCACCCCTCCTAGTAGCATGCCTCCCTACTTGCCCAGGACTCAAGCTGCGGGCCCTGTGTCCCAGGGTAAGGCAGCAGGCCAGGTGACCCCACCAACACCCCCTCAGACTGCTCAGCCCCCTCTTCCAGGCCCCCCACCTGCAGCAGTAGAAATGGCAATGCAGATTCAGAGGGCAGCAGAGACGCAGCGCCAGATGGCCCATGTACAAATTTTTCAAAGGCCAATCCAACACCAGATGCCCCAAATGACTCCCATGACCCCTATGGGCATGAACCCACCTCCCATGGCCAGAGGTCCTAGTGGGCATCTGGAGCCAGGGATGGCACCCACAGGGATGCAGCAGCAGCCACCCTGGGCACAAGGAGGATTGCCTCAGCCCCAGCCAGTTCAGTCTGGGATGCCGAGGCCAGCCATGATGTCAGTAGCCCAGCATGGTCAGCCCTTGAACATGGCTCCACAGCCAGGGTTGGGTCAAGTAGGTGTGAGCCCACTCAAACCAGGCACTGTGTCTCAACAAGCCTTACAAAACCTTTTGCGGACTCTCAGGTCTCCCAGCTCTCCCTTACAGCAGCAACAGGTGCTCAGTATCCTTCACGCCAACCCCCAGCTGCTGGCTGCATTCATCAAGCAGCGGGCTGCCAAGTATGCCAACTCTAATCCACAACCTCTCCCTGGACAGCCTGGCATGGCTCAGGGACAGCCAGGGCTGCAGCCGCCCACCATGCCTGTTCAGCAGGGTGTCCACTCCAGCCCAGCCTTGCAGAACATGAATCCTATGCAGGGAGGCGTCCAGAGAGCTGGCCTACCCCAGCAGCAGCCCCAGCAGCAGCTCCAGCCACCCATGGGAGGAATGAGCCCCCAAGCGCAGCAGATGAATATGAATCACAACACGATGTCTTCACAGTTCCGAGACCTCCTAAGACGACAAATGATGCAACAGCAGGGAGCAGGGCCAGGAATTGGCCCAGGGATGGCCAACCACAACCAGTTCCAGCAGCCCCAGGGAGTTGGCTATCCCCCACAGCAGCAGCAACAGCAACGAATGCAGCATCACATGCAACAGATGCAGCAGGGGAACATGGGACAGATGGGCCAGCTCCCCCAGCCCTTGGGAGCAGAGGCAGGAGCCAGTTTGCAGGCCTATCAGCAGCGACTTCTTCAGCAACAGATGGGGTCTCCTGCTCAGCCTAATCCTATGAGCCCCCAACAGCATATGCTTCCAAATCAGGCCCAGTCCCCACACCTACAAGGCCAGCAGATCCCCAACTCTCTCTCCAATCAAGTGCGCTCTCCCCAGCCTGTCCCTTCTCCACGGCCACAGTCCCAACCCCCGCATTCCAGCCCATCCCCGAGGATGCAGCCTCAGCCTTCTCCACACCATGTTTCCCCACAGACCAGTTCCCCACATCCTGGACTGGTAGCTGCCCAAGCCACCAACCCCATGGAACAAGGGCATTTTGCCAGCCCGGACCAGAATTCAATGCTTTCTCAGCTCGCTAACAATCCAGGCATGGCAAACCTCCACGGTGCAAACGCCACGGACCTGGGACTGAGCACCGATAACACAGACTTGAATTCAAGCCTCTCACAGAGTACACTAGACATACACTAGAGATACCTTGTAGTATTTTGGGAGCAAAAAAATTATTTTCTCTTAACAAGACTTTTTGTACTGAAAACAATTTTTTTGAATCTTTCTTAGCTTAAAAGACAATTTTCCTTGGAACACATAAGAACTGCGCAGTAGCCGTTTGTGGTTTAAAGCAAACATGCAAGATGAACCTGAGGGATAGTAGATTTACAAAGAATATATTTTTGTTATGGCTGGCCACCCAGCCTTTTTCCCCCTTGTGTGTGTGGTTCAAGTGTGCACTGGGAGGCGGCTGAGGTCTGAAGCCAACCGGATGCTCCTACCTTGCACCTCCAATAGGTTTTATTATTTTTTTTAAATTAATGAAAATATGTAATATTAATAGTTATTATTTACTGGTGCAGATGGTTGACATTTTTCCCTATTTTCCTCACTTAATGAAAGAATTTTAAAAAAATTTCTAAAACCAGAGGACAAAAGGGGTTAATGTTACTTAAAATTACATTCTATATATATATATATATATAAATATATATAAATATATATTAAATACCAATTTTTTTCTCTGGTGCAAAGATGTTCATTCTTTTAAAAATGTTTGAAAAAAAAAAAAACCTGCCCTTCCCCCTCAAGTCAACTTTTGTGCTCCAGAAAATTTTCTATTCTGTAAGTCTGAGCGTAAAACTTCAAGTATTAAGATACTTTGTACATGTAGAGAGAAAAATGACTTTTTCAAAATATACAGGGGCAGCTGCCAAATTGATGTATTATATATTGTCGTTTCTGTTTCTTGGAAAAATTTTTTTCGTTATTTTTACATCTAACAAAGGAAAAAAATTAAAAAGAGGGTAAGAAACGATCCCAGTGGGATGATTCTTAAGATGCGTAGTGTCCCTGGGGTCTCCTGCTTGCTTTCTTCCTGACTCTGCCCCCCTCCCACCCACACACACTTTCTGTAAAACTTGAAAATAGAAAGCAAAAGCCCTCAACTGTTGTAAATCATGCAATTAAAGTTGATTACTTATAAATATGAACTTTGGATCACTGTATAGACTGTTAAATTTGGTTTCTTATTACCTATTGTTAAATAAACTGTGTGAGACAGACAGCTTGGCTTTGTGTCACTGTTTTCAGAGCCTGTCTTTATCTTAGAAAAAAAAAGTTTAGGGGGCTACAGAGATGGCTCAGAAGTTAAGACCACTGCTCTTGCAGAGGTCCGGGTTCCATTCCCAGCACCTACATGGTGGGTAACAACTGTCTCGCCAGTTCCAGCCGATCCGATTGCATGTAGGCAATACAAATAATTGAAGTATTTCAAGGCTGGGCGTAGTGGTGCATGCCTTTGTTCCAGGCACTCAGGAGGCAGAGGCAGGTGGTTCTCCATGAGATCAAGGCCAGCCTGGTCTACATAGTTCTAGGCCAGCTGGGACTATACAGGGAGACCCTATATCAAATATTTTAAGAAATGCCAGATTAGGACTGGGAGGTTGTAGCTTGGTAGAGTTCTTGTCTAGCTGGCACAGGACCCTGGGAGGTAGAGGGAGGTAAATGAAGAAAGGCTAGCCTGGGATGGTCTACAACAGTTCCAGGCCAGCTGACTACATAGTAAGACCCTGTCAAAGGGGGCAGAGGGAGGGCAGACTGTTGAGTGCTTTTGATACAGCATGGCAGGAAGTGCCTTTACCACTGAGCCAGCTCTGCAACCCATGATCAAGTTGGTTTTATTCCAGAGATTGAGGGATGGTTCGATATATAATAAATCATCAATGGCTGGGCGTGGTGGCGCACGCCTTTAATCCTAGCACTTGGGAGGCAGAGGCAGGTGGATCTTTGTAAGTTCAAGGCCAGCCTGGTCTACAGAGTGAGTTCCAGGACAGCTGGAGCTACAGGGAAACTCTGTCTCGAAAAGACCAAAAAGAAAA
>VZQC01002975.1:413376-426551 GCA_009823505.1 Rhizomys pruinosus
AAAAAATTCAACCCCGTTCAAAAAAAAAAAAAAAAAAAAAAAAGCTGTTGGGGTAGGGTGGGGGTGGGGGGAACATCTCTTACCCAGTACTTGCCCAGAGAAGGGACAGGGATCAGTTCAGGATCCTTCTCTCCATAGCTTCAGTTGTATGGGAATCTGATGCCCTCTTCTGGTCTCCACAGGTTTGTATACAGTACATATACATACATGCAGCCTGAGCACTCAAACACATAATACAAAAATAAATGAACAAAATAGAATGCAATGAAGTATGTGATTTCTGCTACAATGTGAATGAACTGAGCTAAAAGTATGACACAAAACCCACAATTTTTGTAAGTAAGATGCATGGTTGGCAAGGGAAAAGGGAAGAATAAGAACCAAATGCCCATGGGGATGGGGTGGTGTCCTGAAATGAGAGTAATTGTCACACAACTCCACAGGCTCCACACTGCTGGCTTCCATTCCTCAGCAGGATAGGTTGGTTGGTTGGTTGGTTGGATGCCGGGATTATAGGTATGAGCCATCAGTTTGACCAATTCTTTTCTTTGTTGTTGGCTTTATTTATTTATTTATTTGGTCTTTTCGAGACAGGGTCTCCCTGTAGCCCCAGCTGTCCTGGAACTCACTCTGTAGTCCAGGCTGGCCTTGAATTCACAAAGATCTGCCTGCCTCTGCCTCCCAAGTGCTAGGATTAAAGGCGTGCGCCATCACGCCCGGCTTATTTATTTATTTATTTATTTATTTATTTATTTATTTTTAGTTAGTCTTTTTGAGACAGGGTCTCCCTGTAGCCCCAGCTGTCCTGGAACTCACTCTGTGGACCAGGCTGGCCTTGAATTCACAAAGATCCACCTGCCTCTGTCTCCCAAGTGCTAGGATTAAAGGCATGCACCACCAAACCCAGCTGTTGGCTTTATTTTTAGTTTATGTGTATGACTGTGTTGCCCCTATGCATGTAACTGCACTTGCGACTGTAATGCCTGAAGAGACCAGAAGAGGTCATTGGACCTCCTGGAACTGGAGTTACAGACAGCTGTTAGGCACTATGTGGGTGCTGGAAACTTAACTTGAGTCCTCTGCAAGAGCAGCCAATGCTCTTAAGCACTGGGCCATCTTTCCAGCTCCCATGAGCTGACCATATATATGCTTTCTCTGACCCAGTAATTCTTGTATTTAAGAAAATTTAAAAAATTTTACAAAAAGGATGTTCATAGAAGCTTTATTTGAAATAGCCAAAAGAATGGAAACTGGGGTGGAGAGATGACTCTGCAGCTGAGAGCACTGGCTGCACCCGCAGGAAGATCCGGGTTCAATTCCCAGCACCTACATGGTGGTGACTGTAACTCCAGTTGCAGGGACTCTAACACCACACCCTCTTCTGACCTCCATAGGCATTGCATGACAGGTGCAGTTACACACATGCAGGCATTACACTCATACACATAAAATGAAAATAAAATATTAGAAAAATAATGGGGACTGGGCAAGGTGGCACACGCCTTTAATCCCAGCACTTGGGAGCCAGAAGAAGGTGGATCTCTGTGAGTTCAAGGCCAGCCTGGTCAGAATAGCTAGTTCCAGGCCAGCTGGGGCTACAGGGAGACTCTGTCTCAAAAAAGACAACAACAACAACAAAAAGGGTCATCTTCCTCCAAATGTCAGCAAGTTTGGGACCAGCCTGGGCTACATAGTGAAACATGTCTCAAAAAAAAAAAAATGATTCAGGTAATAGAAGAGAGGGTATTACAGGGATGGGAGGAGAGGTGGGAGGGGAAGGCAGTCCCGCTCAGCCTGTAGCAGCTGGCACCAAGCCTGGCCACTTGTGGGCAGTATGTGTGCCCATTACTTTTTGTTTGTTTGAGGGAGTTTCTGTGATTTTTTTTGGGTAGATTTGTTTTTTAATTATGTGCAAGTGCCCACAGAAGCCAGAAGGGTCAGGTCCCCTGGAGCTGAACTTCCAGGCAGTTCTGAGCTACCAGCTGTGGGAGCTGGGAACCAAACTTGGGTCTTCTGCAAGAGTTGAGTCATTCCCCCTACCTGCATGAGCTAGGGAGGTAGTACAGTCATTAAAGGCTCAGGGTCACAACCAAAAAGATAAGGTCTCACTCTGTAGCCCAGGCTGACATGGAACTAATTATGTAGCCCAGGCTGACATTTCTTTTTTTTTTTATTTTATTTGTGTGTATGAATGTACTGTCTGCATGTAGGTTTGTGCAACCCATGTCGTGCAATGCCTTGGAGGTCAGAAGAGGGTGTTGGATTCTCCTGGAACTGGAGTCAAAGACGGCTCTCAGCCACCATGTGGTGCTGGGGATCGAACCCAGGTCCTCTGCAAGAGCAGCTGGGCGCTCTTAACCACTAGGCCATCTCTCCAGCCCCAGTTTCATCTATGTGAGGACAAAGTCAGGCCTTGCTTGACCAGAGCTTCCCTTCAAAGCGTGAGTTTCTCCTCTATATGGACTTTCCTCCCTTGACTGGACACTGGCTGGATGAAGTCCTTTTAAGTGAATCTCCAAGGCCTCCCTGGCCTGAGATGACTGGTGACTCACTGCCATAGGACATGCAGAAAGGTGCCCATGCAGGACCCTAGGACTTAAGTTGACCTCAGAGGGTAGGGGCCAAAATATTGTCCCTTCAAATCCCTCTTGCCAAATCAGATTGGAGCTTTAAGTGTGGTTGCTAAACCTCCAAGAGGATTATTTGAATAAATTTGGTATTTTAATTACTATATAACACCTAATAAAGCTTGAACATTGACTTAAGCACTCTTTTTTTGTTGTTCTTTTCTCTTTTTTTATTTTTTTTAATTTTTTTAAATTTTATTTATTTCCGTATGTGTATGAATGTACTGTCTGCATGCAAGTCAGTGCACCCGTGTTGTGCAATGCCACGGAGGTCAGAAGAGAGTCTCGGATTCCCCTGGAACTGGATTTCTCCTGGAATTGGAGTTTCAGACAGTTCTTGGCCACCATGTGGGTGCTGGGGATCGAACCCGGGTCCTCTGTAAGAGCGGTCGGCGCTCTTAACCGCTAGGCCATCTCTCCAGCCCTTTTTTTTGTTCTTTTCAAGACAGGGTCTTCCTACAGCCCCAGCTGTCCTGGAACTCACTCTGTAGACCAGGCTGAACTTGAACTCACAAAGGTCCGCATGCCTCTGCCTCCCAAGTGCTAGGATTAAAGGCATGAGCCACCATGCCCGGTAAGCACCACTCTTTTTTTTTTTTTTNCTCCCTGTAGCCCCAGCTGTCCTGGAACTCACTCTGTAGACCAGGCTGGCCTTGAACGCACAAAGATACGTCTGCCTCTGCCTCCCAAGTGCTAGGATTAAAGGCGTGCGCCACCACGCTCGGCTCCTAATAAATCCTTAATTGCTGTGGAAAAACATTCTAATAATAAAAGCTCATGGTAGGAGCCTGGTGGTAGTAGTTGCAGCACAAGCTAGGAAAGGATGCTACTTACTGGCTTGTGTTCCTGGCTCGAGTATAGCCTATTGTATACAATATAGAAATATTGTATACAATATTATAGGCTATAGGCAGAGGACCTGGGTTCGATCCCCAGCACCCACATGGCAGCTGAGAACCATCTTTAACTCCAGTTCCAGGGGAATCCAACACCCTCTTCTGACCTCTGCAGCATTGCACAAGGTGCACAAACCTGCATGCAAACAGTACATTCATACACATAAAAAAATAAAATAAATAAAATAAATAAATTAATTAATTAAAAAAAAGAAATATCTGGCCAAGGATGACATTTTCCACAATGGGCACAGGCCAGTCCAATGAAGGCAATTATTGAAGTTTCTCAGCTCAGGTGTATCAAGTTGACATAAAGAGTCTCATGCTCTACTGACTGAGCTAGCCGGGCAAACCTTCAAGTTGACATTAAACCTATGCAGTAAGGCCTATAATCTGTTCTTTAAGGTCTATAAAGTTCATTTAGGTACTCAAAATACAATGGATTTAAACCATGCAAGGCTAAAAAGTTCTAACATAGCCCATGAAACAAACCCAACATAATAAAGAAGTTAAAACCAATGCCTTCTAGGACTATCTCAAATGAGGTCATGTCACTTGTCCCCACATTTTGAATTACAGCATTGAGAAAGAAAAGGAAGGGGGGGCATTGTCACAGCCCTGAGGAAATACTTAGGGCTTACCCAAATTGGTTACATTCGGACTGTCCATGTGGTCACCAGAAATAAAACCTAATTTATCTTTAAAAAATTAAAAGTAACATGTGCAAAGTATAATAGATATATAAAACAGTTTTAGTATGTATGGGTAACTCACTATTTATATATGTCTGTTTCACTTGAGGCTGTAACAGGGTATATAGTACCTGCTAGGTGTAACACAATTTCTTTTTTTTTCTCTTATTTACGAAGCCTTATTTTCTTTTATTTTTCTTTTACTTTTTAATTTTATTTTTTAACAATAAGTAATAAGAAATGAATACAAGCATCCTTCATGTAAAACCAATTTGCCAGCAGCTATGCCCAAACCCACACAGCCCAAGGCTCCTACCATCCAGTTGGAGGGGCATGTATATAATTATGTTGATCAAATAAGTGTCAAGTCTATATTGCTGTAGTTCCCACAATTCACCCCAATCACAGCCTTTACATTCTACTATGTGCCCCCTCTTCCTCAGATTGTAGCCTAGGCTTTAGAAAAGGGGCACAAGTGGGTGAGAAGCAAAACAGTCTAATTTCTCTGGCGATGTCGTTTTGGACTCTGATCAGTTCAGGCTGTTTCCTTTCATGGGTTGGCAGTTTATCCAGGAATAACCTTCCAATCCTACTAATGAAGCACAAGCAGTTAGATATACAGACATTTAAACAGTACTAATTATTATGGTAGTTTATGTTGGTATAGACACAGATGTTTGGATGGTATGCTAATCCATGAACTATAGTTTTTCTGTAAAAGATGACAAGGTCGGGACTGGAGAGATGGCCTAGCGGTTAAGAGCACCGACTGCTCTTACAGAGGACCCAGGTTCGATCCCCAGCACCCACATGGCAGACAAGAACCGTCTGAAACTCCAATTCCAGGAGAACTCCAGTTCCAGGGGAATCCGACACCCTCTTCTGACCTCCGCGGCATTGCACGACATGGGTGCAACAACCTGCATGCAGAAAGTGTGGCATTCATATCACATACTCAGAAATTTAAAAAAAAAAAAAAAAGACTTGACAAAAGGTTCCTTACTTGTGCTTTTTTATAAACATCTCCTAAACCCAGAGGGTGTAAGCTTGGTGGTAGCCTATTAATTATTCCTCCAAGGAGAGAGTACTAGTAGTCAATCTTATATTTGGTTATACAGACATTTATGGTGCCACTGCTTGCCACAAATTTCCAGGTTAGGTTGACTTGTGATGGTTAATCTGGGTGTCAACTTGACTGGACTAAGGGAACAAATATTTAAGAGAAAAGGATCTTCAGATTGGAATACCTCAACCCAGATGGCCCAACCAAATGTGGGCATTACTTTCCACAGGCAGGCAGTATTAAAGGCCACAGCAGGCAGTATTAAAGGCCATGTCAGAGGGATCTGGTCCCTTTTTTTCCTGTGGCTTGCCTCTCTCTCACTTGAGTTGAGTTGGTCTTGCTGCTGTGATCAACCAGTGTTTACTGAGACACCGGCAGGATCTCCTGGAATCCATCAGGCCTTCAGCCTGAGACATCCAGCCTTGCGGACTGAGCATTCCCTGGAATCTCAGGGGCCTGTCCATGTGCGCGGGAGCTCACGGTTGGACTCTCTGTAACTCGTGTCCATTTTTATTAGTGAGCAAACAAATTATTTGTATATAGCTATTATTCATCCTGTTGGCTTCTGTTATCTTTAGGAAACCGGCTGGACTAATACAGTGAAGGTTCATAGCTGATGCTGATGGAGAGTCTTGCTTTGGCTCAAGGAAAGCAATATTTGCTTTATTGATTTAGTGGACTTTGGTAACACTCTTCTTGGATTTCCAGAGACCAACTTTAAACTTGAAAGTGTGGTCTCAATACATCTTTCCATTGCTTACACCAGGTCTTCGGCAGCAGGGCCTTTACCACCTCTCTTCTTGCAAAATCCAAATTTTATAGGCAAGAAGCCTTTACCTTTTCGGGGGGGCTTGGATCCCTGGCCAACAGTTTCCTTGGCAGAATAATCTATTGCTGATTTCAGAGCTCTCTTGTATTAACATATTTTGTTAATTGACCAGTTTATTTTTTTTTTAGTTTTATTTTTATTAATTTTATTATTTCTGTATGTATATGATTGTTACTGTCTGCATGCAAGTTTGTGCACCCGTGTCAGAAGAGGGTGTCGAATTCCCCTGAACTGGAGTCCTCCTGGAATGGGAGTTTCAAACGGTCTTGTGCCGCCCATTTGGGTGCTTGGGATCGAACCGGGTCCTCTGTAAGAGCGTCGACAGCTCTTACCGCTAGCCATAATTGCACAGTTATAAAGACTTTGGCTCTGAATAGAGAAAAATCCTCAATTTCATATAGAAAAACAAAAAAAAAAAAAAAAATTGTTGCTGGGTGTGGCGGCACATGCCTTATCCTAGCACTTGCAGGCAAAGGCAGGTGGATGCTTTGTGAGTTTCAAGGCCAGCCTGGTCCAGAGTGAGTTTCCAGACAGCTGGGGCTACAGGAAGACCTTCTCAAAAAAGACCAAAAAAAAAAAAAAAAAGAAAGCAGGGTTTGTACCGGTTTTAAAGAGATTACCTCTATAACAGTTGGCTCTAATTTGCAGTTAGAGAATGACTTAATTATCACTGTTTTTCTTTGGGGGTCTGGAGAGTGGCTCGGAAGTGTTAGGTTAAGAGCGCCGACCTCTCTTAAGAGGACCCGGGTTTGATCCCCAAGCACCCACACTGGCGGCCAGAGAACCGTCTCGAACAACTCCATTCCAGTGAGAACTCCCAGTTCCGGGGAATCTGCACCCTCTTCTGAACCTCTTCTGAACCTCTGGGCATTGCACGACACGGGTGCACAACACGGCTGCATGCAGACAGTACTTCATAACACATACAGGAAAAATAAATAAAAATTAAAAAAAAAAAAAGAAAGGTAAGAAATTCTCTCCTATTAAAACTTACATGGCATTGAAGGGTAAGTTCATCTAGGACTCATTATAAAAAGTTGGTTAGAAATAGGATCCACGGGCTGGAGAGGATGGCCTAGGCGGTTACGTTTAAGAGCGCTGACCTCTCTTACAGAGGAACCCGGGTTCGATCCCCAGCACCCACATTGGCGGCCAAGAACCGTCGTGATACTCCAATTTCCGAGGAGAACTCCAGGATTCCAGGGGAATTCCGATACCCTCTTCTGACTCTCCGGGGCATTGCATCGACAGGGTGCACAGACCTGCATGCAGACTAGTACATTATACACATACAAAAATAAATAAAATTAAAAAAAAAAAAGAAAATAGGATCCACAGAGGATGTTTGATGCCTGTAGCAGTCTGAGGCTTTTCTTCCATTTTAATGGTTTAGATTGGGCCAACTTACTCTGCTGGTATTTCTTGGTTCGTCCTGCACAATGCAAAGCTATCTTTCCTGTTCTCAGCACTAAGTTGGTGACGTTTTGCCTGTGGTACATGCAAATATTCCCAAGTTTAAGTTTTCAAAATGCAGGAAAAATTTGACAAAAGGTTTTTTTGGGTTTTATTTTTTTTTTTTTTTTTGGTCTTTTTTGAGACGGGTCCTCCCCTTAGCCTCTGGCTGTCCTGGAACTCACTCTGTATGGACCAGGCTGGCCTTCGGACTCAAAGCAGACGATCCGCGTGCCTCTGCCACCCACGCCTTGGCACTTTTATTTATTTATTTCTGTACTGTGTCTATAATGTACTGCCTGCATGAAGTTTGTGCACCCTTGTGTCGAGCAAAATGCCGCGGAGTCAGAAGACCGGGTGTCGATTCCCTGGAAACTAGAGTTCTCCTGGACATTGGAGTTTTTAAGACGGTTCTTGGCGCCATGTGGGTAACGGGGGTCGAACCCGGGTGCTCTGCAAGAGCGAATCAGCGCTCTTAACCGCTAGGCCACTCTCTCCAAGCCAAAAGGTTATATATAATAACTGTTATCCCCCCTTTTATTTAAGTTTTTATTTTTTTGACCCATTGTTAAAAAGGCAGTTGTAGTATGCATATCTATAGGCAGGGTCGGTGTAATTTTCATTATATTTACCCATGAGCTGTTTTGTCATTGAACTGTATGTGTTTAATTTGGGAAGCGAACATAATTCCTTAAGTTAATTATCCTCACAAGTAAAGAAAAATGTTACAAGATGATATGTACAACATCAAAATTATAGAGAACATTACATTGTATAACCATTAACTCCAAAGTTGTTATATCAAATTTTAAGTAAAACAATGCTGAACAATTTATATTTCCAATTACTTAAATGTATTAAATTTTTAATTAAAAAGCTTTTAACCAATGTTATGTTTAATATAGCCATTTTTACTTTTACTAAAGTCCTAAAATAACACATATATTGAGACAAAGTTTGGGCAAATTTGGATACCTGTTAAACGCATCACATCAATTAAATAGACATTAATAGACTATAGAACTCGTGTCCCCTCCCAACTCTCCCACCACACGAAATTCACTGTTCAGTCAGTTTTTTGTTTTTGTTTTTTTTTTTTTTTTTTTTTGTCTTTTTGAGACAGGGTCTCCCTGTAGCTCCAGCTGTCCTGGAATTCACTCTGTAGACCAAGCTGGCCTTGAACTCACAAAGATCCACCTGCCTCTGCCTCCCAAGTGCTAGGATTAAAGGCGTGCACCACAACATCTGGCTTCAGTCAGTTCTTTGATGAAGTCTTTTCTATTGTTAGTGTTGTTGTTCTTTCCAATATCCATCACTCCCCACAAGAAATATTTACAACTGGGTTATTGGCAATAGCATCCACAGATAAGGGATACCATTCTTCATTTGTTTTTCTGGGGCTGTGTTACTTCACTTAACATAATATCTTCTAGTTCCATCCATTTACCTTCAGAGTTCATGATGTCATTTTTTAATTTTTTTAAATATTTTTAAATAATTTTTTATTTATTTTTGTATGTGTATGAATGTCCTGTCTGCATGTAGGTTTGTACACCCTTGTCATGCAATGCCGAGGAGGTCAAGAGGGTGCCAGATTCCCCTGGAACTGGAGTCAAAGACAGTTCTCAGCTGCCCTGTGAGTGCTGGGGATCAAACCTAGGTCCTCCAAAAGAGTGGTCAGCGCTCTTAACTGCTAGGCCATCTCTCCAGCCCCGATGTTGTCATTTTTACTGCTGCATAGAACTCCATTATGTAGATGTACCACACTTTCTCTATCCACTCGTCAGTTGAGGGGCATTTGGGTTGGTTCCAGCATTTTGCTACTGTGAACAGAGCTGCAATAAATATTGCTGTGTATGTATCTCTGCAGTAAGATGAGTCTTGTGTGTGTATACCCAGGAGTGGTATGACTGGGTCAGATGGCAAGCTCATTTTCAGTCTTCCAAGGGTTCTCCACACTGCTTTCCATAGTGGCTGTACAAGTTTATATTCCCACCAGCAATGGATGAGTGTTCCCCTTTCCCCACAACCTCTCCAGCACTTGGTATCTTTTGTTTTCTTGATCCTAGCCATTCTTATCAGAGTGAGATGATATTTTAATGTGGTTTTAATTTGCATTTCCCTAATTATTAGTGATGTTGAACACTTTTTTTAAATTCTTTTATGTTTGAGTGTACTGTCTGCATGTAAGTAGGTGCACCCATGTCGTGCAATGCTGTAGAGGCCAGAAGAGGGCATCAGATTCCCCTGGAACTGGAGTTAAAGACGGTTCTCAGCCACCATGTGGGTCCTGGGAATCAAACCTGGGTCCTCTGCAAGAGCAGTCAGTGCTCTTAACTGCTGAGCCATCTCTCCAGCCCCAACTTTGAACACTTTTTAAGATGTTTCTCAGCTATCTCTAATTCCTCACCTGTGAAGTCTCGGTTCATATCTTTGCTCCATCTTTTGAGTGATTCATTTGTTTTCTTTCTTCTTTGTTTTTTGAGTAGTTTATATACTCTGGAAATCAATGCTTTTTCAGATGTATCAGTGGTGAAGGTTTCCTCCTACTCTGTGGGTTTTCTCTTTGCTTCTTTGATTGTTTCTTTTGATGTACAGAAGCTTTTGAGTTTAATGAGGTCCCATTTGCCTATTGTTGACCTTAATTCTTGCACAGCTGCTGTCTGATTTAGGAAGTCTTTTCCTACACCTATGTCTTGCAGGCTGCTGCCAAGTTTTTCTTCTTTCACCTCCAGAGTTTGGGGTTTCACTTTGAGGTCTTTGATCCATCTGGAACTGATTTTTGTACAGGGCGAGAGGTAGGAGTTTAATTTCATTCTTCTATAAGTGGTGATCCAGTTTTGCCAACACCACCTGCTGAAGATGCTATCTTTCCTCCATTGAGTCTTCTTGGCCCCCTTGTCAAATATGAGGTGGCTGAAATTGTTTGTGCTCAGGTTTGGTTTTTCAGTTTTGTTCCATTGGTCAATGGGTCTGTTTTTGTGCCAGTACCAAGTGTTTTAATTTATTTATTATATTTTAAGGGATTCACAGTATAAGTGCACAGTTGTTTTCAGATCATATTGACGTTGCTCAGTTTGCTATAAAATTAGGTAATTGGTGTAGTATAGCCAGTATGCCAAGAATTACTCATGCACAGAGCTTGTCCCTCATCAACCTAACCTGCTCTAGGCAGGTGAGACCATACAAGCAGTGTTGCAGACCTGGGGCCAATCAGAAGATGACAAGAGAAGAGCGGGAATGCAAACAGTACATAAACCCTGCCCCCAATGAACAAGTCCGAGACAGCTCACCCTCTGTCTGCGTTCACCTGATTCCCAGGGTCTGTGATTTAACTCTGTGCCTCTCACCCCCATTCCTCCACACTAGATCCTGAAATTCCCCAGCAGGCCTGGGGGATTGTCAAGATCTGGTGCCCAATGGTGGTTTTTCAAACCCCACCCCCATCCCCTGTGCTGGCAATACACCCCCTTCCTTGATCTGTGAGTAGGCCCCACTCGTGTTCTTTGATTTTCGGTGTGTTAGGGTGAGCACCTGGCCCCCACCCCCCACCCCCAACCTGCCTCTCCTTCTCTCTACTTTAGTTTTCTGTATGTTTGCCCTTGGCTAGAGACGTACATTCTTTCTCCACTGCTTTGTTGGCTCTTCCCTCTAACACTTAACCTCCCTCCCATTTCCTGCCCTCATGGGGAACATCCCTCCCCATGTTCGAGAGCCACAGACGGCTGCACTTAAGGCTCTCCTCCAGACACGTGGCCTTAAAGTGAAATCTCAGGACTTGGATTCCTTTTGGGAGAAGGCCGTATGCATTGCCCCTTGGATCACTCCTGAAAACATTTGGGACCCCTCCATCTGGATGAGGGTTCTTTATCTTTCCCGTAAGCATGAGGTTTCATCTGGCATCCCTCGCCTTGCTCCATTTGTCCCCATTCTCCCAGCCATTATCGCTAGCCTTAAAGTCTCCTCGGCTGGGGAAGTCCTTCATGAGCATAACTCTGCCTGCCACAAAAATACTGAGGAAAAGTTGGCCTTGCCTTGTGTCCCTAATTTAGAAGGTTGCAAGGAGACTGAGTCCCCCCCCCTTCTGCCTACCTCAATGGCCCCCTCGTCCCCACCCAAACCCCCTGCTGAGGCCCACTGTTCTCCGCCTGTCTATCCCTGGAGGGAGATCAGCAGGGATCCCCCTCCACCCTTCCTGCTCCCAAACATCCGCACTCTAACGATCCCTTTCTGCATACCAACCCCACCCTGCATGCCTTCCCAGTCAATGTAGGGCCTAATGACGCTATTCAACCTTGGATCCCCACCCTGCTGCCTGACTTTTCCCTCATCAGGAAGGCAGAGGGAGAGTCAGACCCTGACTCCCCTTACTTCAAAAGGGTCCTCACCCAGTGTGCCATTAATCTCCAAACACATTATGACTCGTACACTCTACTTAAAGCTTGCCTTGATCCACCTGCTTTCCTTTAATGGAGGGCTGCTTATGATGACATGGCTGAAGGCCAGGCCTGTACCAATATTCAATATCCACTTCCTATTACTTTAGCTATGCTTACGGGCCGTGGCAACTTCACTGAACCAGTGAGTCAGTCTCTTATTGGAATCCCACAGTACTTCGATCAGGTTAAAAACATGGCCCTTCAAAGCTGGACGTGGTGGCGAATGCCTTTAATCCTAGCACTTGGGAAGCAAAGGCAGGCGGATCTTTGTGAGTTCAAGGCCAGCCTGGTCTACAGAGAGTTCAGGACAGCTGGGGCTACAGGGAGACCCTGTCTCGAAAAGACCAAAAAAATAAATAAAATTATACTCAGAACGCAACAGCATGATGGGAGTATGCATAGAATTAGCTGGATAACTTCCGTGCGTTAAGTCACTGCTGATCGTCACATCTCACTCTCAGTTCTTGCTTCCTTTACTCCTGGGATATGGCTCTCACTGAAATCTGATGCTTTTTTTTCTACTGATAATGTCCCAAGGCTTCCAGAAGTGCCACTAATTTTCCTCTTATGTCTGGTCACTCCTCAGGCTTCTCTTTTAGCAGCTTAGTACCCTAAGTACTAGTGTTTACTGGGGTCCCATCCTCCACTTTACCGATTACACATCTTCTCAGAGTGATGTCATCTACTTGCATCAAGATATGGATGAGAGCCTGTAATGCTCCTGATCTTAAACTCTACACTTTCACATGCAGAGGACCAGTGTAGTGTTCCCATAGGCTCAACATGTCCTGAACTGGACCCATCATTATCCATCAGTCTTTTTTTCCCTCCTGTTTTCCATATCATCTAGTATTCCATATTCATCTAGTATTCTATGCAAGAAACCGAGGTATATATAAAGTTCACTTCTCTACTACTGCAGCACAACAGGACTTTTCTGCTTTGTAAATATCTCTTCATTCCATCCACTCTTCTAATCCCACCAAGTCTATCTTAGTTCAGTGCACAATACTTTCTAATTAGTCTGTCTTTCTCTAGTATTCTTAGTCCCTAACCAAAAGCAACTCAGCATCAGTGAATCTGGTGAGGTGAGGGGTTTGGGAGGGGGACACGGGTCTATATTCGATTTGTAACATAATCTTGTACAAAAAATAAATAAATAAAAAAAAAAAAAAAA
>VZQC01002975.1:438415-453183 GCA_009823505.1 Rhizomys pruinosus
TAACCAGCATCAATTGTCCCAGTACAACAAAGATTTCCCTTCAGGTTCTGGTCTCTTGTTACTTACAGCTGATTCTTCAGCCCCAGCCGACCAGAACCCACAGATTACACAGTCCTGATGATCTCTGCTCCCCTTTGAAACTAGAAACTTCACAAGCCAGGCCTCCATCTTCTACAAATCCTTCAGCAAAACATCTCCAATCTCCACAGCAACAATCTTTAGGCATTCAATGATCTTCCCAGCCCAAAGTTCCAAATGCCTCCACAATCCTTCCCCACAACACCAAGGTCAGGTCTGTCACAGCAATACCCCACTCCTGGTACCAATTTCTGTTCTAGTTTGTCTTCCATTGCTGTGACAAAACACTCTGACCAACACCAACTTGGGGAGGAAAGGGTTTATTCAGCTTACATCTCCTGGGTCACAGTTGTCAGGGAGCCCAAGGCAAGAACTCAGGGCAGGAACCTGGAGGCAGGAGCTGAAGCACAAGCCATGGAGGAATGCTGTTCACTGACTTGCTCCCCTGCCTCACGCCCAGCCTGACTTCTTATATGGTACACAACAACCTGCCCAGGGTGGCACCACTCACTGTGGGCTGGGCCCTCCCACACTGCTTGACCATTAAGATAATACTCCACAGATGTGGCCACAGGCCAATCCAATGGAGCCAATTCCCCAATTGAGGTTCCCTCAACCCAGGTGTGTCAAGTTGACACTAAAGCTATCCAGCACAAGAATCAAAAATGTATTTATAAAGCACAAATCTAGGAGCTGGAGAGATGGCCTAGCGGATAAGAGCACTGACTGCTCTTGAAGAGGACGCAGGTTTGATCCCCAGCACCCACATGGCAGCTGAGAACTGTCTTTAACTCCAGTTCCAGGGGAATCCGACACCCTCTTCTGACCTCTGAGGCATTGCATGACATGGGTGCACCAACCTACATGCAGACAGTGCATTCATACACATTGAAAAAAAAAAATTCATGGCGGTTCATGGCAGTTCGGAAGAATGGGAAGTCACAAGACAGGAAAAGCTGCATGGCGGGGGGCGGGGGGGGGATGCTACAGTAAAAGAAAGAAAAAAGAGGGGGGAAAAAGCCTGTAATGAGGGTGCAGTCTGTGACTGCAGAAATCTGCCAAGGGTGCAGAGAGGCTGGGAGAGAGGAGAGAGACAAATCAGAGCACGTGGGGTGGGAGAGGGAAGCAGAACAGCATGGAGTAGGAAAAACAGGTTAGGAAAACTCAGCCTGAAAAGTACTTTTGTGTGTTAAGGAAGCATCCTTTCTTAAACTCAGAAGTAAGAAATGGGACCTACAAACCTGTGAGCTCAGCATCCTGAGTCCACAGGGGAGGTCAATTATGGAACAAGAAGGACCCTAGGATCTGCAAGTTGGGTGTCCCAAGACGGTTGCAGAGAGGGTTCAGAGCAGGCACGGGAACCCAGTTTGAGGAAGCCTCCAAGCCTCAGTGTGTTCAAAATGGCAGCAGGCTAAGGCTGAGAGGAGAAGCAGAGAGAAGAGGGAGAAAGTACGAGGGGCAGAAATGGGAAGAGAGAGAGGGAGGGAGGGAGGGAGGGAGATACACGCTGCTGGCAAATCTGTCCCAGGGGTTCAAAAAAGAAAAAAGGTGGTTATTTTCAGGGGAAGAAAAATATCTCAGCCCCCGGACAGAGTCACAGCACCATTATTTTAGGTTATAAAGGTGCAAACCCCCAGATAAAGAGGCACATGAGACTTAAGTCACTCCAGGAACATGGTTTACTTCCATGTGGGACTGCCAGAGCAGGCCACCTGCAGACACGTGCTGTAACAGGAAACAGAACTGGTGGGGGCAAAGGCAGGGACAGCAGCAGGGGCAAGATGTCGGATTGTGCCTGGGGCCCACTCATTTATACCCATGGGGCAGGACCTCAGGCACAGGGGAAGAGGTCAGAATATTGACAGCCTCTGGAGGAAGTGGGCATCTGCGTGACCCTTGGAATTCTGGAAAGCTCAGACCTAATACTTATCACCCAAGAAGCTTCATACCTAGTGGAAGGAGCCGCACAGCCAGTTCCCCTTGGTGCTGACTTTCGCGAGATGCTGGCATTCCCACTGGAATTCGGGAAATCTTGGACTTTGGGGCCAGGGGCATATAAAAAGCCCACCATGGAACCCTGGGTCCACTTGCCATTTTGCCAGTATGGGCAGAGTGCAAGGAGTTCACACCACAACTCTGAGTGGCCATGTTAAGCCAGGGGGAACTTGCTCCAGTGTGCTTTGCAGGCAACCCCGTTCAATTTTCTTGTTTAACTAAACTTGGAGAGTTCTTTTCCTTGCTTTGCCTTAGTAATCTGAGAACCAGAAAACTGGCAGATTCAGGGCAGGACTGTGAGATGCCGGGTATGTGGCTGTGAGCTCTGAGTGCCCCACCCTGTGAGGAAAATTTCTCCGCTCTTCATCCCACAATGCTACTGACTTCATTTATATCCTTAGGACTCCAGCACTTGCATGGTTGTCAGTGAATCTGACCATACCTTGGGCAGAGCAGACCAGGCACATGTGGTCACCCTTCATCCTCATAACAATAGTTGAAGAGGCCAACATCCTTGGCTACTGGAGCAGTTGCCTCAGGAGTATGGATTGCAAACACCCTTCAAACTGCAGCCACACCCTTCAGCAGAAAAATGACCTGCAGCAAAAGCATATAAGCTTTTTTTATATAACTTTTTTTTTTTAATATAACTTTTGTTTGGTCACCATGTTTGAGTATGAAAACCTCTCCAACTGCACTTGGGGACCCTTGGTTGTACAAGAATTGGACACAAATGCTTGCTAGTTGGGTTGACATGGACATTGCTTATTGCTTTTACAAAATACTCATGGCCTTTTGGGCCAGACAAAGGAAACTGACCACTGCCACTATCACACGCTCTGAGCTTGCGAAGGCAAAAACAAGGAGATGTTGGATGGTGATCCTGGACTCAGGCAGACCTTGAGCATAGGCAGGCTAGTTACCATTCTGTTTAGCATACTTGGCAGAGCGAAGGATACAGAACACACCCTGTTTCTGCTAGCATGTGCTCAGAAGTCATGAGTCTGCTTGCTTGTCAGCACAGCCCATTTCTCAATACATCCCACAAATTGGGAAGACATGTGATATTCTGCAGGTCTAAGATTGGCCTCTGGGAGGTGATGACACATGATGTAAGGGCTGCCTGTCCCAGACCTAGTTAAGCTACCACCTGTGTGGAAATAAATGGATTTCACAGATTTACATCACCTGACGTGATCCCTGGGGATGTTACTTTGTACATGATTTGTTGAGGGGCCATCAACCTCACAGCTGGCTTGTCAACTCATTTGGGAGCCAGCAGGTCTGCAACCATGTGTTTGGCCATGGAACTATCAGTCCCACAGCTGCATGTTTGGTTATGGGATCATCAGCACTGCATGCTGTCCAACCATGGAGTCAGCAGCTCCATAAGAGCTGGCTCAGTGGTTAAGAGCACTGGTGGCTCTTTCAGAAGACCCAGATTAGATTCCCAGCACCCACATGGTGGCTAATAACTGACCAAAATTTTAGTTCCAGGGGACTTGATGCCCTCTTCTGATTTCTTCAGGCATTGCAGGACACAGATGCACTTACACACATGCAGGCAATACACTCATACACATAAATTAAAAGCAATACTGTAATGGAGTTCAGGACCACCTGGAAAGACCACCAAGATTCATTCAAATTTTAGGTTTTTTCCTTTTTTTGGTATTTTTGAGGCAGGGTCTCCTTTTTAGTACCAGCTGTCCTGGAGCTCACACTGTAGACCAGGCTGGCCTTGAACTCACAGAGATCAACCCACCTATACCTCGGGAGTGCTGGGATTAAAGGCATGAACCACCATGCCCAGCTTCATTCAAATTTTAATCAGCTGCATTTAGCATTTATTAAGTGCCGCTGGCTACAGCTTCCAGGTCAGGAACAAAGACTACAGCCCTTCCTGATGCAGGGAGGGGGGTTCTTAAATGCAAAAATCACAATTACTTCACTTCTATTGAATTTCCCCTATGTGAGATACACTATGGATTCTTGTGCACTCAGTGACTGAGTTTACAGAAGCCAGAGCAAGCAGTTAGTTAAACATTTTATAACAGTAACATGTTTCTGGAAGGGGAAAAGGGATTTTTGCACTCAGAACTTCAAGAAGTCGTTTACTAGACTCAAGCTTCAGACAGAACAGGCCTCTAAAATGGCTACCTTAGGTAAATGGAGGTACTGCAGCCATTACAATTTGTATATTACATTATATATTTTTTAAAAAGAGTTGTATTGGGGCTGGAGAGATAGCCTAGTGGTTAAGAGCACCGACGCTCTTGCAGAGGACCCAGGTTCGATCCCCAGCACCCACATGGCGGCTAAGAACCATCTGTNTCCTTGGGGCTGGGGGGATAGCCTAGCAGTTAAGAGCACTGATGCTCTTGCAGAGGACCCGGGTTCGATCCCCAGCACCCACATGGTGGCTAAGAACCGTCTCTAACTCCAATTCCAGGAGAACTCCAGTTCCAGGGGAATCTGAGACCCTCTTCTGACCTCCTCGGCATTGCACGACATGGGTGCACAGACCTGCATGCAAACAATACATTCATACACATACAAAAAAAAATAATAATAAAAAAAAATAAAAAAATAAAGAGTTGTATTGTTGAGATAAAAAGTACAACACCTTCCAGTAAACAAAACCACCCCTCACTTTTTTCCTAGCCTCATGTTGATTGCCATCCTGTTCTCACAAGCCTTTGGACTGGCAGCACTAGATGCCATTTCCCTGAGCTCAGCTGCACCCACTAGCCAAAGATAACCATAGTTGGGCTTGTACACTTCTGAAACGCCTGCACAGAAGGAGGGGCAGAAGAGTCGTGGACCTCTAACCTGTGTATCTACCAGTGCACACAGCCTCAGGAATATATATGGCTGGGAGCTTTCTATGCAGCTCTGGGGTATCCATTGTCCATGCTCAGATGAAGACTTTCCCATGTAGCCTTATTGGGGCACACTGACCTCTTGTAAGTGACCCCTCACTTGTTTCTCTGTGAGTATCCCCAGAAAGTTCACTGGTTTCCCAGAATGCACCTTGGTGTATTATACTTTGGTTTGTCCTTGAGCCCAAGGGAAGAGTTTATTTACATCTCTCCCTCATGGAAGGAGTTTTCATCATACTACACACTACTTTAAGGGCAATTTCTGGTAAATCTGATAAATATTTGTTGATTAAAATAAATATAGTAAGCTAGTCTGCATTCTTGTTGATGACCAGAACATAGCTGACTGATCCATTTCTTTTTTTTTAAACTTTTTTAAAAATTTTATTTATTTTTTAAGTGTATGAATGTACTGTCTGCATGTAGGTCTGTGTACCTGTGTTGTGCAATGCCTCAGAGGTCAGACGAGGGCGATGGATTCCCCTGGGACTGGAGTCAAAGACGGTTCTCAGCCGCCATGTGGATGCTGGGGATGGAACCCGGGTCCTCTGCAAGAGCTGTCGGTGCTCTTAACCAATAGGCCATCTCTCCAGCCCCTGACTGATCCATTTCTATTTGTTTTTTTGTCGCTTTGTTGTTGTCGTTGTTCGATGTCTTTGTGCCACGCGTGACCGTATTCCACATGCCGTTCTTCCCTTCTCGGCTCAGCTCCAGGACTTGTCTCCTGCCTGCAGGCGGGCAGTCTCTAGGCTTCACTCCCACAAGAAGGGTGGAGGGAAAACCGCAGGAGATGGAAATGAACAGACTCACAGGCAGAGCCAGGGAGGACAGGAACTCCCTTTATTTTCTGTCAGTGAGGTCTATATATTCAAGACTACTGTGCTTTGGGCAAGGAAGTGGGGAGCAGGCAGAAGGGAGGGGTGAGCCAAATTAGTTCTAATGGGGGCTTCAGAACTCCAGTTTGTGCAACAGGTAACTAGAAGTGTGACATTCTGCTCAATGCCTCAAGGGAAGGGGCCTCGAACTTGGCAGAGATAGGGAGAAGCAAGAATCATTGTAATATCCCTAATCTTCCTGCTACAGATAACTCTGAATGCCCACAGAGTTATCAGATAACTGGAGATCTCCCGGGACAGGTCTTACAAGTTCTAGCTTCAAGCCACACACAAAGTTTCATCCCCATAGTTTCTAGCCTTAAATTCATCTAGAACTTCCCATGGGGACTCTTACAGAGACATCTGAGTCAAAGGACTCAAGTAAAGTGATCTGTTAGCCCTGGGATTGGCTTTACTAAGAGGAGGAGAACTGAAGTCCAGAGTGAAAGGTATGGTCTCCACCTCCCAACTTCTGAGGCTGCAGGTTTGTGCCACCATGCTCAAACCCAAGGTTTCATGCAACACTAGTAAGCACACTACCAACTGAGCTAAATCCCCAGTCATCTATCTATCTATCTATCTATCTATCTATCTATCTATCTATCTATCATCTTGTTAGGTTCATTTCAAGTGGAGACTTGGCACAGAGAGGGGAAAATGCCAGGACTCTGATGAAGAAGTCGGGTTTGTTTCAGGCACGGTGGTTAGCCTGCCTGTGTCAGGACTAGAATGACCAGTGTTAGAATGTCCCCAGAATGGCAGTTTTACACACAGGCACACAAGGAAGTAAGTTTACAAAGAGGTGGGGCAAGAGGATTGGGGATTAGTATGTAGGTGGATCTGTGCCTGGTATTAATAGAAGCATCTCTAGATAAACTGTGGCTTGTGACCCATATCAGTAGGAGCCTGATTGCAGGGTATTGCAGCAACTTTATGGGAACTTCCACCTCAGTTGGTTTCCTGGAATCCCTCACTTGGGTGGGCTTATGACCTTAGAGTCCACCCTTTTGTGTCATAGGGATGGGGGTGAAGTTTTTTCATTCTAGCTGCTTCATGCTGATGTGGGATGATGAAGAAGGGGTTAATGACACAAGACAGTGAGATGCTTTACACCTGGATGTCACGTAGACAGCAGGGATGTGTTCGTATTTGTCTGAATGGACAGCAAGCAAAATTTGATTAAAACTGGTACCGGTGAGTCATTCATTATGGTTTTGCAAGCACCAAATATTACAGTGAGTTATTACCAGGATGAGGGATGAGGCCTAAGGTTACTTAGCAGTCCATTTAGGGGATATAGCCATGGGTATTATGCTCTCTAGGATTTCTACTGTGAGGCCAGGGGGAAGACATAGGTTTGGGGATTCCCAGCCTTTGACACAGGCCAGGCTGCTAAGAAACTCAAGAAACTGGCTACTTGTTGTCTTTTACTAAGATCTAAAGTTTTATACCTGAAGTAAAATTTCTTAGGTTTTACTGATTATTTATTTTTGGTTATACTTTCCTTTTGGATGTTTAATGCCATACATTTAGCCCAGATTAACCAAGTTTTTTTTTTCCTCAAGGTCAGTTGAAGATCTGATCCTCTAGGGCCACTCAGGTTTTGTGGGGGAGCCTCTGGTCCTTTTGGCTTTTCACTTACCAGTTCCATCTACTCAAGGACAAATTCAGGTCTTGATGAACCAGGCTTCCCTTTTTGAAGCATGAGGACACTTTCCTCATTATAGACTGGACACTGGCTGGAGTCCCATTAGTGGATCTCTGAGACTTCCCTCCACAGGAGGACTGATGACTCATGATTGCAGGACATTTCAGGAGATGCCCTGGGACTTAGCTGACCTCAGAAAGCAAGGAACAAAGTTGTCCCTTAAGTCCCTAGGCTGAATTGGTATGGGAATTAAGTATGCTCATTAACCATCCAGAAAGGCTAAATTACACTAGCTTGATACTTTTAAATACTGTATAATATTTTAGATAAGGCTTAGACAAAATGCCAAGCAGCCTTGTATAACACTGACTGGAAGAGCAGTTTAACACCATAAGCAAGCATAACCCACGAGAGAAAATTAAACAATTTCAGGCTGTCTTAAATGTAAACTGTTTACTACAATTTGCTACAAACAGGAAAAGTTTCTTTCTTTCCCAGACCCCCATATCCTGATTTATAGTTCTCCCAGAAAGGCAGGAGTTGTATCACATACCTAAAGACAAGAAATTAACTGATAGGGATTACCAAACCCATCCAAACTGTCTCCTTCTGGACTGCATGCAGCTGGTTCAGGGAGGTAGAACCTAGCTTCTTTTGAGTCAAATTATCTTGTTAGATGAAAGGAAATATCAAAAGTAACACTTATGTGATACAGAGAGGCATAAAGTACATCTTCAGTAGCCAGAGGTAACTCACTACTTGTCTACGTTCATTTAATCCAAATCTGTTACAGGGAGTCCAGTACAATCGAGGAGTGGACTGAAAATTAACAACTCTGTATATTTATAATCCTATTTAGGGGGCCTGGAGACATGGTTCAGTGGTTAAGACACTAACTGCTCTTGCAGAGGACCCAGGTTCGATACCCAGCACCCACATGGTAGCTAAGAACCATCTTAGGACAGGCGTGTAAGAGCACACCTTTAATCCCAGCACTCAGGAGGCAGAGGCAGGTGGATTTCTGTGAGTTCAAGGCCATCCTGGTCTACATAGCAAGCTTCAGGCCAGCTGGGACTAAAGGGAGACCCTGTCTCAAAATATATATATATAATCCTATTTAGGCCATTAGGAAAGTAGTTTAAGTGTTTATACCAATTTTATCCTGGAAATATTTAGCCAATTTAATTTAATACAGGTATCTTATCCTTTTACTAAACCTTGAAGTGCCATGTGATGTGTAGATAAAGCTTGGGCAAAAACTGAACTGTTTGGACCAGGTCAGAAACAGTTAATTAGAAGGAAGGAGTTAACTATAAAATTGAGTTAGGGCTGGAGAGATGGCCTAGCGGTTAAGAGCACCAACTGCTCTTGCAGAGGACCCAGGTTCAATCCCCAGCACCCACATGGTGGCTGAGAACCTTCTGTAACTCCAATTCCAGGAGAACTCCAGTTCCAGGGGAATTCGAGACCCTCTTCTGACCTCTGCAGCATTGCACGACATGGGTGCACAAACCTACATGCAGACAGTACATTTATACACATACAAAAATAAAAATAATAATAAAAAAATTGAGTTAGTTAAAGCAAGCCTGATTCCCATGACTACCTTAACCACAAGAATACAGTCCAGCCCGAGTTTCTAGTTCCCACAGCTACATGAGGTCAGGATGAACTTTCTCAGCGCTGAAGGAGTACTTCCCACCCCTTAAGGAGCCCATTCCTCTCCAAGGGGCTTCACACTGCTAAACACAACCAAAGGTCAGCACTGCTTGCATTGTGTTTCCATAGCCTTGCAATTGTGTTTCTATTATGTCACCAAATTCCTCTAGTCTCTGGTTTTTGTCTTTAAAAGCTCTCTGTAGCAGACAATCCAGGTTGTGCTCATCCCTGCGTGGATTGGGTTGCATCTCTGATGCATCAACAATTGGCCCCCTGGTGCACCAGTTTCTTAATTGGGTTCTGGTGCACAAGCTAATTAAATAAATTATGTACCAAGATTGAATCGTGGGCTTGAGAGTTTTTCTGTGCAGTTTTTAAACCCAACATTTGGGGGCTCGTCCTTGGATTGCACAGACCTCCAAGCCCAGCCAATTTCCTGTCCCTGAGTGATGGCCACTTCACTCTGAGGTAAGTTTTTCTTTCTTTTTCTTTTCCTTCTTTTGGGGGGGATCTTTTTGAGACAGTGTCTTCCTATAGCCCCAGCTGGCCTGGAACTCACTCTGTAGACCAGCCTGGCCTTGAACTCACAGAGATCCACCTGTCTCTGCCTCCCAAGTGTTTTCTTGTTTACATTCTGTTTTGAACATGTAACTGGTTGTTCTAGTTTGTCTTCCATTGCTGTGACAAAACACTCTGACCGACACCAACTTGGGGAGGAAAGGGTTTATTCAGCTTACATCTCCTGGGACACAGTTCATCATTCAGGGAGCCCAAGGCTTTGCAACTAATGGTATAAGTCATCAATGACAGCATAATAGGAAAACTGTATTAGCCACCTCAGCCTTGGGAATGGAATTGGGGTTGTATGCTTTAAATCACATCTCTAAAGAATGAAAAAATGTCTGACAGCAAGGTATGTGAGTCTGTTCAATACAAACACTAGGAGAGAGATCTCTTGCATGAATGAATGTGTGGATAAATGTGTGTATCTACGTGGATGATACTGTTAACAACTCTGTAATAAACTTACAGCATATTAGGAATCTATCAGACCATTGATGGACAGCATATGGTGTTTTCTCCAATGTGTATGTCATGTATGATAGCAATGTATATAACCTTCATAAACTGCCATCACCAAAATTAAGTTATAAAAATCTTATGTATGAGTATGCATATGAAGTACTGTTCACTTTTTGGGTTGTTTTTTTTTTTTTGGTCTTTTTGAGACAGGGTCTCCCTGTAGCCCCAGCTGTCCTGGAACTCACTCTGTAGACCAGGCTGGCCCTGAACTCACAGAGATCTGCCTGCCTTTGCCTCCCCAGTGCTAGGATTAAAGGTGTGCACCACCACACCTAGCTTCAATATGGTTCTTAGCTGCCATGTGGGTGCTGGGAATCGAACCCAGATCCTCTGCTAGAGCAGTCGGTCCTCTTAACTGCTGAGCCATCTCTCCAGCCCCATACTTTTAAGTATTCTATAATGTGGTTATAACATATACAAAAATTGTGTTCCACAACTGGAGATTCTCAGTACTGTGTAACATGTGCACAGTCTATGAGAATTAATGTCACAACCAAAATTGCAAGTCCATCCCTTTGCAGGTGCCACACACCTTATTACAGCCTCAGGGGAAAAGGACATATATAAATATTGAGTTACCCGTACATACTAAAAGTGTTTTATATATCTGTTGTCCTGTAAATGATTTTAAAACTGAATGTAATACTTGAGTAGATTTTTTTCTAGTTTTGAATTTAGTTTGTCTTTTTGACCTTACTAACATCATATTCAACAAGCTATTAAGCTCTAATTATACATGGTGATAGGACTACCATTGATATTCAAGGGTAGAATGTAAGTTATTAAAAAAAATTTTTTTAACTGTCTTTTACTGAGCACTAAATAGGTTATTTGGATTTCAAAGATTCAAACTGCCCTGTGAAGGCTTAAATTCTACCTTTAATATGGGAGTTGTTTGTTTACAGTGTTTGTCCCCCCCTTAAGACAGTTTAGACTTTATTAAAGAAACCCCCCCTAAAAAAAAGCACACAAGTCAATAAAATTCTAAGGTAAGGTAAAAAAGATGGTTAAAGAAAATTGATGTGGGGCCGGAGAGATAGCCTAGTAGTTAAGAGTGCCAACTGCTCTTGCAGGGACCTGGGTTCGATCCCCAGCACCCACATGGCAGCTGAGAACCGTCTGTAACTCCAATTCCAGGAAAACTCCAGTTCCAGGGGAATCTGACACCCTCTTCTGACCTCTAGGGCATTGCACGACACGGGTGCACAAACCTACATGCAGACAGTACATTCATACACATAGAAAATAAATAAAAAATTAAAAAAGAAAATTTAAAGAAAATTGATGCACAATTTCTTAGTAAAGGTGTAGCTGTTACATTAAATATGCAAATTAAAAATAAATATGCAAATTCACATGCTGGTATTATAAAAGAAACAGCTCACATGAAAAACCATGTTGCATTATTTTGTTTTAAATTCATACCATTATTATAGTTCTGTGTGGAGTGGTTCATTTATTTCCCCCTTAGGAATAGTTTATAATAGTAAGAATTGTCCTTTGTGTTCCTGGGTTACATATGTACAAACTGATGCTGTAAATTGTGAACACTGGAAAGCACCATGGCTTAAAGACGGTTCTTAGCCACCATGTGGGTGCCGGGAATCAAACCCAGGTCTTCTACAAGAGCAGTCAGTGCTCTTAACCACTGAGCAATTTCTCCAGCCCTACTTTTAATATTTTTAAGAAAAATTAGGTTCATTTCCAGGGACCACATGAGAAGAGCCAGAATGAAACCAATTCTGGTGAGGTTGATTTGAGTATTTACTGCCTGCTGTACATATGTGGTAATACCCCCCTCCTCTCCCTTATTAAGGCTATAATTCAAATCTGGGGACAAGTAACATGGCTTTCATTTGAGATAGTCCTAGAAGGTATTTTTTTAGCCTCTATTATCTTGGGTTTGTTTCCTGGACTATGTTAAAGAACAAATTGTATGCTTTACTGGATAGGTTTAATGCCAATTTGATATGTAAGAGAGGCCAACACTGACTCCATTTTGAGTATAGCCACCTTTTTATTTTATTTTATTTTATTTTATTTTATTTTATTTATTTGTTTATGTGTATGAATGTATTGTCTGCGTGTAGGTTTGTGCACCCGTGTCGTGTCGTGCAATGCCGCGGAGGTCAGAAGAGGGTGTCGGATTCCCCTGGAACTGGAGTTCTCCTGGAATTGGAGTTACAAACGGTTCTCAGCCGCCATGTGGGTGCTGGGGATCGAATCCAGGTCCTCTGCAAGAGCAGTCGGCACTGTTAACCGCTAGGCCATCTCTCCAGCCCCATCTAGCCACCATTTTAAGCAATTACTGGAACCTGCCCAATTCAGGGAAAAGGTCAATTGCTCAACGACAGTTGCTCAAGGCCTCAAGAACAGCTAACTTAAACTTGTTAAAGATAACTGTTGGGGGCTGGAGAGATGACCTAGCGGTTAAGAGCGCCGACTGCTCTTACAGAGAACCCGGGTTCGATCCCCAGCACCCACATGGCGGCCGAGAACCGTCTGAAACTCCAATTCCAAGAGAACTCCAGTTCCAGGGGAATCCGAGACCCTCTTCTGACCTCCGCGGTGTTGCACGACATGGGTGCATAGACCTGCATGCAGACAGTACATTCATACACATACAGAAATAAATAAAATTAATAATAAAAAATATTAAAAAAAAAAGATAAGGAAACCAACCAGCGAAGCAAAGAGATACAAAAAGAGATTGAGAAGCTCCAAAAGGAAGTGAAAATATGAAAGAAATCACAAGACGAAATGAAAAAGGAAATCAAATGCTCATCCAATCAAGAGGAAATGAATGGAAAAAGCCTCAGAAGTAGAATGGAGGAAGCAGAACAAAGAATATCAGACCTGGAAGATAACACAGAACAACTAAAAACCTCAAGTAAAGATTATGAAAAATTTAAAAATACACAAAAGAGGAACAACGAGGAATTGTGGAACACTATGAAAATCTCAAACCTCCACATCATAGGAATAGAACGAGAAGAATCCCAAGAGAATGGTATTGATCAGATCTTCAACAGAATAATAGATGAAAATTTCCCCAAACTTAAAAAAGACAAACCAATACAAATACAAGAAGCACATAGAACTCCAAACAGACAAGATCAGAAAAGAAACTCTCCATGCCATATCATAGCTAAAATGCTAGTTGCCAAAACAAAGTCAAAATTCTGAAAGCCACAAGAGAAAAATGACAAGTGACCTATAGGGGAAACCTATCAGAATTACAACTGACTTAGTGCAAACTATGAAAGCAAGAAGAACGTGGAGCAAGGCATTCCCAGTGTTAAAGGACTATAGATGCCAACCCAGACTACTATTCCCAGCAAAAATGTTGATTATAGTTGAAGGAGAGAGAAAAATCTTCCATGTCATAAACAAGATGAAGGAATACATGTCTGGAAAACCAACCCTTTAGAGAATACTTGAAGCAATTCAAAGGACTGAAGAAAAGAGCAACTATCCCCAGGCACCAAGAAAGAGAAATTAATAAAAGCATAACTGCAGAAGCAGAAACCTAGACCAAAAATGTAAATGGATAATTAGGTGAAAGGAAGCAACACATACCTATCAGTTATAACCTAAAATATTAATGGACTAAACTCTCCAATAAAAACACATAGACTGGGAGATGGGATTAGGAAACAGAACACATCTATATGCTGTCTACGAGAAGCACATCTTACCTTCAAGGATAGGCACCACCTTAAAGTGAAAGGATGGAAAAATTATTCCAAGCAAATGGTACCAAAAAGAAAGCAGGTGTTGCTATTTTAATATCAGATAAAATAGACTTTAAAGTAAAAAGAAATCAGAAGAGAAAAAGATGGCCATTACATTTTTATCAGAGGAACAATTGACCATGAAGATTTCACAATCATGAATATATATGCACTAAACTCTGGTGCACCAAACTTTATAAAGACAATTCTCCAGGACCATAAGGAACAGTTTAACCCCAGTACATTCATAGTAGGGGACTTCAATACCCCACTGAGCTCTTTGGACAGGTCAACTGGACAAAGAATAAACAGAGAGACATTTGAACTGAATAATACAATACACCAAATGGACCTCACAGACATCTACCAAATATTCCACCCTAAAACCAGAGAATACACTTTCTACTCAGCACCCCACTGAACATTCTCCAAAATCAACCACATACTGGGACACAGAAGAAACCTCCACAAATACAAAATAATTCCATGCATTCTGTCAGACCACAATGCAATAAAGTTCATTATCCACACCAGGATAAGCCCTGCTATCTACAAGAACACATGGAGACTAAACAACACACTCGTGAATAATGAATGGGTCAAGGAAGAGATAAAGAAAGAAATAAAGTATTCCTGGAACTGAATGACAATGATGATACAACACAACAAAACCTATGGGACACTTTAAAAGCAGTCCTAAGCAGTAAGTTTATAGCCCTGGGTACCTATGTTAGAAAAACAGAAAGAGCACAAATGAATGATCTAACACTGCAGCTAAAAGCACTTAAGAGGCAACAACAGATGAACCCTTAAC
>VZQC01002975.1:475840-488128 GCA_009823505.1 Rhizomys pruinosus
TTTTATTTATTTCTGTATGTGTATGAATGTACTGTCTGCATGCAAGTCTGTGCACCCGTGTCGTGCAACGCCGCGGAGTTCAGAAGAGGGTCTCGGATTCCCCTGGAACTGGAGTTCTCCTGGAATTGGAGCTTCAGACGGTTCTCAGCCGCCATGTGGGTGTTGGGGATCGAACCCGGGTCCTCTGTAAGAGCGGTCGGTGCTCTTAACCGCTAGGCCATCTCTCCAGCCCTAATTATCAGTTTTTAATTGATGTGGGTTGTCCATAATCAATATGCAGTATATGTTGGCAAACTATAGCTGAAGCATCAAGGAACTCCCTGCCTAATAAGTTATGAGGCAGGCCAGGCCTAATTCAGGGCTTAATGGTTTCTTATCTACTTTTTCCACACCATGGTTAGGTGGTTGTTTTTCCACACTGTGGTCAGGCGGTGGTTTTAGCTGCCACATTTCCTCCCACACCCTGGACCAAGGCCCTTCAGTTAGTTTCTATTTTTTATTTATTATTATTTTTATTTATTTATTTATTTATTTATTTATTTATTTAATTTTTATGTGTATGAATGTACTGTTTGCACGTAGGTTTGGGCACCCATGTCGTGCAATGCTGCAGAGATCAGAGGCAGGTGTCAGATTCCCCTGGAACTGGAGTTAACGACGATGGTTCTCAGTGGGTGCTGGGGATCTAACCCGGTGCTCTTAACTGCTAGGCCATCTCTCCAGCCCTATTTATTTATTTATTTATTTTTTTATTTTTTGAGACAGTGTCTCCCTATAGCCCCAGCTGTCCTGGAACTCACTCTGCAGACCAGGCTGGCCTTGAATTCACAGAATTCTGCTTGCTTCTTCTGCCTCTCCAGTGTTGGGGAGTGGGCCACCACACCTGGCTTAAATATGGTTCTTAGCTGCCATGTGGATAAGGCTTATCCCCCAGGGATAAGGTTTTTAAATGCTTAAGGAATACTGGAGCAGACTGAAACTTCATTAGAGAGAAGGAGGTTCCAAAAGAATGGAGGGGCTGGAGAGATGGCTCAGCAGTTAAGAGCACCAACTGCTCTTGCAGAGGACCTGGGTTCGATTCCCGGCACCCACATGGTGGCTAAGAACCATCTTTAAGCTGGGTGTGGTGTTACCACGCTTCAATCTCAGCACTTGGGAGGCAGAGACAGGAGGATCTCTGTAAGTCCCGTCCCCCCCCCCACCCCCACCCCCCGACTTTTTGAGACAGGGTCTCCCTGTAGCCCCAGCTGTCCTGGAACTCACTCTGTAGACCAAGCTGGCCTTGAACTCACAAAGATCCGCCTGCCTCTGCCTCCTGAGTGCTAGGATTAAAGGCGTGTGCCACCATGCCCGGCTTTTTTTTTAATTTTTTTGATCTCTGTAAGTCTTTAAGCAGGGCATGGTGGCGCATGCTTTTAAATCCTAGCACTCAGGAGGCAGAGGCAGACGGATCTCTGTGAGTTCAAGGCCAGCCTGGTCTACAGAGTGAGTTTCAGGCCAGTTGGGGCTATAGGGAGACCCTATCTTTTTTTTTGGTCTTTTCTTGACAGGGTCTCCCTATATAGCCCCAGCTGGCCTTGAACTCACAAAGATCCGCCTGCCTCTGCCTCCAGAGCGCTAGGATTAAAGGTGTGCGCCACCACGCCCAGCAGGAGACCCTATCTTTTTTTTTGAGACAGGGTCTCCCTGTGGCTCTGGCTGTCCTGGAACTCACTCTGTAGACCAGGCTGGCCTTGAACTCACAGAGATCCGCCTGCTTCTGCCTCCCAAGTGCTAGGATTAAAGGCATGCACCACCATGCCCCGCAGGAGACCCTATCTTAAAAAAAAAACCCAAAACCAAAACAAACAAACAAACCCAAAAAATTGTACTGAATGAACCTCAGTAGCTAACAGCCAAATTCAAGTACTGTGGGGAGTGTGCTAATGTTTATCTGAAGGATGGAGGACCAGAACAATCCAGAGCCGAGAATAGGCTATGAAAAGTACAGACAACAGTTCCATCCTTAAATCTGGTCACAAAGAGGTTGGCTCCCTTCCCCCATATGCCTGAAAAGCTTTAGGAAAATGGGTACTTAGTTTCCCTTCAGAAGTAAATAAGAACCAAGCTCTGTGTGTGTGTGTGTGCGTGTGTTATATTTACATATTCCTGTGCACGTGTGCAGGTTCAATGTGGGTGTGTCTTCCTCAGTTGCTCTCCATCTTATTTTTGAGACAGGGTCTCTCACTAAACCTGGAGCTCACTGATTCAACTAGACAGGCTGGCCAGTGGGATTACATGAATCCACCTGGCTCTGCCCTCGCCCCCATCCTGTGTTGGGGTTGTAGACACATGGCCACCATGCTCAGGTTGTTTTTTTTTTTTATCCGTCCATTTTTTTTTTTTTTTTTTTTTGAGGAAAGGTTTCTCCCTGTAGGCCCCGGGCTGGACTGGAACTTGCTATGTAAACCTGCTGGCCTTGAAGTCACAGAGATCAGCCTGCCTCTGTCTCCTGCTGGGATTAAAGGCGTGCACTTCCACGCCCAGCAATTTTTTTAAACCTGTATGGGTGTGTTGTGCGCTTGCGTTTAAGTGCACCCATATCCTGCAATGCCCCTGGAGGTCAGAAGAGGGTGTCAAATCCCCTGGAACCCTCCACCCCCTGTCCCAAATGACAAAGGGGATTGCATTGGGCCCGAGATTGCCACTCTAAATATACTAAGAATGGCATCCCTATTAATGAAGTTTTTNGGACTGGAGAGATGGCCTAGCGGTTAAGAACGCCTACTGCTCTTACAGAGGACCCGGGTTCGATCCCCAGCACCCACATGGCGGCTGGGAACAGTCTGTAACTCCAATTCCAGGAGAACTCCAGTTCCAGAGGAATCTGACACCCTCTCTGACCAACGCAGCACTGCACGACATGGGTGCACAAACCTACATGCAGACAGTACATTCATACACATACAAAAATAAATAAAATTTAAAAAACCTAAATAAATAAAATATTTTGGTCTTTTTGAGACAGGGTCTCCCTGTAGCCCCAGCTGGCCTGGAACTCGTTCTGTAGACCTGGCTTCCTCTGAGTGCTGGGATTAAAGGCGTGCGCCACCGAGCCCGGCTAATATTCCAGTTTCTAAATTGGCAGAATCTGAAGGACAGCTAACCTCGGAGGGTGCAATGCTATACCTGAGGCCTGGACCTGTCCATCCTAGGTGCTCAGTTGCGGTTTAATGAAGAGGGGCAGAAGGTGGCTTACTGGAGCATCCTCCAGATTTCCAGGTTGCTTTGGCTAGGTGCACCTGTAGAAAAACTACAAGTCCCAGCAGCAGCCGGAGCGACCCAGCTCCTTCCAGATGGGGGCGGGGCGCGGGCGGCCACGGAACCGGCTTTTCCTCTATCCTGCAGCGTGATTGGTCTCCCGCTCAGCGACGCTGGCCAATCAGCGTGCTCCGCGAGAGCGGCGAGGCCAATATGGCTTCCTGCACCTGGTGACGGTTGAGGAAACTTGAATTGAGTGCCATGGAGAAACCGTGGGGCCCTGAGGTGAGAGGGAAGCCGCTGCGCGCTGCTGGCAGAAGGGAGCCCAAGGCCTCGCGCGGTGGCCGTGCCCTGAGGGTGGAGGGTTGCAGTAGGGGAAACTGAGGCAGTGAGCTCCTGCAGGGTCAGAGGCGAGCCGCGGCGCTTTCTGCCGCGGCAGCTCAGGTGTGAAGATGAGCCACGGAAACACCTCTCTTGACTGGGACTGGGCGCCGGGCTCCGAACCGAGCTCCAGCATCTTTGTCCAGTGGCCGTGTGCTTTAGGAACTGTGAGGCCTGTCACTTCCAAGATGGAATCAAAGGAGATGGAAGTCTAGTATTACTCCGTGCCTGGGCTTTCACAAGCTTAGTCTCCAGTACCTTCACAGCCATCCTCTCCAGGATTAATGGTCAGAGGTGCTGGAGTCCCCAGGTAGTTGATCAGGAGGTGGGCTCCAAGTACACCAAGGTAGTTGATCAGGAGGTGGGCTCCAAGTACACCAAGCTCCCAAACCGAACTTGTTACCCAATGTACCTATTTGCACCGGTATTTGCGTTGTTTTCTCTTTAGGGTGTTTCTTAAAAAAAAAAAAAAACTTATTTTATGTATAAGAGTGTATTGTCTGGACGCGTTTAAATGCACCCGTGTCTCGCAATGCTGGTGGAGGTCTGAAGAGGGCGTCGGATTCCCTAGAACTGGAGTTACAGATGTTTGTTAGCGGCCATGTTGGTGCTGAGACTCGAACCCGGGTCCTCTACAAGAGCAGTCAGTGCTTTTAATCGCTGAGTCATCTTTCCAGCCCCCTTTTGGGGTGTTTTCATGTATAATCTCAGAAATAAAGTACCATAGCCAAAAATCCCAACTAGGGTAAATTTTGTAAAGAAAAGAATAGCAAAGTGGAAAATAACAGCTCAAAATTTCAGAGTGGTAGACCGAACTCGGATTTCCCTGTGAATCTCAGTCCTCACAATACTCCTAGAAAGGTTTAGTTTATGTCCAGTGTATTGATGAAGATAAAACAGCAATATCTTACACCAAATCCCAGTTAATAAGTAATAGAGCACAGGACTGAAGCCTGGGAAAATCCATTTTGAGAAGCCATACCTGGTTGGTCTCCCTGCCTGCCTGCCTGCCTGCCTGCCTGCCGGCCTGCCTGGTGTTTGCTAGAGTGTCCCTGTATCCTCAGTTGGCTTGGAACTCACTGTCTAGACCAGACTGGCATCCACCTCACGGTAACCCGCCTGCCTCTGGGTCCCTAGTGCTGGGTCTAAAGGTATAAGAATTATTATGTTTGGCTGGGCGTGGTGGCGCACGCCTTTAATCCTAGCACTTGGGAGGCAGAGGCAGGTGGATCTTTGTGAGTTCAAGGCCAGTCTGGTCTACAAAGTAAGTTCCAGGACAGCTGGGCCTACAGGGAGACCTTGTCTGGAAAAGACCAAAAAAAAAAAAAAAAAGAATTATGTTTTTTTTTTTTATTTTATTTATTTCTGTATGTGTATGAATGTACTGCCTGCATGCAAGTTTGTGCACCCATGTCGTGCAATGCCACGAGGTCAGAAGAGGGTGTCGGATTCCCCTGGAACTGGAGTTCTCCTGGAATTGGAGTTTCAGACGGTTCTCAGCCGCCATGTGGGTGCTGGGATCGAACCCAGGTCCTCTGTAAGAGCAGTTGGTGCTCTTAACCGCTAGGCCATCTCTCCAGCCCAAGAAGAATTATTATGTTTATTTATTTATTTAATCTCTGTCTATGTGAGACCATGCACATGTGGAGGTTTGAGCACAGTTTGCAGGAGTCAATTCTCTCCTTACACCGTGTGGATTTTGGAGATAGAACTCAGGTTGTCAGGCTTGGTGACAAGAGCCTTTACTAGCTGAGCCATCTCTCCAGCCCCCACAAATAATATTAATTAGTGGATTGTCCTCATTTTGTGGAAACTGAGGTACTGTCAGTCATATAGCTAGGAAGTACTAGAAATAGTGTTTGAGCCCTGGCCCAGAGCCCCACACACACTCTTTGCTGTGCTTCCCATCTTCTCAGCTATAAGCCAGGTTGGATTTTATGTACCATCTTGTTTTCACTTCATCAAGTGAGCCAACACTTGTAGTTCACAAATGAGAAAACTGAGGCCCATGGAAAGTAAATGATTATTTGCCTAAGGATCGGTAGCTCATTAGTTTAAGAAAGGGAGCATGTCAAGTACACTAGTGGCTGAAGCAGCAGTGAGTACCAGTACCAGCCTTAAAGTATGCTTTGAACAGGGAAGCATAAATGTCAGATATGTCCTAGCCTAGAAAGTCATTTTCACAGTGTTGTTCAGACTTCTTATCCCTGACATAGTTTTTCGGCTTTACAGAAGTGTGAAAGCTCTGCATATATACTCAGTATACACTGTGCTTTGAAATTTGAATTTTGCTCTGTTTCCAAGCTACCAGTGTGTGGTATGATCCTTTCATGGTTAGGCAGAGGTGGCTTCCAGTTAACCATGTGATCACCAGAGGAAGCAACCCAGTACCTATTGTGTACTGTGCTGTGAAGCTGTGATGTCTGATACATGTTTCAAATGAATGCTCAACTTAAACTATGTTAACTTCTGAGGGCTTATTGGGATAGAACCCTATCCATATTCTATTTTATTTCATCCATACTAAAGTATCATCCTTGGGAGCCAGGCATGGTAGCAAATGCCTTTAGTCCCAGTACTTAGGTGGCAGAGGCAGGCTCCCCCCCCCAAAAAAAAAAAAAATCAGCCATGGGGCTAGAGAGATGGGTCAGTGCTTGAGAGTGTGTGCGGCCCTGCTTGGAGAGATGGGTGGTCAATGCTTCAGAGTATGTGACTCTGCTTGGAGAGATGGGTGGTCAGTGCTTCAGAGTGTGTGACTCTGCTTAGAGAGATGGGTGGTCAGTGCTTCATAGTGTGTGCAGCTCTGCTTGGTAAGGACTGGAATTTAGATCCCAGCACCCACATGAAGCAGCTCACAACTGCCTGTAATTCCAGCTCCAGGGGATCTGATACCCTCTTCTGGCCTCCTGGGGTACCTCCATGAACACAGACACACACACACAGACACAGACACACACACATACACACACACACACACCTATTCAGAATACACATGTAAATAATACTTAGAAATCTTTTTTTTTTTTTTGAGACAGGGTCTTCCTATGGCCCTACATGTCCTGGAGCTCGATATGTAGACCAAGCTGGCTTTCAACTAACAGAGATTCGCCTACCTCTGCCTCCCCAGTGCTGGGATTAAAGGCATACACCACTATGTTCAGCTCAACACTCAGAAACCTTTAAAATAGCATTCTTCGTAAGTCCACAGAGGAACCTAGTGAATTTTCAGGTGCTGTTGAGTTGTGGAGACATGTGCTAATAGAAGAAAAAGGTGATTGGAGAGTTCCCAAGAGTGTTGATTTGATAAGAACCAGGACAGAAAGGGTTGGTAGCAGGTTTCTGATTCTGTTGCCATACCCTCAAGCCAACCATGCGTCCTCTACCTGGCCTGTGCCATTCTCTAGGAGACCCCATCTTCAGAGCCAATGGAGGAGGAGGAAGACGACGACTTGGAGCTCTTCGGTGGCTATGATAGTTTCCGGAGTTACAACAGCAGCGCAGGCAGCGAGAGTAGCTCCTATCTGGAGGAGTCGAGCGAAGCAGAAAATGAAGACCGGGAGGCAGGGGAGCTGCCCACTTCGCCCCCGCACTTGCCCAGCCCTGGGAACTCACGCTCCGTGGATGGCAGTGGTTCTGAGCCAGGTACCTTCACAATGTCCTTGAAGATGGATGGTCAGGAGGCTATGAAAGAGCAGAGAAATGGATAGACACAGGCAGTGTGGGCATAGCCATTTGGACGCCCAAGGGTCTAGCCATGAGGGTTGTCTGCTGTGTGTGGTCTGTTTTCAACATTTTCAAAGTAGAATTTTATTCTCATTCTCCCATTTAGTACATGTTAGATGCCAGTTAGCAACATGGTGCTGAGTTTACATTAGTGTGAGTAGACTGGGGATTTCTGAGTCTGGATGTATAGATGAGAAAAAGTATAGTACTTTTCCAGAAAGGACAAGGTGTAACTGTAAGTTAGAAATTGGAATTGTGAGGGGGCTGGAGAGATGGTTAGGCAGTTAAGAACACTGGCTGTTCTTGTAGAGGACCTGGGTTTGATACCCAGAAATTAGAGCTATGGAGAGACATAAGGGATAAGGTGACCTCCAGATAAGAGGACGGGATGGATCGAGGCAGGTGGGAGTGGATCATTTGGAATCCAGGTGACTTGAAATAACGAGAGAGGTGATATGTGGACATCTACAAGATGCTGTGTTGAGACTTCCAGCAGGAGTGGTGTGCCTGTGAAAAGAGGAGCCCAGACCATCTTCTGGCCCCTTAGCCCTTGATGCTAAACCTTTTAAGGAATTGCTGGGTGTGGTGGCGCATGCCTTTAATCCCAGCACTCAGGAGGCAGAGGCAGAGGCAGGTGGATCTCTGTGAGTTCAAGGCCAACCTGGTCTACATAGTGAGTTCCAGGCCAGCTGGGGTTACAGGGAGACCCTGTCTCAAAAAGACCAAAATTGCTAGTTGACTCTTTCCCTTTTTCCCTTCTATCTTCTTCCAACCCTTCTTTGAGAATCTTAGAACTTCAGAAATAGAAGGAATCCTTCCCCACAAAATTGGTTTTGATGTGTTAAGTTTCTCAATAAAGGGGAAAAAAGATCTCCATAAAGCTAAAAAAATAAGAAATAGAAGGAATCCCTAGGGAGACCAGCTGATCCAGGGATTCATGACCTAGCTGGAGAGTAGAGTCTCCTGGGAGCTGGTAACACTACAGTTGCCACTGTCACAGTAACCCAATTCATTAAAATCCCAGGCTGCAGCATCATGATCCTAATGTGAAGTCAGCTTGTCTGCTTGCTATTTATGTGAGATAACAGAGATACAAAGGTTAAGTAAGGAGCTGGGGAGATGGCTCAGTGGTTAAGAGCACTGGCTACTCTTGCAGAGGATCCAGGTTCAGGTCCTAGCACCCAGATGGTGGCCAACAACCATCTAACTCCAGTTCTAGGGAGTCTGAAGCCCTCTTCTGACCTCCTCGGGGATTGCACAACAAGGGTACACTTAAACACCTGCAGGCAAGACACTCATACACATAAAATAAAAATAGAAAAATAAGAAAAAAGTTAAGTGACTTTGGTACTTTTTCATTTTTCTCCCTCTAAAACTTGGCAGCCTGTTTCCCAGGCATCCATGTGGATACCCAGTCCCTTCGCCCCTGCTGCCGCGATGAAGCCACGGGAAGCCAAGTGTAGCTTAGGTGGAAAGATGCAGTGGCACACACCTGTAGTCTAGACTGTTGGAGAGGTTAGTGCAAGAAGCTGCTTGAGGCCAGCCTGGGCATATAGTGAGGATTCAGCCTTAGGAAAGAATAGCAAACTCTGTCTACCTCCTCCTCCTCCTCTGATTCCGTCAGCCTTAGTAAGGCTTGATGCTGTGCCCTGGATTCAAGGCACCTATTATTGTTTGATATAAAGTGGTTGTACTTGGGAGTGACATGCCAAGTTCTCTTCCTAGCCGTCTGTGAGATGTGTGGTATCGTGGGGACAAGAGAAGCTTTCTTCTCCAAGACCAAGAGGTTCTGCAGCGTCTCCTGTTCCAGGAGTTACTCTTCCAACTCCAAGAAAGCCAGTATCCTGGCTAGACTGCAGGTGAGAGATGGGCCTTGGGCACTAGGGTAGAACCAGTGGCTTGAGGTCATTCATAGGATGTAGGATGACCTCACACTTTAGGGGACAGCAGTCCATCCCTGGGGCCTGTTGAATTGTAGAACCTGCAGCTGCCCTCCACTCTGCACCCTCATCCAGATTCTGATGTTCCCAGCAAGTTTGGTTTCCTTTGTTTGTTTTGCCTTTTTTTTGTTTTTGGTCTTTTTCGAGACAGGGTCTCCCTGTAGCCCCAGCTGTCCTGGAACTCACGCTGTAGACCAGGCTGGCCTTGAACTCACAGAGATCCGCCTGCCTCTGCCTCCCAAGTGCTAGGATTAAAGGCATGCGCCACCACGCCCGGCTGTTTTGCTTTTTTGGAACCTGCTGATGAACCAGGTTTTCCCCAAAGAGAGACACTCCTGTCTTTGCCTTCTGAGTACTGGTGGCTCAAACCTTTGATCTGAGTACTTGACAGGCTGATCCANCCAGTTCACCTCCATCTACCTCAAAAGTGCTGGGATTAAAGGTGTGGGTTATCACACCCATCAGGAAGGCTTTATTTTTTTATTAAAAAAATTTTTTTTTTGGTGTTTTTCAGACAGGGTTTCCCTGTAGCCCCAGCTGGCCTGGAACTTACTACGTAGACCAGGCTGGGCTTGAACTCACAGAGATCCGCCTGCCTCTGCCTCCTGAGTGCTGGGATTAAAGGCGTGCACCACCATATCCAGCAGAAAATAAATTTTTAAATTCATTTTTTGGGGGCCACAGGGTCTCACTACTTAGCCCTGGCTGGCCTGGAACTCCCTATGTACACCAGGCTAGCCTGGAACTCCTGTTCTTAGCCACTAGGCCAATTCATGTCTTCTTGCCCTCCAGGGAAAACCACCTACCAAGAAAGCCAAAGTTCTGCACAAGGCAGCCTGGTCTGCCAAAATCGGAGCCTTCCTCCACTCCCAGGGGACAGGACAGCTAGCGGACGGAACACCAACAGGACAGGATGGTGAGCAGTGTTACCCGGGGTGGGAGTGGCCTTCCCTCCTAGTACGCAGTGCTACAAAACGGGGGACGCAGCCTCTGTAAATCATGTCCCCCTTACTTGCTAGGTATTGTAGAAATGGCCTTAGGAAATCCCTTCAGTGACCCTTCAGTTGCCCGGTCCTTACCTTCCCCCAGAACCAGTAGCTTTTGTTTCTCTTGCCTTTATCCCCATGGCTTCTCTTTCCCTGGTGTGGTGGAGGTCCAGGTGTGTGGAGCAGGTGGTAGGGTCCGGAATGTGACCTTTCCTTTTCTTTTTATTTCTTTTTATTTTTTTATTTTATTTTATTTATTTCCGTATGTGTATGAATGCATTGTCTGCATGCAAGTCTGTGTACCCGTGACGTGCAATGCCGTGGAGGTCAGAAGAGGGTGTCGGACTCCCCTGGAACTGGAGTTCTCCTGGAATTGAAGTTTCAGACGGCTTTCGGCCGCCATGTGGGTGCTGGGGATGGAACCCGGGTCCTCTGTAAGAGCGGTCGGCACTCTTAACCGCTAGGCCATCTCTCCAGCCCCTACCTTTCCTTTTCTAAGTGTAGTGATTTATGAGCAAATTACTGAAGCCCAAGAGTAGCACCCCTTGGATAGTACGCACTTGGGCTGAACATTGCTCGCCTGGCTTGTCCATGGCTGCTTCTCCCTGTGCAGATGAGGTGTGGCTGGTGAGAAGGTGAAGGAGGAGGATTTCAAGCTAGGGGCGTTTGAATTTCTCTTTCTTTGGCATTACTTTCTTTCTGGAAGGCCCTCTCCTCTACAGCCTTGATTGATGGCCACAGGTGGGGCAGCTGTACATAGTGAGCTCCAGGGCAGCTGGGGCTACAGGGAGACCCTGTCTCAAAAAAAAAAAAAAAAAAACTGGAGAAAGAGACTTGTTTCCATACCTCCACAAGGCCCTACACGTTCAGATTCCACCATAGCTGCTGCTAGGTAACCCATCTCAATTCTTCTTTGTGTTCTGCAGCTCTGGTCTTGGGGTTCGACTGGGGGAAGTTCCTGAAGGATCACAGTTATAAGGCTGCTCCTGTTGGCTGCTTTAAACACGTGAGTGCTTTGGCATTGAGGGAGGAACAGCAAGGGCCTCAGGCCGCAGGCTTTATTGCCTCCCACCCACTCCAGCAATGTTGCTCCAGGCTGCACTGCATCCTGGGAAAAATAGGGAGATTTTCATGGTTTAAGCCCAGCTTTGCTGTTCTCAAAAAAATCATCCTACTTGGGGCTGGAGAGAGAGCTCAGCAGTTAAGGACTGCTCTTGCACAGGACCTGGGTTTGATTCCCAGCACCCACATGGTGGCTAACAACTACCTATAACTCTAGTTGGAGGGGATCCATTGCCCTCTTCTGACCTCTGCGGGCATTGCACAACATGGGTGTAATTACATACATGCAGGCAATGCATTCATACACATAAAATAGAGTAATAAAGAAAAGCCAGGTATGGTGGCACGTGCCTTTAATCTCAGCATTTGGGAGGCAGAGGCAGGCAGATCTCTGTGAGTTCAAGGGCAGTCTGGTCAACATAGCCAGCTCCAGGCCAGCTGGGACTGAAAGGGAGACCCTGTCTCAAAAATAAGTAAGTAAATTAAATAATTTTTTTTTTAAAGTTAAAAAAAAATCCTCCTGGCAAGTGTGGTGGCGCACACCTTTAATCCCAGCACTCAAGAGGCAGAGGCAGGTGGATCTCTGAGTTTAAGGTAAGCCTGGTCTACATAGTGAGCTCAAGGGCAGCTGGGGCTACAGGGAAACGCTGTCTCAAAAAAAGACAAAAAAAAAACCCCAAAACCAACTCTGTGAACATAAGAGCACCTGTTGCACCTGTTGCACCTGTTGCACCTGCCCCTCTGCACTGCTCTCTGAGCTTCTGTTGTGTAATTGGATCTTATACTGGTGACTTTTGGTTTGAGTTGGGAAGGAGTGGAAGTTCTTTTTTACCTTTTCTTTTTGTATAATTTTTCCCCCTTTTTTTTTTTCTCCTCCTCCTCTTCTGCTTCTCCTCCTTCTCTTCCTCCTCTTCCTCCTCCTTTTCTTTGTTTTTTTTTTTTTTTTTTTTTTTTTT
>VZQC01002975.1:490727-542122 GCA_009823505.1 Rhizomys pruinosus
TTTTTTAATTTTTTTTTTATTAATTTTATTTATTTCTGTATGTGTATGAATGCACTGTCCGCATGCAAGTCTGTGCACCCGTGTCGTGCAACGCCGCGGAGTTCAGAAGAGGGTCTCGAATTCCCCTAGAACTGGAGTTCTCCTGGAATTGGAGCTTCAGACGGTTCTCAGCCGCCATGTGGGTGCTGGGGATCGAACCCGGGTCCTCTGTAAGAGCGGTCGGCGCTCTTAACCGCTAGGCCATCTCTCCAGCCCCTGTTCATTTGTTTTTATATACAGTCTCCCTGTAGCCTCAGCTGGCCTGGAATTCACAGAGATCTGCCTGCCTCTTCCTCCTGAGTGCTGGGATTAAAGGTGTGCGCCACCATGCCCAGTCTTTGTGTGGGAGGTCTTTTTTAGACAGGGTCCTCCTGTAGCCTCAGCTGTCCTGGAATTCACTATGTAGACCAGGCTGGCCTTGAACTCACAGAGATCCGCCTTGACTCTGCCTCCCGAGTGCTGGGATTCAAGGTGTGCACTACCTCACCAGGCTTCTTTTGGTCTTTTTGGGGACAGGGTCTCCCTGTAGCTCTAACTAGCCTGGAACTCACTGTGTAGACCAGGTTGGTGTTGAACTCACAACTCACAGAGATCTGCCTTTCTGCCTCCCAAGTGCTGGGATTAAAGGCCTGCGCCACCATGCCCAGAAGCCCCAATATTTTTTATTATAGGTAAGTTAGATATTATTTCATGCCCACTTCACTGTCCTCTGTGAAGAGCCTGTCCTGTGTGTCTAGGTCATAGGATGCTTTCCCAGACTTGCGTGAGGCAGTCTCTGCCTAGAGAGAAGGCTGTGCCACTGCAGTGCTCAGCCCAGGGCTGAGAATGAAAGAAAGGCAAGTTCCCATTGGCCCCAGAGTGAGGGTTAGCGATTGGGAAAGTAGCCAGCAGCAGTCCAGTGTTCTGTTCAGCAGATGAGGACTGGACAGAGTATGTGCCAAGGACCTACCAGCTCTGTGTAGACAAGGGGGCATAATACCACCCAGGTTGGATGACATTAAAGTTGATGATATTTGTGCTAGGATACTACTGCACACCTGGCACAGTGACAGGCATTCACCTCGGTATCTCAAGATGGTATAGTCAGGAGATGCCCTGTGACAGTGAAAATCCAGGCCTGTGTCTCTAGTCCTCCACCCACTGCCCTACATAGTGGCCACCCTACCAGCCTCTGTTTCTGAGTAGTAGACATGCCTTTCTTACCTGTCTGTAGTTTTCTGCACAGCACATGATGTGAGAAGTTGAGGTGTAAAGGACATCGTGGCTCAGGCCTGAGGCAGGCCCTCACCCCCATGCTCTTGACACCACACAGGTGCCCCTCTATGACCAATGGGAAGACGTCGTGAAGGGGATGAAGGTGGAAGTCCTCAACAGCGACGCTGTGCTTCCCAGCAGGGTGTACTGGATCGCCTCTGTCATCCAGGCAGCAGGTGGGTGTTTCTCTGGCTAGGGCAGGGTTTGGAATGTGTCTGCAGAGTCATAGGGGGAAATCGGTTTCATAAATGAAAACCTCACCCACTAGGCTTTGTTTCCTTCTTGAATTGATTCTCTTACCTTAGAGGAGATCACAGAACTGGGCAGATCTCACCACCAGGCCTGAATGCTTTCTAATTAAGAAGCATAGATTTGTTTTGTTGGTGTAGTAGGGACCTTACCTTCCCGGAAGGAGTTCCTGGAACAGGAAATAGGAAATCTGTCCGAGGCCAGAGAAGAGGGCAGGCCTGAGAGCAGGTCTTCCCTCCAGCTCCTCACAGGCCATTGTCTTTCCTCTCAGGGTATCGGGTGCTGCTCCGATATGAAGGCTTTGAAAACGACGCCAGCCATGACTTCTGGTGCAACCTGGGAACTGTGGATGTCCACCCAATTGGCTGGTGTGCCATCAATAGCAAGATCCTGGTGCCCCCACGGAGTAAGCTGAAAACTTTTCCCTGTCCTAGTTCCCACCTGGCCCTTGGTAGAAGAAAGCCTCCTGTCTTAGATGACCTGAGAGCAGAGCCCGCTCCCCTGGCTCCCTACCCTCCTGTTCTAGGACCCTCTGGGCAGTGTCCAGTTATAGTGCTGGTTCCGTAAGATTAAGTCATTACTGCCTAAAGTGGCAGAAATGAATCTTTAGTCCCCTCCTCTGAAATCTGCTTGGTTGAGGGTGTGACCAGTGTGTGACCAGCTTCTGCTGGTGTCTTCACAGCCATCCATGCCAGGTTCACGGACTGGAAGAACTACCTCATGAAGCGGTTGGTGGGCTCCAGGACACTTCCTGCAGATTTCCACATCAAGGTTTGTGAGAGCCCTGGGGGCTCCTAGCTCATCTCCACCCTCCCCCTTTTCCCACTTTTCTCCTTCCTTCATGAGACTCATTGCATCATGGGACTCAGTTGCAGAGGTTTGTTTCCTTTTAGTGGTTCCTAGGATATAACCCAGGACTCCCACATACTGGGCACTGAGTGGTGCTTTCAGCCCTTAATTGCAGTACTTTCCTAAGACCCCTTGTTCCATCCTCAGCAGCTCCATTTTTCTTCTGAACAGAGTCTGATACTGCCTTAGGGTGGTGTCCTCCGGCCTCCCTGCCAAGCCCCTGGTCCACCATGTGGATCATGTTGTTTTTTTGCCTTCCCAGATTCTTGCCCTTGCTTCTAGTATTTTCAGGAATATTCACTCAAATGATGTTATGTGCTCAAAAAAAAGGGTGGTGGCCATGATGGGTATAAAGCCAGCCTGGGCTAATTAGTGAGATCCTTGGGGGGGGTGAAGAAGGAGGAAGGAAGAGGAGGAGGAAGAAGAGGAGGAAGAAGAAGAAGGAAGAGGAGGAGGAGGAAGAAGAGGAAGAAGAGGAGGCAGTGAGGCTGCGGTGGCAGAAGTGACAAAGGGAAAGAGGAGGGTACTGTGGGACTGCAGAGAATACAGACTCTGCCATCCTAGAATCTCTGACCTGGCAGAGAAGAAAGCCATGCATACAAGTAATGATGTAATGTTGAGACAACCTCCTTTCTGAACCAGGCCTATGACTCACAGTTACCTACTGGCATTTAACTTTAATTTTAGAAAACTAATTTCTTGCTGGGCGTGGTGGCGTACACCTTTGTTTTTATTTTTTATTTTAATTTTTTTTTTTTTATGGTCTTTTCGAGACAGGGTCTCCCTGTAGCCCCAGCTGTCCTGGAACTCACTCTGTAGACCAGGCTGGCCTTGAACTCACAAAGATCCGCCTGCTTCTGCCTCCCAAGTGCTAGGATTAAAGATGTGCACCAACACGCCCAGCGGTGGCGCACACCTTTAATCCCAGCATTTGGGAGGCAGAGGCAGGTGGATCTCTGTGAGTTCTGTGACTTCAAGGCCAACCTGGGGCTACAGGGAGACCGTGTCTCAAAAAGACCAAAAGAAAAAAAAGAAGAAAAAAAGCTACTTTCTTCAGTTTAAGGCATGCGTGCACATAATGACCAGCCAATCAGAATTATCAGAGGGTCTACAGAGACATCTGGCTCTCTCACCTCTGTGGGCCTCACTGTGGGCCCTCCCTGGTAGGTGCCTTGGCCATTTGAGGGCTCCTTGGCCAGGTGCTCATGGTGGACCCACTAGCCGCCTCCCTCTGCCACAGGCTTCCCAGCAGGGTGCAGGAAGGGTGGTCCAGTTGCTGCCAGGACCCAGGACCCTCAGTTGACCAGGCTTGTGGTCGCTAGGAGTGGGCATTAAACAGGCTTTCCAGAGAAAGTGACTTTTGAATTATGCCTTAGTGGGCAGGGTCTGGATCGTGTGGAAGTCACTTCTGGAAAATAAAGATGGAGTGGAAATGGAGGCCATCATGGCCAATCTACTGCACTGTGCGCCCTGGCTTTTAGCTAGTGGGGGGCAGATCCTTCCTACAGAGTGGTCAGTGCACCACAGATAAGCACAGTGCTTGCTTGCTTGTTTGTAAGTAGAGGTTTTTCCCTTGTCTGACTTACTAGGTTCCACTCATTTGCTGTTTCTCTCTGTCCTCTTTGCCGTCTTCCATGTTCTTCAACAAGCTAAGCTTTGTCTCCTGCGTCCCCTATTGAGCCTGGTGCAGGTAACGGGTTTAGGGTTTAGAGCAGCTGTTCGTTTCCTCAGTCGGTCTTACTTTAGGATGAGGCAATAGATGATGGTCTGTGGTGTGGACACACTCAGGACACTCAAGCAATAGATGACGGTCTGTGGTGTGGACGCACTCAGGACTCTCAGGCAATAGATGACGGTCTGTGGTGTGGCTGCACTCAGGACACTCAGGCAATAGATGACGGTCTGTGGTGTGGCTGCACTCAGGACACTCAGGCAATAGATGACGGTCTGTGGTGTGGACGCACTCAGGACACTCAGGCAATAGATGATGGTCTGTGGTGTGGACGCACTCAGGATACTCAGGCAATAGATGATGGTCTGTGGTGTGGACGCACTCAGGACACTCAGGCACAAAGACACTGTTTCCACTCCTGCTTGGGTAAGATGAGTGGAAGAGAAAGTGCTGTGAGAGCAGCAGACGGGATAGAGGGTTCCAGAGGTCTGAAATGAGGGTGGGGAAGACAAAATGGAATGAGTTTGTGGAGAAAGCACCAGTCTAGGCATGGCCCCTTGCTGCCCATAGTATAGTCAGTGTACAGTGTGTATTTGGGTTGTTTTATTTTATGTGAATAAGTGCATTGCCTGTCTGCATGTGTGTAAGTGCACTTGTATCGTGCAATGCCTGTGGAGGTCAGATCCCTGATACTGGAGTTACAGGTGGTTGTGAGCTGCCATATGGGCTGGGACCTGAATTCAGATCCTGTGGAAGAACAGCCAGTAGCTCTTAACCAGTGAGCCATCTCTTTAAACCCATATTTGAGTTTGGGGTTATGTTTGTTTGTTTTTTTAACTTTAATACCTCAGACAGTTCCTTCTGGAACAAGCTTTCCTCCTTTCCTCCAGCCAGCCCCAGTGGGTTCACCTTTTCAGGATCTGGGGCTAGAACAGGAAGTAACACATGTGATTATTTATTCATAGGGAAGGTTTTGAATGTTTTTTTTTGCTTGATTGGTTTTCATCTTTTTTGAAACACGGTCTCCCTATACCCCCTAGTTGACCTGGAATTTGGTATGTAGACCAGGCTGGTCTCGATCTTATAGAGATCTACCTGCTTCTGCCTCCTGAATGCTAGGACTAAAGGCATGCACCACCACAGCTGGTGTACTTAACACCAGTGAGGCATATATGCACGTATTTATCCACTGATTGATGTGAGAAATTGCGCTAATTGTACGTAGTTCCGTGCTGTGCACTGAGAATGTAGAACTACATGAGTCTACCCTAGCTTCAGCGTTCCTATATCATCCTAACAGAAGAAGGTGTCCCGGAAGGCCGGGTGAAGTAGTGCCCAGGGGGCCTCCATGAGATGCTGCCCCTGCAGGTGCTGGCCGGATTGTACTCCAGCCCTTGGGCTGTGGTGGTGAATTCTGTCTGGTTTGCTGTACTGGGCTAGCTCTTCCTGTTGGCTGCTTTGTCACCTCTGGGATCTCCCATTCCTGGCGTTTAGATATAGCCCTGCTCAGCCTCGGCATCATCAGCAGGCCAGGGCCGGGGCTGTGCTCCCTGAGCCGGGTGCCCTGAAGGTGGAAGAGCCCTGTGCTGTGTCTGCCCCCCATCCCTCATAGCTGCCCCCTGCTCCGCCTCCTACCAGGGCCGGCACGCATGGATGTCTCAGTCACTGTCCCTGGCTTAGAAGGCATGGATTGCTGTTTAGGGCTCAGCCCTTGGAATCAGCTGGAATTGGACATATGGAAACTTTTTCCCTTTTGTTTGAACAAGAGTCTGTCCACGTAGCCTCAGTTGCCTTGAACTCACTATGAGCCTCCTGTGGGCTAGGACTACAGGCATGTTTACCACACCTGCTAGACCAGATCTTGGATATGCTGTCCACAAGGGCCAACATGGAGTGTGAGGTGCCCAGAGTGCAGAACCTGTGAAAAGCCCAGGCTGGATAGCAGGGCCAGGTCTAGCCTTGGAACTAAGTCCATGACATGGGACGGCCATCACCCCACCCTTCTGGGTCACCTGAGCTTCCCTGGTCTGAATTGGGTTCTGTGGTTCTCATCCTTGTGACTTGACTGGCTCTGGTGAGAAATGGTGAGCCCCGTGGGAGCTGTGTGCCTGCCCTCCATGCTGTGCTAGGGAATGGGGCCCAGGCAGGACAAGAAAGCTCACCCGCTGCCTCCTGACTTGGTCTGGAGATTCCCCCTTCCTTGTCCTCTGCTGAGGAACAGCAAGGCAGGGCTTGGTTGCCAGCGCAGCCCGACGTCCCAGTGTCGGTGTCATTGCAGATGGTGGAAAGCATGAAGTACCCCTTTCGGCAAGGCATGCGCCTGGAGGTTGTGGACAAGTCCCAGGTGTCACGGACCCGCATGGCCGTGGTGGACACGGTAATTGGGGGTCGCCTACGGCTCCTCTATGAGGATGGTGACAGTGATGACGACTTCTGGTGCCACATGTGGAGTCCCCTGATCCACCCCGTGGGTTGGTCACGGCGTGTCGGCCATGGTATCAAGATGTCAGGTTAGCAGAGCCCCTGGCTGGTCTGACTCCAAGCTTCCGCCCGAGGCTTAGTGGGAGCACTTCCCATACCTCACAGCATGGGAGCACTCCCCATACCTCACAGCATGGGAGCACCTTCCCCATACCTCACAGCATGGGAGCACCTTCCCCATACCTCACAGCAGTGCAGCCGGGCAGAGCTCACCATCATCACCACCCTGAAAATGACCCTACTGAGTTCAGAGAGGCCAAGCAACTTAATTGAGGTCACCTAGCTCAGCATGTAAATAGCCTCTGGCTCAGTGCCAGGGAATGGTTCTCGGGGCTGAACAGAGCTCCTGGGATTTTCTGGGGCAGAGCTGAGAGCAGGGGGAACTGCGGAGATGGTGGCTTAGCTCTCTCAACTTCCTTCTTCCTTCCTCCCTCCCTCCATCCATCCCTTCTTCCCTCCCTCCCTCCCTCCCTCCTCTGCCATCTGCTCAAGAGAGGCGAAGTGACTCAGGTCATCATCCCACACTCCGGAAGATCTACTGTGATGCCGTTCCCTACCTGTTCAAGAAGGTGAGCCTGGCCTGTGGGCACCTTTCCTCTCAGCCATGATCCATGATGGGCCAGAAGGGCTGGTTTCTCCTGGAAACTGTCCTCTGTCCCCAAGCCCTTAAAAAAAAGGTGTATTCTGCATTTCTTAACATGTGGCCCCCTTCCTGGCAGAGTAGAAGTGAGGCAGGGTCTCACTCTGCAGTCCAAGCTCACTTGGACCTGGGCAGTCCTCCTGGCCCAGACCCCAAGGGTTTGGATTACAGGGCTGCACCACCAGACTCAGTGGAACCGTCTCTGTCCCTCCATTTCCTTCCCAGGCCTACTGCATTTCAGGCCGACTTTCCCCTCTTCCCCTGAGCCTACCCAGAATTTCCAAACTCCCTCATTCCTTTAAGGTACGAGCTGTCTACACAGAAGGTGGCTGGTTCGAGGAGGGAATGAAGCTAGAGGCCATTGACCCCCTGAATCTGGGCAGTATCTGTGTGGCAACCATATGCAAGGTAAGCCTGAGACCCTCCACCTCCATGGGGCTTTACTCTCCTCTTGGGCACTTGGGATACCAGATGCTTCTGTTGTGCCCTGCCTCTGTGGGGTGGAGACTGTTGCTGTGCCTTGCTCATAACCTGCCCACATGTCAGGGCTTGGTGTACACTGAAAACCTAAGCCTGGTCCCGTGTCATATGCAGGTTCCATGCTGCCCCCTCACTGAAGCCTGCCCACATGCCCGTCTCCTCTGCATGCCCAAAGCCTTAGCCTGCTCCTTGCTCCTATCTTCCACCATAGCTGCAGCCTGAGGAGCAAACCATGGACACTGCTCCATGCCTGGCCACTTGCCCTCTAATGAGTGCCCAATGGCAGCAAGATGTGTGCAGTCCTTGCCGGCAATGCCGCTGGCCACCCAGCTGAGAGGGTGCACCATCTCCCAGGTTCTGGTGCTCTGTAGAGCACCTTATTCTGTCCTTGAGGAAGGTGGAACTCAGGCATCCAATTGTAGCTACTTTACTGTGGAGGGCTGTAGTTGATGACACGGTGATGTCTGCTTCCCTAGGTGCATGCACAAGCACGCAGCTTACCTACTGAGCCATCTCACCCCCAGGTTCTCTTGGATGGTTACCTGATGATCTGTGTGGATGGGGGTGCCTCCACAGACGGCTCAGATTGGTTCTGTTACCATGCTTCCTCCCATGCCATCTTCCCAGCCACCTTCTGCCAGAAGAATGACATTGAGCTCACACCGCCAAAAGGTAAGACCTCGCAGGGCTGAGGTGTGAAGCCTCGGTGTGAGAGATGGTCATCTGCTGTCATCCACAGCCCTGTGCTGGCTCAGCCCTGTGCTGGCTCAGCCCTGTGCTGGCTCAGCCCTGTGCTGGCTCAGCCTGTGCTTAGGGAGTAGAGCGGATGGCTTTTTTTTTTTTTTGTATTTTTGAGACATGTATGTGTATCAATGTACTCTCTGCATGCAGGTCTGTGCACCCATGTCATGCAATGCTGCGGAGGTCAGAAGAGGGTCTCCCTGTAGCCCCAGCTGTCTTGGAACTTGCTCTGCAGACTAGGCTGGCTTTGAACTCACAAAGATCTGCCTGCCTCTGCCTCCCAAGTGCTAGGATTAAAGGCATATACCGCCACCACCACGCCCGGCTGAGCACAACTTTAACCCCAGTTGAGATGGTTCGTAGCTGCCAAATGGGTGCTGGGAATCGAACCCGGGTCCTCTGTAAGAGCAGTCAGTAACCACTGAGCCATGTCACCAGCCCTGTCTGTCTTAGGGCAGCAAACAACCTGTGTAGCAGAGCGGAGGGAGGCTGCAGCAGTGAGACTCCAGGCTGAGTGTGACGCAGCTGCAGTGGCTCTTCAGCAGCATGCTTCCTCTTCCTGCTGCCCACTTCCTCTTCCTGCTGCCCGTCTCTCCACATATAAGCTTTCTGCTTCTCCAGGGTACGAGATAAGGACTTTCAACTGGGAGACCTACTTGGAGAAGACCAAGTCGAAAGCAGCCCCATCCAGGCTCTTTAACATGGTGAGGGTCTTGAGCTGAGATGTGGGGCCCTGGGCCCAGCTCTGCCCGTGACAGCAGTGGTAGTGTTCCAGCACACTCAAAGCTCTGCTGCTGGGGCCTGCCCCCTCTAGCCTCACTGTGGTCTGCTTCCTTCTCCATAGAGGGGCCTTGGGAAGGGCTCAGGGGGTTCTGTCCAAAGGAAGCCCTAATGGCCCTCTGGTGCCAGCCCCTTTCCCATTCTGGGAAAACCTGCTGGGTCCTGGAACTGGCCGGCTGGGCAACTGCCTTCTTGCCTCGACCAGGACTGCCCTAACCATGGCTTCAAGGCGGGCATGAAGCTGGAGGCCGTGGACCTGATGGAGCCCCGGCTGATCTGTGTGGCCACAGTGAAGCGGGTGGTGCACCGGCTCCTCAGCATCCACTTTGACGGCTGGGACAGCGAGTACGATCAGTGGGTGGACTGCGAGTCCCCGGACATCTACCCCGTCGGCTGGTGTGAACTCACTGGCTACCAGCTCCAGCCTCCTGTGGCCGCAGGTCGGGTCCGGGCCCTCGCAGCTCTGAGGAGCTCTTGATTTCTCGCCTGCCTTTTTCCTTCTGCCAGCTGCTCCTCCCCATGCCCAGCTCAATCCTCTGGTGTGTGATTGAGAAGTTTCCAGGCCGCTCTAAGCAGAGTGCACCCTGCCTCCCCCCACTCCTGACCTCTCTGTCTCCCTCTCCCTCTGGCCTGCAGAGCGCCTTCCTTCATCCTGCCCACTCTGTCCCATGCCTGGGCCCTTGTGCACCCAGGTAAACCACCCAGTCCCCTTGAGCAGCCCTGGGGACAAGGGGGGAGGACGGGACAGCTGTTCTCCTGCCCCTCCCCCACCCCAGCCTTTTCTCAGTGTCCAACTCTGGCTTCCCTCCTTGGGGTGCCCATATGTGAGGACCAAGGGTCTCAGGTGGTGCTCTGTGCCTTCTAGGACTCTGTTCTCATCCCTTTTGTTCTTGTCTTTCAAACATTAGAGCCAACCACACCTCTGAAGGCCAGAGAGGCCACGAAGAAGAAAAAGAAACAGTTTGGGAAGAAAAGTAAGTGAAGCCGGGCATGGTGGTGCACACCTTTAATCCCAGCACTCGGGAGGCAGAGGCAGGTGGATCTCTGTGAGTTCAAGGCCAGCCTGATCTACATAGTGAGTTCCAGGACAGCTGGGGCTACAGGGAGACCCTGTCACAAAAAGACAAAAAAAAAAAAAAAAAGTAAGTGAAGCCTCCAAGCCAGCTCTGCCTCCTTGGCCACTGCCCACCACATAGGTCCTCCTTGGCCACTGCCCACCACATAGGTCCTCCTTGGCCGCTGCCCACCACATAGGTCCTCCTTGGCCACTGCTTACCACATAGATCCTCTTGCTTCTTCCTGGAATTTTGGCTTCATGGGGTCCCTTTGTCTTAGGGTAATCCAAGAAAGGAGTTTAGTCTGGGCTGAGGTTTGAAAGAGAGAAGAGAATCCCACCCCCACTGCTGGGTTCTGAGAAAGAGCACAGAGAGGGAAACAACACCAGCAGCTCTCCCCCACACCTTCTAGAAGGTGGCGCAGGCAGCTGCTGGGTGGACAGATTCCACCCCAGCAGACCTGGAGCCCAGGGAGGGCTCAGTGCAGAGGCTGCAAAAAGACATCCTCAGCTGAAAGCCGAAGAATGTCAGGAGGTCACTGTGACAGGGCAGCCATGCAGGGAAGAGGATGTTCTGAAACGGGACCGAGCCTAGCAGGGACCAGGTCCCTAGCAGGAATGGAAGCATGTGAGAATATGGGGACAATCTGGACGGAGGCTTTGCTGCTCAAGATGGTAGGAGCTAGAATTTGGAGCCCTACAGGTTAAATCAGACATTGGAAAAGAAAGCCATCATTGCTTAAGCCTAGGGACCTGCCAGTAAGGAGCTTTCAGAATCGGAGTCCAGGTTCCATGCCTGTGCTGCCTGGCGGTACATGGGACCTGGCCCAGCAGACTTTGAGTAGATACAGCACTAATACTCAGTTTGATTCTGTTTTTATTCATAGGGAAAAGAATCCCACCAGCCAAGACCCGGCCCCTCAGACAGGGGTCCAAGAAGCCCTTGCTGGAGGACAGCCTGCAGGGTTTGGGTGTCTCATCGGAGCTGGTTTCTGATGAGAGTAAGCTGCTGGGCTGACAGGGGCCAGCCTGCTCCATTCTCAGGCGTCTCCTCTCTCTCTCTCTCCACCTGGGTACAGAAGGGTAGAGCCAAGCCTACAGGGCAGTTTCCAAGCACCAAGATGCTCTTGAACCACTGGGACTGGAAAACCTAAACACCCACCCAACCCAACCCCACTAGTCCCTCTCCATCCAGCCGCCCTGGCTCCTGCACGTCTGTCACCGCATGCACTCAGCAGGGTGGGTGGCAGATTGGCAGGTGCTAGGTCTGTCAAGCGTCCTGTCTGTAGTATGCCTGCAGCGCTCCCGAGCTCTGTCTCCTCTCTCTCTCACACATTTCTGGTGAGGTGAGGTGAGGTGAGGTGAGGTGAGGTGAGGTGAGGTGAGGTGAGGTGAGGTGAGGTGGGCTCACACGTGCCATAGAATGTATGGAGGTCAGAAAACAACTTGCAGGACTCAGTTCTTTCCTACCCAAGGATCAAGCTCAGGTCATCAGGCTTGGCCACAAATAACCTTTATCTGCTGAGCATCTATATGGTTGTGCCCTGGGTCTGGGGCCATCTGTGCGGAAGGCCCCTTCTGGAAGAAAGCAGCTCCTTTGTCAGCATCATGCCCCACACTCACTCTCTCCTCTCCCACCTCTTTCCTTCCCCCAGTTATTGCTGTGTGTGTCAAGGAAGAGCATCAAGACCTCACGTCGCCCGACAGGTCACCAGGACCACAGCTGCCTGTCCCCATTGAGAGCATCAAGGAAGAGAGGGAGAACTGAGCCTTCCTGGGCACCAGCCTGGCCCTAACTGAAGCCAGTCCTGGTCAAGGAGCAGAGGGGGAGCCTGGCTTCTTTACTGCTACCTTCAACCCACACATTTGAGTTTGAAGATAGCGCTTTCACATAAATCCTCATGACAGGAGGACTTTGAGGTGAAGGAGCAGCCTGAGCTAGGGACGACTCTGCCCTCTGGCTAGGTCTATGTGACTGGGAGTGCTTGAGAACCCCAAACTGGTTCTGAGTGACCCTCTCTGCAGCCTGAATACCTAAGCTGGTGCATTTGGGTTCTTCCATACCCACCACACCCTTGGCACAGGGGTGGGTGCTGTTCCTGTCGCTCTGGAAAATTGATTTGCATTTTATCTGCCCACATGGGTGGTAGGAATAAAATGATGAGGCAGCTGTGAGCAGGAAGGCCGGCTGTGAGCAGGAAGGCCAGCTGTGAGCAGGAAGGTCAGCTGTGAGCAGGAAGGTCAGCTGTGAGCAGGAAGGCCGGCTGTGAGCAGGAAGGCCGGCTGTGAGCAGGAAGGCCGGCTGTGAGCAGGAAGGCCGGCTGTGAGCAGGAAGGCCGGCTGTGAGCAGGAAGGCCGGTTGTGAGGGCTGGCTGACAGTGCTGAGACAGAGCAACTTCTGCCTAAAACCAAGCAGAAGGGTTCATGCCTCCTGTGTTGGCATACTGAGCCTACCAGTGCCTGAGGGATTGCACGCTGCTAGTTGGGTGACTTATGAGGTGGCCTTGACTTCCTTTTTGGAACACAGGGGAAGATACAGAGGGGACTTAAGTTGGGGGGAAGCAAGGCTCCTTGCTGCCAGGATGCAGGATCCAAAAGTACCTTAGCCTGTGCCCCATGGGGCCCTTGCCTGAGTCCAGCCTGCTCTGGGGCCTACCTTGGGTTGGTCCTAACATTTCATTCCCCTGCTGGGTCAGGTACCTCGACCCCGGTTGGCCACCTCGTTAGCTGAGATGGCCCTAGAGTTTCCCAGTACTCCCCTCTGTTTGGGGGTGGGGAAGTCAGGTCTAATGGGTCACTGCTGACTGTTTGCTTTACTGAGCTTTTTTTTTGGTGGGGAGGGTTGAGACAGGGTCTCCCTATTGCCCCAGCTGGCCTGGAACTGGTTTACATAGACCAGGCTGGCCTTGATCTCACAGAGATCCACTTTCCTGTCTCCCAAGTGCTGGGATTAAAGGTGTGCACCACCACACCTGGCTTTTTTTTTTTTAGACAGGGTCTCACTATGATGTGGCCCAGCCTGACTGGCATGGAAATTGCTATGTAGACCAAGCTGCCTTTGAATTCAGATCTGACTGCCTCAGCCTCCCAAGTCCTGGGATTAAAGATGTGTGCCATCATGACTGGCATCTGAGTCTCTTTAACTCCTTGTTTTGATTCTCCCTACTCAAGACTCTAGAAGTTCAGCCCGAGTTTCAACTTTCCTTTTTCCTTGTTAGACATCTCTGACGCCAGTCACCTGTTCAACATCCTAGAGCCCAAGAGGTTGAAGCCACAATTGGCCCTTTCTATTGTACATTGTTTTGGAGCGGCAGTGTGCCTGGTGGGCCCCTGGTCCTAGGATGGCTGCAGCTATGCTGGCATGTGCTGACTAGCTTTTCTCAGGAACCAGGCTGGGTTCATCTCTGAGAAGGGATGTGAGTGACCAGGGGTGGTCAGAAAGAACTTGGCTTTGTCTCCTCCACTAAAGCCTTCAGGGAGCCCCACCCTGTGCAGAACCTTGGGCCAGAAAGCGGCCTGTGGCACAGCCCGATTTCCTTAAAGGGAGACATTTGGAAGGTAAGTGGAAGACTGCAGCAGTGAGGCAGGCTCCTCCAGAGGCTCTGCGCCTTTCCATCCCCTGCTCTGAGATGAGGTGTGCAGCTGGAGAGCTGGCTCAGCAGCTAAGAGCACATACTGCTCTTGCAGCTCCCACATCAGACAGCTTACAACTACCTGTAACTTAATCTGCAAGGGGATCATAAGCCTCTGGCCTTCATGTGTGCCGGGACACACAAATGTACCTAATTTAAAAGTCTTAAGAAAAAAGATGAGGTGGCATCAGGTTCATTGGCATCAGCCCCAGGACAGGATATTGGGAGGAAGATAGGCTGAGTGTGCACGTGAGCTCAGAGCCTTCACCTCTGAGTGAGACTTCACCTCTGCTCTGACGGACGATCTGCGAGAGCTGGCTGTGTGCCCTTTGGCTTTGCTCCTCCCTGAACGAAGCAGCTGTGCCTATTGGTGCCTTGAACGCTGGAGCCCGGGACAAAGGCAGGTGGAGCTGGAGGACATGTTTGGCTGCTGTTCGTGCCCTGGCCTGGTTTCCTAGCTTCCTCAGTCCAAGACAGCTCTTTCTGAAGTCCTACTTGTCAGACAGACTTTATTCTGACATGCTGCTTCAGCATCAAGTATGATCAGTTACCCCACAGAGGATAGAGCAATAAAGTCTGCCACCTGGCATCACTTCATGTGCCTGGTCTCCATAGCAACCACAACTGGATTCTTTTCATCCCCTCTCCCAAAGTGAATTTCCCAAGGGTGAGCCTGAGGCTTGCCGTCCCTAGATCCAGTTTGGACCTGGCATAGGTTGGGGCACTGGTGTTAGTGGAGAAAGTGCATATAGGACTTGTGTTGCTGGAGCCTGAGTCGATTTTATGGCTTTAGTTTTTCTTGAGACAAGGTCTCACCATGTAGCCCTGACTGACCTGGAGTGATGGGATTGCAGACTTGAATCTCCAAGTCTGGAATGAGTATAATTTGTTTTTCATTTTTGTTTTTGGTCTTTTTGACTGTCCCAGAACTCACTATTGTAGACCAGGCTGCCCTTGAACTCACAGAGATCTGACTGCCTCTGCCTCCCGAGTGCTGGGATTATAGGCATGCACCACCAAGCCTGCCAGCATCAATATAATCTGTAACAGATGGTATTTTGACCTCTTGTAGCCCCATTTGGCCTGGAACTCACAGAGATCCACCTGCCTCTACTTCCCAAGTGCTGGGATTTTGAAGGTGTGCACCACCACTCCTGGCTTAGCTATTTTTGAGGTGCCCTTGTGAAGTATATCCTAGCTTCATTTTACAGATGGGGTTTGGAAGGCTGCATTAAGTAAACTGGTTGCATAAATACAGAAGCTAAATGACAGCAGTGGGACTGACTGGGCTGCTCTGTCATGTCACCACAGCACCGGACTCTTCAGCGTCACTGGGAACTTTCCGTGTGCCACATAAGTTTGATGGGAAGTGTGAGTGTGTTGCAGGTGTGGTCCAGCTTTCTGCCTTCTCTGAGGCTCTGTGCTAGGAACAGCTCCGGAGCTTCTCTCCAGCTCCAGGGCATGTGGGTGCCGACCTGGATACAGGAGTACAAGCCCTGCACAGTCCACCTCCAGTCAGCACTTATGGAACCGGAAGGGATGGGGGGGGAAGGGGGGGCCTGGCAAGATGGTTCAGTGGGTAAAGGCGAGTGTGGCCAAGCCTGAGGACCAGAGTTCAAACTTGAACCACATGGAGGATACAGAGAATGGACTCCTCAGACTTCCACACAGCACAGCATGTGGAACCACACACACATAGTACAGCACGTGGAACCACGCACACATATAGTACAGCACGTGGAACCACACACACACATAGTACAGCACGTGGAACCACACACACACATAGTACAGCACGTGGAACCACACACACACATAGTACAGCACGTGGAACCACACACACACAATACAGCATGTGGAACCACACACACATAGTACAGCACGTGGAACCACACACACAATACAGCATGTGGAACCACACATAGTACAGCACGTGGAACCACACACACAATACAGCATGTGGAACCACACACACACATAGTACAGCATGTGGAACCACACACACACATAGTACAGCACGTGGAACCACACACACAATACAGCATGTGGAACCACATACACACACAGTACAGCACATGGAACCACACACACAATACAGCATGTGGAACCACACACATAGTACAGCACGTGGAACCACACACACACATAGTACAGCACATGGAACCACGCACACAATACAGCATGTGGAACCACACACACATAGTACAGCATGTGGAACCACACACACACATAGTACAGCACGTGGAACCACACACACACAAATGTTAATAAGAGGGGTGTGGTGGGTTTGGGAAGAATGTGGGAACCTCTCAGGCTTTTTGATTTTTTTTGGTGACAAGATCTCATGAAGCCCAGGCTGACATCACACTCTCCTGACTCCACCTCCCAAGTGTTAGGATTACAGATGTGTGCCACCACACTCAGCTCTATTTGACCAATTTCTGACATGGAAAAATTCTACTAGTGCCAAGCACTAGTTCTAGACTACTTATGTGACTGCTGACATGGGGGAGCACTGGGGCTGTTGACTAGCTTGGCTGGAAGGAGGGGGACAGAAGTGCGTGTCCTCTGTGTGCTTTGGGGAGGGGCGGAGGTGCGTGTTCTCTGTGTGCTTTGGGGAGGGGCAGAGATGCGTGTTCTCTGTGTGCTTTGGGGAGTGGGCGGAGGTGCGTGTCCTCTGTGTGCTTTGGGGAGGGGCGGAGGTGCGTGTTCTCTGTGTGCTTTGGGGAGGGGCGGAGGTGCGGAGGTGCGTATTCTCTGTGTGCTTTGGGGAGGGGCGGAGGTGCGGAGGTGCGTGTTCTCTGTGTGCTTTGCCCACTATTCCTAGGTCTGGCTTCTAAAGTCAGAACTTGCTAACCTGCAGCTTGAGGTCTTTTTATTGTGTATGTATATGCATGTATTAGTGTGAATGTGCATGCACACATCTCACAAATCATATAGAACTCAGAAGACAACCTCAGGTTTAAGTGTTTGCCTTCCACCTTAAGGTATATATATGTGAGAATAGAACACGTCAATCTCTCATCTCCAAATCCATGTACATACATGAACACATACACAGATATATACATATATATATATATATATATATATATATATATATCTTTTGTGTTTTGTTTTTAAAGACAGGGTCTCCCTAAGCCCAGCTACCCTGGCTCGCTCTGTAGACCCAAAGGAGGCCTTTACACTCACAGAGATCAGGCCTGCTTCTGCCTCCCAAAAGTTCTGGGATTAAAGGCATAGGCCACCACACCCATCAAGACAAGGTGTTCTGCTAACATGTATGTATGTGCACCCTGTGCATGCAATGGTGTTGGAACCCACTTGTTAGCTGCCTTGTGAGTGCTGAGAACTGGACCCTGGCCCTAAGTGACCTCTCCAGCCCCAGGGTATCTTGTTAGCTGTGAGCACCAGGCTAGCTGGCCTACAAGCTTCCTGGTTCTCCCTGTCTCAGCTTCCCATTCCTAATTTTTTTCTTTTTTTTTTTTTTTTTTTTTGTCTTTTTGTCTTTTTTCGAGACAGGGTCTCCCTGTAGCCCCAGCTGTCCTGGAACTCACATTGTAGACTAGGCTGGCCTTGAACTCACAAAGATCCACCTGCCTCTGCCTCCCAAGTGCTAGGATTAAAGGCGTGCGCCACCACGCCCAGCCCCATCTCCTGATGTTATCAGGATTACAGATGCTCATGCTGTGTATTTGATTTTTATATGGGTTCCAGGGATTCAAACTCAGGTCCTCTGGTTTGTGTGGCAAGTGCTTTTAGCCACTGAGTCATCTGCCTGGCCTCAGCTTGGGATCTTTATAGAGATTCCCTTTTCCCAATTAGGAACAGTTATGGGTTAAATTGTGTTTTCCCAGAAGATACAGGGTCTTGAATTTCCCATAACTTAGAATCTTACCTTCTGGAAATTGGGTCTTCATAGAATTAACGAAATTAAAATGATATTGTTAGGTTAGTGTGCTACCCTTAATAAGGGAACTTGTACAGACACTGAGGGAAGCTGGTTGGAGGAGACAGCACACCACACTAAGAGGCAGACTGGGATTATGGAGACTGCCACAAGCTACCAGCAGCAAGATGCACTCCTTCCACCCAGGCTCCAGAGGACTTGTGACTCTGTCAACACTTTGATTTCCAACTTCCAGCCTCCAAAGAGTCCAGGCACATTTCTATTGTTGTAGGGCACTCAGCTTCTGGTACTTTCTCATGGCAACCCAGGGACTAATTAGAACAAACACTATGTAATTATCTGAAATTAGATAGAGGGAAGCAGAGCCTTCTCCCCACTTTCCCGGCGCCTGCTCTCTCTGTTCCCACATCTCTAACCCCGTCCCTTCTCCCCACTTTCCCGGCGCCTGCTCTCTCTGTTCCCACATCTCTAACCCCCATTCTTCTCACTGGGACTCTGCACTTGACTCTCTGACATACAGGCCTCACCCCACAGCAGTCCACATCCTGGCCACCCTCCTCTGACAGTCATAGATTTTGCTATGAATGATAGTTGTAGCTGGGTCTAGTCAGTGAATGTCATGTCAAGTGGCTTCTGTCCTCCCCTGAGGTCAGAAGGTCTGGGAGGGGAAGGGGAAGGTCCATAGGGCACAGTGAAAACAGGACTAATTTTAGGGTGCAGTGGGATGGGTGCTGTGGTGTCTAGGAAAGGAAAAGCCACTGTCTCACAGGATGGGGAAAAAAAGCACTTTTTTTTTTTTTTTTTTTTTTTGGTCTTGGCTGTCCTGGAACTTGCTCTGTAGACCAAGCTGGCCTTGAACTCACAGAAATCCGCTTCCCTCTGCCTCTTGAGTGCTAGGATTAAAGGCCTGCCCCACCATGCTTGGCAGTCACTTTCTTAACAAGTGAAGAGAGTGACATTATTGAACCCTGCAACAGGACCACAAGTCATTTCAGGACCCAGCTCTGAAATCACAAGCTGAGACCCAGAAGTCAGGGCTCCCTTGTCTCAGCAGCTTGGGGACCAGGGCCTCCCACCCAGAGGCCAACCTTGTCTGCTCCTTGCCGTCTGTTCCTGACTGGGCTTCTCCTGGAGGCCGGTGTCCGCTTGGCCTTTCTGGCAGTCCAGCCTGGGCAGGCTTCAAAGGTAGCAGCTGCAGCCTTCACCTTCTGGCCACGGGCGCTAGGAGGAGTGGCACACGTGGCCCCCACCCGCAGATTCAGTCCAGCGAGCCACCTGAGGAAAGAGTTTGGGGAGCCTACTGTGGAGCCTTGTAGATGAGTTTTCCTGAGGAGTGTGAGAGGAGGGACGGGGTTAACACTAAGGCCGTGGGCAGAGGAGGAGCAGGCTCTACAGAGAATCCTGCTGTGCTATTTCACCAGCAGGTGATCTTCAAGTCATTTCAAGCCTCAGATCCCAACAGAGAGGGCATACCAGGCACCAGACTATCACATCCATTTATACCTGCTAACTAAGCCAGGCATGGCAGTGTATGCCTTTAATCCGAGCACTTGGGAGGCAGAGGCAGGTGGATCTCTGTTAGTTCAAGGCCAGCCTGCCTCTGCTTCCTGAGTACTGGATTAAATTCGAGTACCACCACTCCTGGAGCTATTTTTTTTTCATTTTTGAAAATCTATTTTTATTTTATGTGTGTAAACATATTGCCTGCGTGTGTAAGTACACCTGTGTCATGAAATGCCACAGGAGTGTCAGAAGGCATTGGGATTCCCCTGGAACTGGAGTTATGGATGGTTGTTAGCCACATGTGGGTGCTGGGAATCGAACCCAGGTCCTCTGCAAGACCAGGCAGTACTGCTGAGCCATCTCTCCAGCCCCCAAGCCCTCATTTTCTTTGAGGCATGTTCTCTTGTAGTCCAGGATGTCATCTCCTAATCCTCCTGCTTCCACATCCCAAGAACTCAGAGTGCAGGCATGCACCACCAAGCCTACTTTGTGCCTTTCCTATGTAATTATGCCAAATGTATATGTGTATTTATTAGGTCCCAGCCTTCCAGGCAAGGAAAATGTCATCCCTACTTTATGAATGAAGGCATCAAAGCTTAGTCGACCCTAGGCACCCAGGAATAGTAGTGACCTGGCAAAAACTCATCCGTGTTTGACTATGAAGGACCTACTCAGCCTCACTAAACTGCTCAGTGGTGGGCAGCCATGATACCTCCAAGGAGATAGCTGGACTTGACTACCAGCAGCTGGTACACCTCTGGCTGGGGTCCTGGCAGGGGTGACTACCTGTGCAGTGGGAGCAGCTGGCAGTCACAGTGGAAGGGGTTACCGCTGAGGTCGATGAGCTCCAGCTGGCTGAGACTGGGCAGGGCAGGCAGGAACTGAAGTTGGTTCTTCTGCAGGTGCAGGCTCTGGAGCCCTGGCCCCAGGCCTGAGAAGGCCCCAGAGGAAATCTGCAAGAAAGTGTCAGGCCCTGTTGTGAGCTCCTGCCAAGTGGGCTGCCCTATGTCTCGGACAGAGGAGCTTCATCTTCCTAGCAAAGGGAAGACGGAAGACCCAAGATGGAAGGACAGTGCTGTAGTTAAAACCCAGGTTGATCTCACATCCAAGTCATCCAGTGCTCTAATTCTTTCAGCTGTGCCCGAATCCCTTCTAACCGCAAAGCCTCTTAGGAGCTGTCAGTGGCAGCTCTGACCCACCTTCCCCATGCCCTGACAGGTCCTCTAGCTGCATAGCCCCGGATTCCACCTGGCCCGTGCCCACACCTGAACTCACTAAGGGCCAGGGAAGGGGAAATGCCTGGTTATTCTCAGGGTTCCCAGACCCAGCCTGCACAGCTTGCTAAGGCGGTGCCTTGTCTTCCTCCCTACACCTCACCGAGCGCCCACCTGCTCGAGGCCGCTGCTATTCAGGAAGAGGTGCTGCAGCGACCGCCCCACAGGCTGGAAGGCCGCACCAGGGAGAGCCCTGAGTGGGTTCCCTGAGAGCTGCAGCTCCAGGAGGCCAGGCAGCCCGTGCAAGGCTGCAGTCGGCACCTCGCGCAGCTGGTTCCTATCGAGGTGCAGCTTTTCCAGCTCCCTAGCGGGTCCCAGGGCCCCAGCGGACACCTGGGCAATGTGGTTTCCACTCAGGTAGAGCCACCGCAGAGCGCGGGCTCCCGCCAGATCCCCGGGGGCCAGGCGCTCCACCGCGTTGTCCTGCAGGTGCAGAGAGAAGAGGCTGGGCAGGGCGCGCAGAGCCTCCCCCGGCACCCTCAGGAAGCGGTTGCGCTCCAGGTACAGGTAGCCGAGGTTGGGGGCCCCTTCCAGGGCCGCAGCGCTGAGTCCCGAGAGTTGGTTGTCGGAGAGGTAGAGGTACAGCAGGCGCCCCAGGCCGGCCAGTGCCCCAGGCTCCAGCTCCGCAACACCGCAGTGCTGCAGGTGCAGCGACACCAGGCGGCCCAGGCCGGGGAAGGCCGCGCGGGGCACGGAGGGGAAGTGGTTCCGCGCCAGGTCCAGCAGCTGCGTGTCACCGGGGAAGCCTCGGGGCACCGTCCGCAGGCCGCGGCCTTCGCAGCTGGCGTGCGGCGTCTCGGAGCCGCAGGCGCAGGCGGGAGGGCAGGACGTGGCCGCGAGTTCGGGGTCGGGCCGGCGCGGCGGGGCGCGGGGTCCCGGCGGTGGCTCCCGCTCCTCCTCCGCCGCGTCCCCGGGGCAGCGCAGGTCCGACGGCCGCAGAGTGTCCAGGGCCTCGCCCCGCAGCCGCCGGGGTCCGCGGCACGCGCCGTCCGAGCGCACACGGGCGCGCACCAGCCACTCCAGCAGAGGCCGCGCTCCACAGCCGCACCACAGCGGGTTGCCGAGCAGCCGCAGGCGGCGCAGCAGGCCCGGGCCCTGCAGCGGGGGCAGCGTGGCCAGCTGGTTCCCGCGCAGGTCCAGGGCCTGCAGGCGCGGGCAGTGCGCGAAGGCCCGCGGGCCCAGGGCCTGCAGGGCACCGTGCTCCAGCGCCAGCTCACGCAGTCCGGGCAACTCCAGCCCGTCCTCCTCGCCCGCGTAGGTCAGCGGGTTATGGCCCAGCTCCAGCCGCACCAGGGCGCGAGCCTGGGACAGGGCGGCCCCGGGCAGCGCCTGCAGCTCGTTGTGGTGCAGGCTGAGGCGGCGTAGCGCGGGCAGGCCGGCCAGGGCCTCGGGCGCCAGCACGCTGAGCGCGTTGTGCGACAGCTGCAGCCAGCGGGCGCGCAGCAGCCCCTGGAAGGCCATGGCGGGCAGGTAGACCAAGGCATTGTGGGCTAGGTTGAGCGTGGCCAGCGCGCCCAGGGCCCCGAAGGCCCCCGGCCGCAGCTCCTCCAGCGCGTTGCCCTCCAGCTCCAGGCGCCGCAGCGAGCCCAGCCCGTCCAGCGCCTCCTGGGGCAGCGAGCGCAGGTGGTTGGAGGCCAGGTTGAGGAGCAGCAGGCGGCCCAGGCCGCGGAAGGCGCCCTCGGCCAGCAGCTCGACCTGGCAGTGCCGCAGGTCCAAGTGCGTGAGGTGAGGCAGGTCCTGGAAGGCGGCCGGAGGAATCACCCTCAACGTGTTGCCCTGGAGGTCCAGCCTCTGCGTCAGCTGGGAGTGGGAGAGGAAAGAGAGGCTGAGCTGAGGCATGAGGGCCTCGGGCCTCCGCTCCCTCACCTGGAGCTGTCTTCTGCGCGCCCTCCACCCCTCCCAGCCACTCGGCCTCCCCCACTGGTCTGCATTCTTGTCACTATGACTGGCTTTCTCTCCCATTCGCTCCCCACTGCACTGGGCAAGCATGGCATCCTGCCACATTCCCAGGTCTGTAGGACACCTAAATGTCAGTCACACAGGAGAGATTTTAAACAGTATTCCTGTTATTGGTTTGGTTGGTTTTTGGTTTTGTTCTTGAGATAGGATCTCACTATGTAGCCCTGGTTGGCATGCAACTCACAGACATCTACGATCTGCCTCTACCTCCCAGGTGCCACCACACTGACTGTTTTGTATTTTTCTTCCCATTTTGGAGATGAGAATACAACCAAGGCTCAAGGAGCCTGAGCTCAGGTTCCTGCCCTCCTGGCCCCCTTGCCCCACTGCCAACTCATGTGGATAGTCCCACCCTTCTGACCTCAGGGATGGTATCTGGCACCTCAGTGAGGTTCTGGTGCTGGCAGGCAACGTGACGCCTGGCATTGTTGCAGATGCAGACCTGTGGGCAGCGCTGGGCAGCTGCATGCCAAGCTGGGCCCATTGCCAACAGCAGTAGCAGCAGCATGAAGAGGATGTGTGTAGAGCTCTGGGGCCTGAAGAGGGAGGAGAGCTGGCTGTCCACAGGAGCCTCAACACTGGCTCACTGAGCCTAGCCATAGCACCACTTCTGCCTCTAAACTTCCCAGCCTTCCTTCATTCTTTGGGCCCAGAAGAAAGCCATGTGGCGATGCTCTGCCCTCCTTTCCTCAGGAGGAAGTCAAGATGCAGAATATCATCCTGAGAAGTCCCCTCTGTGCCCAGTGGCTCTGGGCTGAATATGGGAACGGCAGGAGAATGGAAGGTCCAGGTCCACCCTGGGTGTAAGCAGGACTAGGAGGTTCAGGTATTGGGGGTCTGAGGTCCCTGAGACATTTTTTTTTTCCAGCTATTTTGCTGGAAATGATTTCATTTGAAACATTCTTACTGGCTGGTCAGAGATACAGTGTCACAGGAAGTAAGCAGTACAGGCCTCTGCTGGCTTCTGGGTCTATTTCCCCTTTGTCCTTGTGACCTTGGTACCACCCAGCTGACTTGGACTGGGATAGGAGAACTGAAGGCATCAGTTTCAGACCATGCTCTAGACAAGAAGCATCTTACCTGTCCACTCCTTTATTCACCCACCCACCCATCTACCCCATCCATCTGTCCACCCTACCCACCCAACCACCCACCCATCTGACCCACCCATCTACCCCATCCATCTGTCCACCCTACCCACCCATCCACCTGTCAACCCACCCATCCAACTCACCCATCCGACCCATCCTCCTGTCCACCTGCTTGTCCACCCTCCATTGGATGCCTCCACAACTGTGGCTAATGCTCATCAGTTCTTAGGGATGGCTTCTGCCACTGTGGTTCTCCTGGGTTCCTCTTTGCTCCACCCAGCAGCCAAAGGGAATTTTCCAGAATACAGCTATGATCCTGAACTAACCAAGAACTTTCTAGCATCTAGCTATGGCCTTTGGTGAAGTCCTGACTCCGGATGTCTCAAGCTGAATCTGCTAGAACGGCTGTGGCCTCCCCACACAGGCCCAGAGCGCTCTCCTTGCTGGCCACATCACCTATTCCTTCTCTCAGCTTGGGTGACACATGAACTGTAAGCTGTTGTCCCTGGTGCCTGGCTGATCCCTCACCCCAAGGACTTCCCCCATTATTGTCACTGTCTGGCTTTCTTTCCTTGAGTTCCAGAGAGCACTCTTGTCCCTCCGAGCTGGTGGCCTTCTCTAGAATCTGTGGCCCCAAAGGATGAAGGTCCAGGGCACAGAGAGCTGCCACAGAGCCCTCTTCACAAGGCCCCAGAGGACTAACCCACAGGAGTGTACCAGAGCAGCGACATTCCTGTTTCTTAGGGCCCTACCTCTGGGAGTCTCACGTTCAGGAAGGTCCCAAGGCCTCTGCAGCCAGCTTCTCTGAGGCCCAGAGAAGAGCGAGGCTTTGCCTGCACCCACCCAGCTCACCTATAGCTCCCTTGCACCCTCAGGGTCCCAAACTCACCCAGCCATGCCGACTTGAACTGGCAGCCGTGTTGGGAGGCACAGCACAAGAGAAAGGCCAGCTCAGGTCCCCCGCCTGGACACGGGCAGGAGCCCCCCCTCCTTGGCCCACAGGCCTAGCAGCAGGGACAGGGCTGAATGGGAGGCATTGTCAGCTGCAGGGCAGAGCTGGGGCTTCCCAGGGCCATGGGCAGGGGTGGTAGCAGTGGCTGGAGTTACAGGCTGCTGGTCTAGCACAAGCTCAGAAAGGCCCCAGGCCCAAGTCGGTGGACTCCCTCCAGCCTCTGTGGGACTCCAGGTGGGGTGGTGCTCACCAACTCAAAGTTGGCACCTAACTCATGGGGCTTCTGCAGCAGGAAAAGTAGGAATGTTAACTCCTTCCTTCCTGTTTGTGCTTGTGCGTGCAGACACAGCACATACAGTATTTCAAAACTTTTTTTTTTTTTTTTGGTCTTTTTTGAGACAGAGTCTCCCTGTAGCTCCGGCTGTCCTGGAACTCGATATGTAGACCAGGCTGGCCTTGAACTCACAAAGATCCACCTGCCTCCGCCTCCCAAGTGCTGGGATTAAAGGTGTGCGCCACCACGCCCAGCTTTTTCTTTTATTTATTTATTTATTTATTTTTTTTTTTGGTCTTTTCGAGACAGGGTCTCCCTGTAGCCCCAGCTGTCTGTCCTGGAACTCACTCTGTAGACCAGGCTGGCCTTGAACTCACAAAGATTCGCCTGCCTCTGCCTCCCAAGTGCTAGGATTAAAGGCATGCGCCACCACGCCCGGCTCCAGCTTTTTCTTTTAATGTCAGATTATATTTTCTTTTAACGTCAGTATATATATATAATTATATATATAATTTTTTGTCTTTTTGAGCAGGGTCTCCCTGCAACCCCAGCTGGCCTGGAACTAATTTCCTGTGTAGACCAGGCTGGCCTTGAACCCACAGAGATCTACTTGCCTCTGCCTCCTGAGTGCTGGAATTTAAGGCGTGCACCAGTGAGCCCAGCACAGTCCTTAATTTAATCTTTTCCTTTCTCCTAGGGTTTTGAAAATGTTCACCTGGGACATCTGCTTAAAGTTCAATATTTTTGTCTTTTATTATACATTTTTTTCTAAAGTAGTCCTTAGCATATGCCGATGTTTTATGAAGTGTGCAGTATCGTGAGCATTCACAGCCCTCCGCCCACCAACATCCACGTCCAGAATGTAAAAAAAAAAATTCTCCAAACTGTCTAGTTGATTCCCTTCTCCAGCTCCTGTGAACCTGTCCTGCTTCTGTCTCTATGGACTTGTCTCTACCGGATGGAAGTGGACTCACGTAATCTCATTTAATGCCTCCTTCACTTAATGTTTTCAAGGCCATCCACAGCATGACAAACATCAGGCATGAAACATGCATCTTTCCATGTTCTTCCTTGTTCAGTTCCTTCAGATGGATACTGGGTTGTTCCTGTCTCAGCAATAGTGCTGCAAATACTGCTGCACGGCATCCATTTGCATCTCTGCTTTTTATATTTCTGCATGGTATACAGCCAGAGGATCAAGGATAACCCTGTGTCATTAATTCTAAGAGCTATTTTTTTTTTCTTCTGTACAGGGTCTCTCTGTTGTCTTGGCTGGCCTGGAAGTTACTTTGTAGACCAGGCTGGCCTCAAACTCAGAGATCCATCTATGTCTAGTCTTTGAATGCTGGGATTAAAGGTGTACCCCACCAAATCTGCCTAGAAGTCTCAACTTTTGAGCCGACCACCACCCTGAATGATGGGCTGTCATGAGGTAAAATGGGTTCTGCAGCTCTCTCCGGCTGCCAGAATAGGAGGTTCTCATTGAGGTGAAGCAGGCAAACCTGGCAGCAGCTCAGCACCACAGCCCACAGGGAGAGCTCCCTGCCAAGCCTGCTCCATCCAGAGCAGAGGCAGCTTTGTGGGCCTGAGGGTGGCAGGCAGAGACGAGGAGGCCTGCTCAGAGGACGACACAAGGCTGGCACTGTTTTTTCTGCAGTACTGGCTTGCCCTTTTGACGGGATATCATGTGCTAAGCCCCCCAAACATCCCACTTTGGGTGTTAAATACTTGTTTGTACACGTACATGCATGCAGCCATGCTTGGCTTTACATGGATACTGAAGATCTGAACTCAGTCACTGAGCAACCTCACCACCAGCCCCAAGGTGTCTTTAAAAGAAAGTTTCTGGGGCTCTGCAGCTACCACAGATGATTTTTATTTGTGAAGCTCCCAGGCACAGCCCAGACACACAGGACACAAAGGGAAAGCATAAGGCGGCCACATGGCCACTACAGGAAGTCATCGGGCATCTCCTATCCGGTCCAATATCCACTATCCTTTCTTGCCCCACAAAATCCTTCAAGAGCAACTCAACAAGCAGCTTAGGCATCAGGGGGACCTGCCCTTGCCTCCCCAGGCTGAAGAACAGGTCTACCAGGGTTTCCTGATGGGTGTTGGAGCCAGGAGAGCCTGGCAGCCCCGGCTCCCAGACCACCTGTGGTGGTACCTGGCTCCTCTTGAGCCACATGGGTTGGGGCAAGAGTCTCACCCTCTGATGATAGCCTCACAGCCCCACCCTGCAGTCTGTTCCCTAGACCAAGTGTCTGGCACAGCAGGCATGAACAGTGGAGAGACAGCCCAAGGGGGGGCAGACGCAGGACACCAAGAGTCACTTCCCAGGCTTTGCTGCAGCCCGGGAGCGGAGCAGGGAGGCGAGGATCCTACATCTGGGATGGTGGCAAGTTATTTAATAGCAAAGCAGCTTTCAGCCCTTTCCCCTGGACACCAACACCGCATAGTGGACCAGGGCCAGCCCAGCCGGGAAGAGATGAGAATCTGAAATCCTGATGGGAGCGCACACCTACACACACACCACAACAACACACAGACTGAGACAATGACCCTCCCTGCCTCTGGTCAGAGTCCTGTCAGACATTGGCTGGAGCTCAGTTCATTCATGTCCCACGAGGCACTGGTGCAGGCCGAGGGCAAGTGGAGGCTTTGAGGCTAGACCTTGTGCAGTGTCTGCAGCAGATTGTGGCGGGCAAAGGAGCAGGATTCCAGGGCGCCATTGGGCCTGTGGATTAGACAGTTCGGTGAGTGGGGTGGACAGCAGGGCCCAAGAAGCCCATGTCTAGAAAGGCATGCTTCCCAGTGGGCGGGGACCATTTCTGTGCCAGACTCTCATTCCCATGAATGCGGGGAAGACAAACTCCTCTGGCACTTTGCACACTGGCGTGGCACCTCCTGACCGGGCCAGTGATGCCTCAGCCAACTGGTGCGGCACGGGAGGGAGGTGTCATAAATCAGCCCCCCCCCCCCAAAGTGTGATGGCACATGTCTTTAATTCCAGCACTCAGGAGGCAGATGGAGCTCAGTGGCCAGCCTACACAGTGACTCCCAGGCCACCTTGGGCTTCAGGTCCTCACAAAATGGCATCACACTCACTTGGTCACAAACGCCAGCAGCAAGGGAGCGAGGGCCTTGGGGAAGTAGTCCTGCTGCACCACGTGGTTCAGCACCATCAGGGGCCCGCACAGCGTGGGAATGGCCTTGACCTTGTCTTCACTCTGCAAAGGAACAGAACACAGGCAGATGAGCTCCATGGTCCCTGGGTGGTCCTGACCCCACCAGGCTACTGAAAGCCCCTCAGCAGAGTCCCTCCCAGGCCTGCCCCTCCTCTCCTCACCTTGAGGAGACCCATGTGGATGAGCAGCCTGGTGAGGAAGGTGTTGGAGTTGAAGGATGCTGAGCTGAAGGCCTTCTTCATGAGGGCGTCTGTGAGGTAGAAATGGAGTATGACAGGATGCAGGTGGCAGGGGTATCGAGCCCCTTGCACTCACGGGTGCAAGCCTGAGTCCTTGGCCTTATTGAGAGGTGGACAGCAGAGGACACAGGAGTAGGCTGGGAGGCAGCTGCACAAGGAAAGGCTCAGTCCCCAGCTCTAACAGCTTCTCTGCAGCCTCCTTAGAAAATGGGTTTAGTGGGGCTGGAGAGAGGGCTCAGTGGTTAAGAGCACTGACTGCTCTTGCAGAGGACCCAGGTTCGATTCCCAGCACCCACATGGCGGCTAAGAACCATCTTTAACTCCAGTTCCAGGGGAATCCGACACCCTCTTCTGACCTCCCCGGCATTGCACGACACGGGTGCACAAACCTACATGCAGACAGTATGTTCATACACATAAGAAAATAATTTAAAAAATGGGTTTAGTGACAGTACTACGATCCCCACCTTACACAGCAGGGTCAAATTTTGTGAGGGAAATCCCTAGAAGTTTCAGATATAAGTGACCTGATATCAAGGACCTGATGGGACTACACAGAAGAATTTAGGCCTTATTCCCACAAATGTCCATGGAACCTCCACCTGGCTTCATCTCCTCTCCAGCCTCACTTCCCACTGGGTCCCCAGCCCAGAGCAGCACGGGCTCAGCACATCCACACCATCTAGAAAAGGCATCTGGCTTCTACTCCTCCCTCCTCCATGAGCTCTGCCCTCCCCAGGCCTTCGTCTCCTCTATCTAGCCACATCTGAAGGCTCAAACAAGATGTGCCAGGGCTGAACTGGAGGGTTCTGTGACGATGGAGCAGAGATAGGGAAGGGCGGGCCCTGGAGAAGACTGATGGAAGATTCCAGGAAGCCTCACAAAGGTGAAAGCAGCATCCTTCGTAGGTGACCCCTAAGTGGAGGACCTACATGTGAATATGCCCCCACACAGGCACAAAGGCTCAACCCTTACCTGATAGGATGTGTCCTCAGGGCCTTCCTAGATAGCCAGGACCTCATCCTGCCTGGCCCGAGCTCTAACTGCATATAAACATGAGGCTTTGGGAAAGGCCTCTTTCTTAGATGCAGAATATGGTGCAAGCATCTAGACCCGCAGCCCCCACCCAGCTCCATTACCTGTGGCATCCAGCACTGCGGTCCTCACTGAGACTTCCTCCCTGAACACAGATGCCACCTTCAGGAAGGCTGAGACGACCTTCTCAGGGTCCGAGGTGTCAGTCTGAGAACAGCAAACAATTGCTGGGGCCAGAGCCAAAAGGCTCTTGGTTGAGATCAGCGAGAAGCAACCCTGGCACCATGTGGGACTCCGGCAGGTAGACAAGGCCGGGACAGGCCCTGACTTGCCCTGACTTGCCCTAGATTGTCCCCTCAAGCTTGGCTCAAAGCAGGTATGCAGCAGTGAATGGATGGACAGGTGCACTATCCACAGGACCCAGCCAGTGGTCATTTTGTAATCCAACATGAGAAACCTGGCAGAGGCAGCCACACACAATGGAAGAACATGAAAAATGTACATTTCAGAAACAGTGGCTTGTTTTCAAGTGTGAGGACAGAGGCTCATGAGTTCTACTGAGCCAGGAAAATGCTGAACAGCGTAAAATTAAAATGTTAAGATGAGTCAGGTGTGGTGGCGCACACCTTTAATCCTAGCACTTGGGAGGCAGAGGCAGGTGGATCTCTGCGAGTTCAAGGCCAGCCTGTTCTACATAGCGAGCTCCAGGACAGCCGGAGCTATAAGGGAGACCCTGTCTCAAAAAGACCAAAGGGGGGAAAATGTTAAAATGAAATAAGCTTATTTATAACAGTCTTACCTATGAAAGTACAATAGACTACAGATAAATAAGGAAATCATTTTGGCTATCTACTGAGCTTTAGTGTTCTCATCTATAGAATAAGAATAGGGACAGCAGGGGCTGGAAAGATGGCTTAATGGTTAAGAGCATTGGCTGCACTTGCAGAGGACCTGGGTTCAATTCCCAGCACCCACATGACAGCTAACAACTGTAACTCCAGTTTTAGGGATCTAACACCTTCTGACCTCCTTGGGCATCACAGGGCACAGGTGCACTTATACACATGCAGACAATATACTCGTCCACAAAAAAAATTTTTTAAGTGTTAAAAAGAATAGAGCCATCAATATGGCTCCATGGGTCATGGCACTGGCCACCAAGCCTAACCACAGTCCAGTCCTTGGGACCCACATGGTAGAAGGAGAGAGCTGACTCCTGCAACTTGCCTTCTGACTTCAGTCCATATCTCCCTCCCCACAGACACAAAATCAATTAAATGTGTAACACTCTTAGAGAATAAGAGCGAGTGGCTGGAGACGTGGCTTGGAGGTTAGGGGCACCGGCTGCTCCTGGAGAAGACGTGGGTTCAGTTCCCAGCGCCCATATGGCAGCTAGCCCTAACTCTAGTTCCAGGGGATCCAATACCTCTTTTGGCCTCCTCGGGCATTGCATAACACAGGTGCACTTACATATATGCAGGCAAGACATTCATACATATAAATTAAAACATGGCTTTCATGTTAGGTTGCCAAGAAGGTTAAATAAAACCATGTTCAAGGCCAAGTGTGGTTGGTGTACACCCCTAATTCTGGTACTTGGGAGGTGGAAGCAGGTGGACGGTGCTTGGAGGACAGTTTGATCTACATAGTGAGTTCCAGGCCAGCTGGGGACAGAGGGAGATGCTGTCTCAACAAAACACCATGCTCAAATACAGAGCCAACCATGGTGGTGCAGACAGGAGGCAGAAGCAAGCAGAGCTCTATGAGATAGAGGCCAACCTGGTCTACACAGCGAATTTTAAGCCAGCTGGCACCACAGGGAGACCCTGTCTAATACAAAAAAATAAAACCAATGTCTTGACCAGCAACCATCGTGAGCTGGCTCATCTCCACAGCAGCCCTGGACCTCTCTACAAGCAGCTACACAAGCAGGGACGGTGCAACATGTGGGAGCAAGCGAGCAAGCGGGAGTCCTGAGTGGGAGACCAGGACCAGGTGACAGTGTCCTCCTCTGGCAACTTGGGGCAGGAGGTGTGCGTGGGCTGGAGCTGAAAGTGCTCTTACCTGCTGGACTATCAGGATGGAGACCTTGGGCCCGAGGCGCAGCAGCTTCTCTGGGGAGGGGAATGACAGGAAGGTGGAGAGGTCTGTGGGAGGCGGGGAGGACAGCACGGGAGCTGGCTCCTGAGAAACAGGTGACACAGGGACTCTGTAGATTCCAAACCTGATTCCTCCACTTGGCTGTGCCTGTTCCCACTCCAAGAGCATCCTCCTCACTCCGGGAAGTGAGGCCTAGGTTTAGAATTCTTTCTCCCACTCAGCAGCAGCAGGTCCCCAAAGGACAGGCTCCCACAGGTGCTGACCCCAGCAGGCTCCTGGTCCTGATGCCTTGGGGGTGGGGACAGGCTACCTCCTCAGGATTCCAGACATATCTTTGCCATGCCACACCCCAAGAAGTGACTGAAAGAGGCACCTGGGAACTAAAGTGACCCCATCAAGAACCAGAGTGTAACCCAGGTTAGTGCTGCAAGTACCAGGCGCCCAGGGAACACCCAACCTGGAGCTGGAGAGATAGCCTAGCAGTTAAGAGCACCGATTGCTCTTGCAGAGGACCCGGGTTCGATCCCCAGCACCCACATGGCGGTTAAGAACCATCTGTAACTCCAATTCCAGGAGATCTCCAGTTCCAGGGGAATCCGAGACCCTCTTCTGACCTCCGCGGCATTGCATGACACGGGTGCACAAACCTACATGCAGCCAGTACATTCATACACGTACAAAAATAAAATTTAAAAAATAAATTAAAAAAAAAAAAAACAACAACAACAAAGCCCAGCCCTAAGGGTGTGCGGGCAGCCCTGTTGGCTCTGCCAGGAGCTCTCTGGGAGCTTTGTTTGGGAACCTGATACATAAGTCAATCAACTGTGGTGTGGCAGCCCTGATGGTGTACCAGTCCAGCCACAACCTCTAGACCGAGGACTGACCCTAACAGTCACCAACATAATCCACTGGTGGATGAGAAAAAAAGGCTTTAATTTATGCTTAACTTTTTACCTTTTTTTTTTTTTTAGTGTGTATGAGTGTACTGTCTGCATGTAGGTTGGTGCACCCATGTCATGCAATGCTGCGGAGGTCAGAGAAAGCATTGGATTCCCCTGGAACTGGAGTTAAAGACAGTTCTTTGCCACTATGTGGGTGCTGGGAATCGAACCCGGGTCCTCTGCAAGAGCAGTTGGTGCTCTTAACCGCTAAGCCATTTCTCCAGCCCCTCTTTTTACTTTTGAAGATGGGTGTCTTGCCTGGAACTCATTATGTAGCTCAGGGTAGCCTCAAGCTTGTGGTAATCCTCCTGCCTCATCTTCTCAGGTGCTGAGATTACAGACGTGAACTATCATGCCCAGCTATGCTTAAGTTTTACTGTTGAATTCCCAGCAACTGACAACAAACTCACCCCACTGGTAGGGTCCAGAATCTTCCGAGGGGGTGGAGTTGACTCCTCTCCTTGCCCTCGCTGTTGTGCTTCCTCTTCTTCCTCTTCTTCATCCTCTTCGTCCTCTTCCTCCTCCTCTTCCTCCTCCTCCTCATCCTCATCATCTTCTTCTCCTTCCTCCTCATCTTCCTCATCCTCATCCTCACCTTCATCATCACTACAAAGAGGAGCTGGATAAAGCCCAGGAGCCACGCTGACTGGCCTACCTCTCGGAGCCTGCAGGTTCGGCCAGGTGGGGAGCTCTGCTCCCTGGGTGACACTCTTGAGTCATCAGAGAGCCTGTCGCTATTTTCATCCTCCAGGGAAGCCACCCATATGCGGACACAGAAGAATCAAAATGTAGCCAAAGACCCGCGTGGAAGCAGAGAAGACCCACCTAGGCTGGGAAGACCCACCTAGGCTGGGATGACCCACCTAGGCTGGGATGACCCACCTAGGGTGGGATGACCCACCTAGGCTGGGATGACCCACTTGGCCTGGGATGACCCACCTAGGCTGGGTGCTCAGGGCAGTACCACCTGCACCTCACTTGAGCACAAGAAGCTACAGGGAAAGGTGTGGTTCTAGTTCCCCTGGACCCTGAGGACAGAGACCACATAAAGATGAGAAATGCAGAGGAGATGGCTGCTGCCTTCGCATTGCGCCCCACCTCCCCACCCCTGTGCTTAGCATACACTGGACATCTCCCTTGTGGACTGCTTCCTTTTAGTCAGCGGCTGAAGAGCTGACCCCATCCCCTTCAGTGCCAGCGCCTTCCACACTGTCCCCTGCAGGCCTCGCTGTCTTCCAGACTTGCTGCTTCTGGACCAGCTCTGACAGCCCCTGTCAGCAGCCTGCCCAATTTGCAAGTCTGTGGGATGGCTACACTTATCACACACACAGCCTGAATGTTTTGCCTGTGAGTCCTGAACCAGAGTTGAAATCTCAACGCCCCATCGTCTTCTGTCCTGCCCTAGCAGAACCTGGCAGGGAGCAAGAGGAAAACCAGCAAGCCTTGGAGAGGCAAGTCGAGAGACGCCGGGACCAGGCCTGACTCTGCCACCTGCAGAGAGCCTACCTGAGGGATGCCAGCACCTTGGCCATATTGAAGCCATCTAGCACTTCCTGAAGCTGCTCACAGCCTTCTTCTCCCAGGGCATTGCCTGATTGGGAAATGAAGGGAAGGTCAGGGCAGTGCCATGGCCACCTGCCCAGGGCTGGGCTGAGGCTGACCCACCCAGCCTACCATTGAGATCCAACTTCTCCAGATCAGCCTTGTCAGCCACGGCCTCAGCAACAGCTAGAGCAGCATCTCTCTTGATTTCACAGAATGATAGGTTCAGCTCCTAAAGGCAGAGGAAGGGGTGGTGGCAAACAGAGCCTGAGCCGGCAGACAGCCCTGCCCTCAAGTCTGGGTTTCCCCATGAGAGGGGAGGGCAGGCTTAGTCCTCCAGGTTGGGGATGGGGTGGGAAGAAAAACACCCACAATAGAAACAATGCCATGTACCAAATGAGCAGCATTCGGCACATTTACACAAATCACCAAAGTGAAAAGGCAGAGACCGGCCAAGGCCCACTCTCCTTTACACCAGACCCCCATGCCCCAAACCTGACCACTGCTTGCAGAAAACCCCAAGCATGGGGATGTCTAGACCCCAAAGGAAGATGGCAGGGGAAAGACTGGCACCTTCAGCTTGGGCAGGCCCCCGTGGACAGCATCGGCGATAGCAACAGCCCCCTTGGATCGCACCAGGCAGTCCCCAAAATTGATCACTTCCACCTGCCGTAAGGTCTTCAGGGTCTGTGAAGAGGAAACAAGGGTCCCAGAAGACGGAGAAGGCCTCAGCAGACCTGCGCGAGTTACTCCTCCGTCAGCCACCACACCGCGGGCGTCTACATCTATGTGGCCTCCTCCACAGCAGACCAGCTCTGATCATCACCTCCTTACAGTCACTGAGGCCCTGGCTAAATCTCCACCACCCACTAAGCCCTGGGTTACAGATGGCTCTCTCCCTGAAGCACAAATCTAACCTCATCAAATCGCAACACAGTAAACCTCCGTGGCTCATTTCAAACCAGGACTAACACAGGAAGGCTCCCTCCTGAGTCTGCAGGCCTCCCAGTCTGCTGGTCCTTTCTGGAAACACCCACTCCATCCTCTGTCAGATAAAGTCCACCCATCTTCCATTCTTAGTGTCCCCCCAAAACAAACAAAACAACAAAGCTATTGCAGGAAGCCTGTCTCAAGTTTAAAGTCTAATTGGAGCCTCCAAGGTTAACACTTGTACTTGTTTGTGACACCTTTCCATGAGTCCTTCTCCAGCCTGAGCCCCGGGGACCAGCCCCAGGCCGCCATGGTGTGCTCAAAACCTGCACAAAACTGCTCAACGGTCTCTTCCCTCCTTGGACAAGGATCTCCTTGAGAAAAGGGGACCCTTCTCAACCAAGCCTGCACCTGGTACAAACGGCCTGGACAAAAGGCTCAGTGTGCAAGTGCTGGATGACTCCACAAGGAAACAGCTTCCTTCTGTTCCCCTAATAGAACCAGCAACAGCCACTGAGGGCCCGGAAAGCACTCAGCAAGCAGGTAGTAGGGACGCTCCAAGCTAGACACATGGAACCCAGTTCTGTGAAGATGTGAAGACCTATGGAGTACACGACGCGGGGGTGAAGAGGTCCACGCAGAGCCAGGCTAGCCAATGAGGAAAGGGCAGCAGCTAGACCCGCCTCCTGGGCCCCATGCAGCACCTGCCATTCCGCCTCACCTCAGCCATGGCCACGGCACCCTTCTCGGTGAAGGTGTTGTCATTCAGATTGATGACCCGCAACAGGGGATTGATGGCGAATGCCTGTGCTAGGGCCGTGACACCAGGGTGGTTGATCCCATTCTGTGGCATGTGGACCTCCTCCAGAGTCCCGATGATCTGTGGGGCAGGAGAGAGTTGAGGGGTGTGCCCTGGTACTAGCAGCCTCAGTGGGCAAGAGGGCAGCACAACAGACAGGTGCTGCCATCAGGGAGCCCCACAGACAGGTGCTGCCATCAGGGAGCCCCACAGACAGGTGCTGCCATCAGGGAGCCCCACAGACAGGTGCTGCCTTCAGGGAGCCCCACAGACAGGTGCTGCCTTCAGGGAGCCCCACAGACAGGTGCTGCCATCAGCCCTAGACAGGGCTGCAGGTCCAGATCTCAAAGCTTGCTTTTAGATACAGCTGCTTCTGATCCTGAGGCTGAGAGCCTGCCCAGGTTAACACAGCTCTCAGGTAGGAGTACACTTCTTAGTTTGGCGTCTCTACACGGTGGGGACCGTGGGCGATGGCAAGGAGTCGGGCCTTTCTCTAGATGCTGCTGCTCCACTGGTCACTCCTTCTGAGGACTGTCTACCCAGGCTGTGCTCTCACTGACACTCTGCATCCTTTTTTTTTTTTTGGTCTTTTCGAGACAGGGTCTCCCTATAGCCCCAGCTGTCCTGGAACTCACTCTGTAGACCAGGCTGGCCTTGAACTCACAAAGATCCACCTGCCTCTGCCTCCTGAGTGCTAGGATTAAAGGTGTGCGCCACCACGCCCGGCAACTCTGCATCCTTTCTAGAAGGGTAGAAAAGGCCTCCAGCTCACCAGGCCCACTTTCATCCCAGCCCACTACCTTGAGTACCGCTCGCTACTTCCTTATTTGTCTCAACAGACTCCAACCCAGGCCCTGGGCATGCCCACGCTAGGCCACAGTCCCACAGTGATGGCTACTTCTCATGTGGCCGCAGTGCTGCTTTTGGACACCACCTCCTCTAACCCAGGCCCTGGGCATGCCCACGCTAGGCCACAGCCCCACAGTGATAGCTACTTCTCATGTGGCTGCAGTGCTGTTTTTGGACACCACCTCCTCCAACCCAGGCCCTGGGCATGCCCACGCTAGGCCACTGCCCCACAGTGATGGCTACTTCTCATGTGGCCGCAGTGCTGCGTTTGGACACCACCTCCTCTAACACAGGCCCTGGGCATGCCCACGCTAGGCCACTGCCCCACAGTGATGGCTACTTCTCATGTGGCTGCAGTGCTGCATTTGGACACCACCTCCTCTGGAGCTCTGCTTTCACTCCTGGGGCTGTGACAAAATTCCTTGCAAAAGCAACTTAAGAAGGAATGAAGCAGGGCGTGGTGACACACCCCTTTAACCCCAGCACTTGGGAAGCAGAGGCAGGCAGATCTTTGTGAGTTCAAGGCCAGCCTGGTCTACATAGTGAGTTCTAGGACAGTTGGTGCTACAGGGAGACCCTGTCTCAAAAAGAAGGAATGAAAGGACTTTCTTTTGGTTTGGTTATGTTTTTTTCTTATAATTCCAAGTTACAGCCCATTGTTTCAGGGAAGCGAAGGCGGGAATAGCTAGCTGGGGTCACGTCTGCAGTCCTGAGAGGACAGAATAAACCGCCCTGGCTGTGTGCTCGTGCCGAGGCTGCTGCTCAGCTGGCATTCTTCACGCACAAACTTCGGGCCCAGCCCATAAAATGCTGCTGCCCAGTCAGATCTAGACGAATTCCTCATTAAGACTCTCTTCCCTGGTAATTCTAGGCTGTGTCAAGTTGACCGTTAAAAACTAGCCATGTCTCTAGCCTTGAGGCCCACGTCTTCAGGCAGAGTACAGCACTTTACACAAAGAAGGTTCAGCCTGTGTGAAGCCCTGGCTTTAAACCCAGGACCACAAGAACAAAAGTCCCAAAACCCAAAAGGAGGGCAGTAGAGATGGCTTGGTCAATAAAGCACTTGCCTTATAAGCCTGAGTTCCAGCCTCAGAATTCATGTGAAAATGCCAGGCATGGTAGTGTGCACTTGGAACCGAGCACTACAGAGGCAGGGACAAGAGGATCCCAGGGGCCACTGGTTGGTCTGTAGCCTAATCAGTGAGCTCCAGGCCAGTCAGAGACACTGTCTAAAAGGAGGTGGAAGATGACACCTGAGGCTGTCCTCTGGCCTCCACAACCCCTGCATACATACAACCGCATGTGGTAAGTGCTCCTAAATGCATACATACAACCTGCATACATACACCCACACGTGGTAAGCACTCCTAAATGCATACATACAACCTGCATACATACACCCACACATGGTAAGCACTCCTAAATGCATACATACAACCTGCATACATACAACTGCACATGGTAAGCACCCCTAAATGCCACACTACCCTCACTTTACTGTTTTAGCTGCTACACCTAACAATTCTTCCATCTTTATTCAAAGACACCTGAATTCTTTCCACAGACTGGGGTGGATCCTGTAGACCCAGATCAAGACCCCCATTCTAAACCACCAACCAGAGGACTGGCTCCACAGGCTAAGGGAAGGGTGTATCTGAGGGCAGCAGTCTCCTTCCAGCTCTGGGCAGGGCTCTGTAATGGACACTCCCACCAAGGGTAAATGACCAGTCCTTGTTGGCAGCCCAGGAGACAGGTCACTGTAAACAGCCTGCCACTGGAGCTGCTGCTCTGGCCTGAGTTTGGCAAATGCTGGTAAAATATTGTTTGAAAGGGAGAAGGGGACAGAGACCCAAGCCTCCATGCCTGTGGGGCACATTTAGCCCTCACAGCAAGTGCATGCACCATTGAGGCCAACGGTGTCCTGGGGCATGGGACACAGGCAAAGAGAGGCAGGGAGAGGATAAGGCTGATGAAGAGTGCTGTGCGGACCAAATGATAGAGAGCTCAGTGGGTAAAGACCCTTGGTGCATAAGCTTCTAGAGCCGAGTTCAACCCACATAAAGGAGAGAACAGACTCTACACATAAACACATAAAGCTTTTTAAAAAAGTCCTGCAAATAGCACTTGGGCCCTTCAGGTGTTCCAGCCTGGGCACAAGAGGCTTGTAGCTGTGCCCACTTCTTCCTGCCAGGGCACACCTACCCTGCCTGGCCTGAAGACTCAGACTTCTCCAAAAGCATTCTAGGGACGTTCTGCCACTCATTGGAGTGGTGGCTTCCGCACCTTTCTAGACATGGATGACAGGAAATGAATGGACTGCCCCAGGTCTCTCAGCTGAACCCATGCCTGTCAGCCTGGTACAACCTACTTTTGTGTCTGGCACAAAGGCTGGAAACAAAGGACTCACCCCAAAAGCTTCTGCCAATGCAGTGGCTCCATCATTCTCCAGGCGGTTCCTGCCAGCCACGAAGACTTTCAGGGCCAGTGGCTTGCCCTGGGCACTAGACTTGCGGTGACACTCAGTCAGAGCTGCAGCCAGGATCTGTGGGGAAAGGAAAGGGGTATATCAGGCTGTCACAGGCAGACCATGATCCCACCTGCTCGGAAATGCTTTTTCTTTTTATTTATATTTATTTATTTATTTACTTATTTGTTTGTTTGTTTGTATGAATGTACTGTCTGCATGCAGGTCTGTGCACCGTGTCGTGCAATGCCGAGGAAGTCAGAAGAGGGTCTCGGATTCCCCTGGAACTGGAGTTCTCCTGGAATTGGAGTTACAGACGGCTCTCAGCCGCCATGTGGGTGCTGGGGATCGAACCCAGGTCCTCTGCAAGAGCAGTCGGTGCTCTTAACCACTAGGCCATCTCTCCAGCCCCTGAAATGCTTTTCAATGTACTGCGCCTCCACCAGTGCAGATGAGAGGGTCACACCTCACAGGGACAGTACTCTAGTTTATACTTCCTCTGTCACATACACTGAGGCAGATTAGTAGCAGGGAGACTAAGAGTACCTGTGTTCAAGTAGTTTTTATTTTACTTAAAAATCATCAAAGAGGGACGTTGCCAGCAATTTGAACATGTCAAATAGAAAATAGCAACTGCTCTTTGACTAGAAATGTAGCACAATTGGTAGAGTGCTTGCTGGTGGGCGCAAAGTCCTGGGTTTGATCCCCAGCACCGTAAATGACCATGGTGGCATTTATCTATGATCCCAGCACTTAGAAGGTGAGGTTAGAATGAAAAGTTCGAGGTCAGCCTTGGGTAAATATTGCGCTTCAGGACAGACTGGGCTACAAAAGACCCCATCTCAACCGGGTGTGGTGGCACACACCTTTAATCACCACGCCTGGGTGGCAGATCCTGGCAGAGCTCTGTGAGATCAAGGCCAGCCTGGTCTCCATAGTGAGGTCCAAGCCAGCTGTGGCTACAGGAGACCCTGTCTCAAAAACAAAAACCAGTCCAGGGCATGATAGTCCATGCTCTAATGCCAGCACTCCCTCAGGGGGACAGAGGCACGCAGGTCATAGCATGGGGCAGAGTGACCACCTCGGCTCTTCGGCCTGAGACAATCAGGCCTTATTCACAGCACCACCCCCTTTTTGGTCTTTTTGAAATGTTCTCCCTGTACCCATAGCTGGACTGGAACTAGCTATACTTGATCTTAGCCAAAAGGCTGAGAAGCGATGGAAGGAGCTACGTAGACTCAGCTGGCCTCAGTCGCACAGAGATCCACCTGCCTTTGCCTCCCAAATGCTAAGATTAAAGGCAGGCCTGGCTCTTTTTTATTATTTTTATTTATTTTAGTACTTTTGAGACAAGGTCTCCCTGTAGCTCCAGATGACCTGGAACTATATAGTGCTGGAATTAAAGGCATGTGCTACCACACACGGCTAGATTTCCACCTTTTTTTTTTTTTTTTCTTTTTTTTTCTTTTTGAGACAGGGTCTCCCTAATAAAATCTAAAAATATAAAAAAGAGCCAGGCCTGCCTTTAATCTTAGCAATTTGGAGGCAAAGGCAGGTTGGATCTCTGTGCGACGAGGCCAGCTGAGTTACGTAGCTCCTTCATCGCTTCCCTTCATCTCAACTCAGTAGAATACGTCTTTCTGATATCCGTTCTTTCGTCTCCCCCTCTCCTCCTACCCATGCCAGTCCATTCGTTTAGCGCTTGTGATCTCGCCCTTCCTCCTCTCCCGTCTTTCTGCCCTCATGTTGCCTTCGTCTTCTATGTTCGTTTCTCTTACCTATCACTTTTCGGCCTTTTGGCTAAGATCAAAGTATAGCTAGTTCCAGTCCAGCTATGGTACAGGGAGAACATTTTCAAAAAGACCAAAAAGGGGGTGGTGCTGTGAATAAGGCCTGATTGTCTCAGGCCGAAGAGCCGAGGTGGTCACTCTGCCCCATGCTATGACCTGCGTGCCTCTGTCCCCCTGAGGGAGTGCTGGCATTAGAGGCATGGACTATCATGCCCTGGACTGGTTTTTGTTTTTGAGACAGGGTCTTCCTGTAGCCACAGCTGGGCTTGGACCTCACTATGGAGACCCAGCCTGGCCTTGATTCACAGAGCTTGCCAGGATCTGCCACCAGGCGTGGGATTAAAGTGTGTTTGCCACCACACCCGGTTGAGATGGGGTCTTTTGTAGCCCAGTCTGTCCTGAAGCGCAATATTTACCCAAGGCTGACCTCGAACTTTTCATTCTAACAACTACCTTCCTAAGTGCTGGGATAATAGATAAATGCCACCATGGTCATTTACGGTGCTGGGGATCAAACCCGGACTTGCGCCCACCAGCAAGCACTCTACCAATTGTGCTACATTTCTAGTCAAAGAGCAGTTGCTATTTTCTATTTGACATGTTCAAATTGCTGGCAACGTCCCTCTTTGATGATTTTTAAGTAAAATAAAAACTACTTGAACACAGGTACTCTTAGTCTCCCTGCTACTAATCTGCCTCAGTGTATGTGACAGAGGAAGTATAAACTAGAGTACTGTCCCTGTGAGGTGTGACCCTCTCATCTGCACTGGTGGAGGCGCAGTAATATTGAAAAGCATTTCAGGGGCTGGAGAATGGCCTAGTGGTTAAGCGACCGGACTGCTCTTGCAGAGGACCTGGGTTCGATCCCCGCACCCACATGGCGGCTGAAGACCGTCTGTAACTCCAATTCAGGAGAACTCCAGTTCAGGGGAATCCGAGACCCTCTTCTGACTTTCCTCGCCATTGGCACGAACACGTGCACAGACCCTCATGCAGACAGTACATTCATAACAAAAACAAACAACAAATAATGTAAATAAATAAAATATAAATAAAAAGGAAAAAGCATTTCGAGCAGGTGGGTCATGGTCTGCCTGTGACAGCCTGATATACCCCTTTCCTTTCCCCACAGATGCCTGGTGCAGCTCTGACTGAGTGTCACCGCAAGTCTAGTGCCCAGGGCAAGCCACTGGCCCTGAAAGTCTTCGTGGCTGGCAGGAACCGCCTGGAGAATGATGGAGCCACTGCATTGGCAGAAGCTTTTGGGGTGAGTCCTTTGTTTCCAGCCTTTGTGCCAGACACAAAAGTAGGTTGTACCAGGCTGACAGGCATGGGTTCAGCTGAGAGACCTGGGGCAGTCCATTCATTTCCTGTCATCCATGTCTAGAAAGGTGCGGAAGCCACCACTCCAATGAGTGGCAGAACGTCCCTAGAATGCTTTTGGAGAAGTCTGAGTCTTCAGGCCAGGCAGGGTAGGTGTGCCCTGGCAGGAAGAAGTGGGCACAGCTACAAGCCTCTTGTGCCCAGGCTGGAACACCTGAAGGGCCCAAGTGCTATTTGCAGGACTTTTTTTTTTTTTTTTTTTTTTTTTGGTCTTTTCAAGACAGGATCTCCCTTGTAGCCCCAGCTGTCCTGGACAACTCACTCTGTAGAACCAGGCTGGCCCTTGAACTACCAAAATCCGCCTGCCTCTGCCTCCCAAGTGCAGGATTAAAGGCATGCGCCACCACGCCCGTGCTATTTGCAGGACTTTTTTAAAAGCTTTATGTGTTATGTGTAGACGTTCGTTCTCTCCTTTATGTGGGTTGAACCGGCTCTAGAAGCTTATGCATCCATAGGGTCTTTTACCACTTGAGCTCTCTTATCATTTGGTCCGCACAGCATCTTTCATCAGCCTTATCCTCTCCCTGCCTCTCTTTGCCTGTGTCCCATGCCCCAGGACACCGTTGGCCTCAATGGTGACATGCACTTGCTGTGAGGGCTAAATGTGCCCCACAGGCATGGAGGCTTGGGTCTTCTGTCCCCTTCTCCCTTTCAAACAATATTTTACCAGCATTTGCCAAACTCAGGCCAGAGCAGCAGCTCCAGTGGCAGGCTGTTTACAGTGACCTGTCTCCTGGGCTGCCAACAAGGACTGGTCATTTACCCTTGGTGGGAGTGTCCATTACAGAGCCCTGCCCAGAGCTGGAAGGAGACTGCTGCCCTCAGATACACCCTTCCCTTAGCCTGTGGAGCCAGTCCTCTGGTTGGTGGTTTAGAATGGGGGTCTTGATCTGGGTCTACAGGATCCACCCCAGTCTGTGGAAAGAATTCAGGTGTCTTTGAATAAAGATGGAAGAATTGTTAGGTGTAGCAGCTAAAACAGTAAAGTGAGGGTAGTGTGGCATTTAGGGGTGCTTACCATGTGCAGTTGTATGTATGCAGGTTGTATGTATGCATTTAGGAGTGCTTACCATGTGTGGGTGTATGTATGCAGGTTGTATGTATGCATTTAGGAGTGCTTACCACGTGTGGGTGTATGTATGCAGGTTGTATGTATGCATTTAGGAGTGCTTACCACGTGTGGGTGTATGTATGCAGGTTGTATGTATGCATTTAGGAGCACTTACCACATGCGGTTGTATGTATGCAGGGGTTGTTGGAGGCCAAGGGACAGCCTCAGGTGTCATCTTCCACCTCCTTTTAGACAGTGTCTCTGACTGGCCTGGAGTCACTGATTAGGCTACAGCCAACCAGTGGCCCTGGGTCCTCTTGTCCCTGCCTCTGTAGTGCTCGGTTCCAAGTGCACTACTACCATCCTGGCATTTTCACATGAATTCTGAGGCTGGAACTCAGGCTTTAAGGCAAGTGCTTTATTGACCAAGCCATCTCTACTGCCCTCCTTTTGGGTTTTGGGACTTTTGTTCTTGTGGTCCTGGGTTTAAAGCCAGGGCTTCACACAGGCTGAACCTTCTTTGTGTAAAGTGCTGTACTCTGCCTGAAGACGTGGGCCTCAAGGCTAGAGACATGGCTAGTTTTTAACGGTCAACTTGACACAGCCTATAATTACATGGGAAGAGAGTCTTCATGAGGAATTCGTTCTAGATCTGACTGGGCAGCAGCATTTTATGGGCTGGGCCCGAAGTTTGTGCGTGAAGAATGCCAGCTGAGCAGCAGCCTCGGCACGAGCACACAGCCAGGGCGGTTTATTCTGTCCTCTCAGGACTGCAGACGTGACCCCAGCTAGCTATTCCCGCCTTCGCTTCCCTGAAACAATGGGCTGTAACTTGGAATTATAAAGAAAAAACATAACCAAACCAAAAGAAAGTCCTTTCATTCCTTCTTTTTGAGACAGGTCTCCCTGTAGCACCCACTGTCCTGATGCAACTATATGTGGAACAGGCTGGCCTTGAATCACAAGGAGATCTGCCTGCCTCTGCTTCCCAAGTTCTGGTGTTAAAGGGGTGTGTCACCACGCCCTGCTTCATTCCTTCTTAAGTTGCTTTTGCAAGGAATTTTGTCACAGCCCCAGGAGTGAAAGCAGAGCTCCAGAGGAGGTGGTGTCCAAATGCAGCACTGCAGCCACATGAGAAGTAGCCATCACTGTGGGGCAGTGGCCTAGCGTGGGCATGCCCAGGGCCTGTGTTAGAGGATGGTGGTTGTCAAACGCAGCACTGCGGCCACATGAGAAGTAGCCAATCACTGTGGGGCAGTGGCCTAGCGTGGGCATGCCCAGTGGCCTGGGTTGGAGGAGGTGGTGTCCAAAAACAGCACTGCAGCCACATGAGAAGTAGCCATCACTGTGGGACTGTGGCCTAGCGTGGGCATGCCCAGGGCCTGGGTTAGAGGAGGTGGTGTCCAAAAGCACTGCAGCCACATGAGAAGTAGCTATCACTGTGGGGCTGTGGCCTAGCGTGGGCATGCCCAGGGCCTGGGTTGGAGTCTGTTGAGACAAATAAGGAAGTAGCGAGCGGTACTCAAGGTAGTGGGCTGGGATGAAAGTGGGCCTGGTGAGCTGGAGGCCTTTTCTACCCTTCTAGAAAGGATGCAGAGTTGCCGGGCGTGGTGGCGCCACTTTAATCCTAGCACTCAGGAGGCAGAGGCAGGTGGACTTTGTGAGTTCAAGGCCAGCCTGGTCTACAGAGTGAGTTCCAGGACAGCTGGGGCTATAGGGAGACCCTGTCTCGAAAAGACCAAAAAAAAAAAAAGGATGCAGGAGTGTCAGTGAGAGCACAGCTGGGTAGACAGTCCTCAGAAGGAGGACCAGTGGAGCAGCAGCATCTAGAGAAAGGCCCGACTCCTTGCCATCGCCCACGGTCCCCACCGTGTAGAGACGCCAAACTAAGAAGTGTACTCCTACCTGAGAGCTGTGTTAACCTGGGCAGGCTCTCAGCCTCAGGATCAGAAGCAGCTGTATCTAAAAGCAAGCTTTGAGATCTGGACCTGCAGCCCTGTCTAGGGCTGATGGCAGCACCTGTCTGTGGGGCTCCCTGAAGGCAGCACCTGTCTGTGGGGCTCCCTGAAGGCAGCACCTGTCTGTGGGGCTCCCTGATGGCAGCACCTGTCTGTGGGGCTCCCTGATGGCAGCACCTGTCTGTGGGGCTCCCTGATGGCAGCACCTGTCTGTTGTGCTGCCCTCTTGCCCACTGAGGCTGCTAGTACCAGGGCACACCCCTCAACTCTCTCCTGCCCCACAGATCATCGGGACTCTGGAGGAGGTCCACATGCCACAGAATGGGATCAACCACCCTGGTGTCACGGCCCTAGCACAGGCATTCGCCATCAATCCCCTGTTGCGGGTCATCAATCTGAATGACAACACCTTCACCGAGAAGGGTGCCGTGGCCATGGCTGAGGTGAGGCGGAATGGCAGGTGCTGCATGGGGCCCAGGAGGCGGGTCTAGCTGCTGCCCTTTCCTCATTGGCTAGCCTGGCTCTGCGTGGACCTCTTCACCCCCGCGTCGTGTACTCCATAGGTCTTCACATCTTCACAGAACTGGGTTCCATGTGTCTAGCTTGGAGCGTCCCTACTACCTGCTTGCTGAGTGCTTTCCGGGCCCTCAGTGGCTGTTGCTGGTTCTATTAGGGGAACAGAAGGAAGCTGTTTCCTTGTGGAGTCATCCAGCACTTGCACACTGAGCCTTTTGTCCAGGCCGTTTGTACCAGGTGCAGGCTTGGTTGAGAAGGGTCCCCTTTTCTCAAGGAGATCCTTGTCCAAGGAGGGAAGAGACCGTTGAGCAGTTTTGTGCAGGTTTTGAGCACACCATGGCGGCCTGGGGCTGGTCCCCGGGCAGGAACTTAGGGTGCGAGGCGCCCATGGGAACGCCAGCCCAAGAGACTCTGGAGCAGAGCGTGTAACTGTATCCCAATCCTTAACCTTCGGGGATGGCTCCAATTAGCTTAATACTTGAAGACAGGCTTCCTGAATAGACATTACAGGTTTTGTTTATTGTTTATATTGGGGCGGAGTACTATGCAGAGAATGATGCAAAGATAAGGGGTAGGACATACCGTTGGGATCTAGAGGGAGTAGAGATGGAGGGTGGCGATGTTTCCAGCAAGAAGGACCAGCGACCCTTGGAGGGCCCCCAAAAGACTCAGGAGGGAGCTTCCTGTTGTTAGTCCTGGTTTGAAATGAGCCACGGAGGTTTACTGTGTTGCGATTTGATGAGGTTAGATTTGTGCTTCAGGGAGAGAGCCATCTGTAACCCAGGGCTTACGGGGAAGACGTCGTCGTGCCCGAGATATTAGAGCTCTCAGTGACCGGAGAGGAATGATGATCAGAGCTGGTCTGCTGTGGAGGAGGCCACATAGATGTAGACGCCCGCGGTGTGGTGGCTGACGGAGGAGTAACTCGCGCAGGTCTGCTGAGGCCTTCTCCGTCTTCTGGGACCCTTGTTTCCTCTTCACAGACCCTGAAGACCTTACGGCAGGTGGAAGTGATCAATTTTGGGGACTGCCTGGTGCGATCCAAGGGGGCTGTTGCTATCGCCGATGCTGTCCACGGGGGCCTGCCCAAGCTGAAGGTGCCAGTCTTTCCCCTGCCATCTTCCTTTGGGGTCTAGACATCCCCATGCTTGGGGTTTTCTGCAAGCAGTGGTCAGGTTTGGGGCATGGGGGTCTGGTTTTGTAACAGGATGAGTGGGCCTTGGCCGGTCTCTGCCTTTTCACTTTGGTGATTTGTGTAAATGTGCCGAATGCTGCTCATTTGGTACATGGCATTGTTTCTATTGTGGGTGTTTTTCTTCCCACCCCATCCCCAACCTGGAGGACTAAGCCTGCCCTCCCCTCTCATGGGGAAACCCAGACTTGAGGGCAGGGCTGTCTGCCGGCTCAGGCTCTGTTTGCCACCACCCCTTCCTCTGCCTTTAGGAGCTGAACCTATCATTCTGTGAAATCAAGAGAGATGCTGCTCTAGCTGTTGCTGAGGCCGTGGCTGACAAGGCTGATCTGGAGAAGTTGGATCTCAATGGTAGGCTGGGTGGGCTCAGCTCAGGCCCAGCCCTGGGCAGGTGCCAGTGGCACTGCCACTGACCTTCCCATTCATTCCCAATCAGGCAATGCCTGGGAGAAGAGGCTGTGACAGCTTCAGGAAGGCTCGATGGCTTCAAAATATGGCCAAGGTGGCTGGCATCCCTCAGGTAGGCTCTCTGCAGGTGGCAGAGTCAGGCCTGGTCCCGGCGTCTCTCGACTTGCCTCTCCAAGGCTTGCTGGTTTTCCTCTTGCTCCCTGCCAGGTTCTGCTAGGGCAGGACAGAAGACGATGGGGCGTTGAGAATTTCAACTCTGGTTCAGGATCAAACAGGCAAAACATTCAGGCTGTGTGTGTGTGAAAGTGTAGCCATCCCACAGACTTGCAATTGGGCAGGCTGCTGACAGGGGCTGTCAGAGCTGGTCCAGAAGCAGCAAGTCTGGAAGACAGCGAGGCCTGCAGGGGACAGTGTGGAAGGCGCTGGCACTGAAGGGGATGGGGTCAGCTCTTCAGCCGCTGACTAAAAGGNAGGGGGAGGGGGGAAAGAAAAGGAAAAGGGGGGAAGGAGAAGGACAAGATGAAGAGCATTTCAGGGCGAGAGACAGAGATGGCCTAGTGGTTTAAGAACACCGACTACTGGCTCTATAAGCAGAGAACCTGGGTTAAAAAAAAATAAAAAAAAAAAAAAAGTCGGTGCTCTTAACCACTAGGAACATTCATCCGCCCCTTGAAATGCTTTTCAATCTGTAGCTGCGCGCTCTCATCAGTGCCGACGTGAGAGGTCACACCTCATCAGGGACAGTACTCTGCAGCTTTCATACTTCCTCTGTCAATTCATACACTGAGGCAGCATTAGTAGCAGGCCGACCGGACTAAACGAGGTACCTGTGTTCAGTAGTTTTTATTTTTACTTAAAAATCATCAAAGAGGGACGGTTGCCAGCAAATTTTTGAACATGTCAAATAGAAAATCCCAGCATGCTCTTTGACTAGAAATTGTAGCACCAATTGGTAGAGTGCTTGCTGGTGAGCTGCAAAGTCTTTGGGTTTGATCCCCAGCACCGTAAATGACCATGGTGGCATTTATCTATGCTCCCAGCACTAAGCACGTGAGGTTAGAATGAAAAGTTCGAGGTCAGCCTTGGGTAAATATTGCGCTTCAGGACAGACTGGGCTACAGAAGACCCCATCTCAACCGGTGTGGTGGCACAACACCTTTAATCCCACCGCCTGGGTGGCAGATTCCTGGCAGAGCTCTCTTGAGATCAAGGCCAGCCTGAGTCACATAAGGGAGTCCAAGACCAGCTTGTGGCACAGGAGGACCCTTGTCTACAACACAACAAAACCAGTCCAGGCATGATAGTCCATGCCTCTAATGCCACCCTCCCTCAGTGGGACAGGAGGCACGCAGGGTCATAGCATGGGGCAGAGTGACCACCGCGGCTCTTCGGCCTGAGACAACAGGCCTATTCACGCACCACCCCCTTTTTGGTCTTTTGAAATTTCTCCTGTCCCATAGCTGGACTGGAACTAGCTATACTTGATCTTAAGCCAAAAAAGGCTGAAAGAGCGTGGAAAGGAGCACGTAGACCAGGCTGTGCCTCAGTCGCACAGAGATTCCACCTGCCTTTGCCTCCAAAGCTAAGATTAAAGGCAGGCCTGGCTCTTTTTTTTATTTTTATTTATTTTAAGTACTTTTGAGACAAGGTCTCCCTGTAGCTCCAGATGACCTGGAACTATATAGTGCTGGAATTAAAGGCATGTGCTACCACACACGGCTAGATTTCCACCTTTTTTTTTTTTTTTTTCTTTTCTTTTCTTTTTGAGACAGGGTCTCCCTGTAGTCCCAGCTGTCCTGGAACTCACTATGTACACCAGGGTGGCCTTGAACTCACAGAGACCCACCTACCTCTGCCTCCTGGGATTAAAGGTGTGTGCTACCACATGTTTGCATGTGTGTGCATGTGTGTGGTGGGGGGATGTACACATGAGTGCAGGTGCCCTTGGAGGTCAGAGGCTTCAGATCCCACATGAAGCTGGAGTCACACGCAGTTGTGAACTGCCATGCGGGTGCTGGGAACTACCTCTGCAGTAGGAGTATCTGCTCTTGACCCTGAGCCATCTCTCCAGCCCCAGTCCAGGTCTTTGGCTTCTGAATGGAGCCTATGGTGGGGATGCAGTTCAGTGGTAGAGCCCTTCCAAAGCAGGTATTGAGGCTTAGGTTCAATCCCCAGCACAATTAAGAAAAAGGAAAAAAGAACTTGTAGGTGAAAGCTCAAATTCTCTATCCCTCCCAACTATTGTGTGAACAGCATGCTTCGCTACTGCAAACCTGAGTGGACAGCCCCAGCAGCCTCTCCGTGTGACACAGAAGCATCGTCACTGACACCTGAGTCCATCAGTGCTCCGTGTTCCCAGCCCTTTTGTTACTCAGTCAGAATACAGATATGTATCTGGTTCTGTCTGTCAGTTCTGGATCTGATAGAGTCTGGGCAGACAGCAGCCAGAACAGGAGGGCTGGCCGGCTCCGCACATCCTGGAAGCAAGGAGCAGGCCATTTTCACTGGCCAGCCTGGCCGGAGGCCGGGGGAGGCAAGGCCCTGTCCAGGAATACATGTGCACCGTGACCTGACTGTTCTCCAGAAGGACATTTCTCTTTCTGGGCCTCCTCACTGGGGCTATGCCAGCTGTTCTGAGTGACAACAGGTTTGGTAGAGAGATAGCCCAGTTCCAAATTCCGCACAACATGCAGGTCAGAGTAGGTTATGCAGTGGTACTGCCTCTGTGTTGCCAAGGCAACTCAAGAATGTGGAATGGTTGCTTAGCAACCTCCCCACACTGCACTGACTACAGGCTGCTTCCTTCGTGGCAGTGGCCTCTCTCCTTTGAAAATGACAGGCATCGGCCCGGATGGTGTGGCTGAACACAGACACATCAAGGTGAGGACCACCCCTGGCTGCTGACCCACCTTGCCACCGCCAATGCCCATGCCGCAGTTGTTGAGTCTGAGCTCGTGCAGAGTGAAGCAGGCTGGGCTCTTGAGGAGGGCTTCGAAGCCTCGCACGCCATCAGGCCCGAATGCATTGTCGCTCAGGTCCAGTTCCACCAGCTGGGCCCCTGCGGTGATGAGTCCCTGTCCTAGTGAGATCTGAACATTGAGAGAGCTCAGGTCAGTCTCAGTCACCTGCCAAATGCCACATGTTTGACAGGCCCAGCCCTGCTCACGGGTCATACCTAGGCCAGGGGGGACATGGCAGACAATGGCTTAAAAAAAAATAGTGTCTGTGAGTGTGCACATATGGAACACAGAGAGCACGAGATCAGAGAGCGACTCTCGAGAACTGGCTCTCCTTCCACAGAGGCGTTCGTGGAGTGGACTGTGCTTATGACGTCTATTGGGCACTTTTCTCCTCTGAGCCACCTTGTTGGCCCAGACATAGGCTTTCATTTTGCAACAGTGAGTGGCACCTGGGGGTAGAAGGGCCTGGAAAATAGGAGGTGGCAGTGAAGCCAGTGTGGATGAGAGAAAACCCATCCACATGAAGGAATCCAGCAGCCGCGAATGGGGTGGAGACACAGGCATGCAGAGCAGGTGAGCAGTCAGTCAGCAGAAGCCTGGGCACAGTGTGTCCCTGACCCTGAGAGAAAGGCTTCAAAGTAGCTGACAGATAAGGGACTGTCCTGGAACCAGAGGAGTCCAGCAGGGTGGGGTGGGGTGGGGTGTCGCAGCCACATGCCCACCTGTGAGGCAGAAACACGGGGTGGGGGAGGTGGATGTTTGTGTGTGGAACCTGCTCCTATTCAGGAGAAAGGAACTTGCCAAAGTTGGGGGCCAGGTCGGAGGTCAGGGGGAAGGTCCCCCCCAACTGCTTCCAGGTTCAGGGGTTTCTGAGCAGGCATGTTGGTCCAGGCTTCCCAGAATCCTAAGGGGCACACAGGCACACTTCCTCCAGAAGCTGCCAATCCTCTGACCCCTTCCCACTTACCTGAGGCCCCGCCCCATGAGTATAAAGGGTGGACCCCAGCCGCCATAACTCTCTCTGTGCCTCTCTCTCTCTCTCTGTGCCCCCCTCTTTCTCTCTCTCTGTCTCTCTCTCTAGCTGCAGCACACCGACAACACACAAAATCTCTGTCTCCATTTGATGATGTTGTCGACAAGACTCCAATCATCCGCTCTGTGGTACTGAAACTGCTTCTGAAGTACAGGTCAGCATGTCTACCTGGAGGGTGGCTCT
>VZQC01002975.1:549257-574845 GCA_009823505.1 Rhizomys pruinosus
TGCCTCCCAAGTACTGGGATTAAAGGTGTGCACCACTATGCCAGGGCTTTTAAAGATTCTTTAGAAGCTTTTTTTTTTTTTTTTTTAATTTTACATGTATCAGTGTTTTGCCTACATGTAAGTGCATGGCTGCCTGGACATGAGACACTCTGTCAATGCAAACCAGTTTCTCTGGTTGGGCCAGAAGTGGAATAAGCCTTCATTTTCAGGTGCCAGGAGATTCAGGGTTGTCAGTGCTAGCCAAATCTGGCCATGGATGGGCATTCAGGACCCCCATCCATCAAGCAGGCGAATCTGGTTACAATGATGGGGACTTCCCATGAGAGCCCGATGCTGCTGTTTGAATGCAGCTCCACCACCCCCAGTCCCAAGACACTATTCTTAGATCAGCTGCGACTGGGAGGGTAAAGCAGGGATGGAAGGGGCCCAGCTTTCAAGTCAGAAGTCAGGGGATGAGATAAGAGGACCACAGCTTTGAGGCTAGCCTAGGCCATACAGTGAGACGCCGCCTCAAAAAAAAGTCACATACACAATACACATAGGAAAAAAATAGTAGTACTAGTCACGGGCTGAATCTGGAGGTGTCACTAACTGTGCCCTCACAAACCACCAGCTCCTCCTCTGAGGAAATAAAGGGACAGTGAATAAGGGGATTCCAAGGGACAGGAACAGAGTGTCAGGGCCAAATGACTGCTGCTGGAGTGGCCATGACAAATGAGGAAGATGGCGGAGCCCAGAAGGCCAGAGCACCAGCAAACCTCGCCCTCGCTCTCAGGGCCAGCCCGGGAACTCACCGTCTGCCGCAGTGTTCAGTTTGAGGCTCTTGCCCTTAAAACTCAGCTGTCCTCCGGCTACTTGGGCTTTGGCCAGGGTCTCTGCCAATTTGGCAATGTCTTCAGAGGCCATGCTGGTCACAGTGCTGGGATCCCTCGGAGATCTGCAAACTGAGACTGCAGAATTGCATTAAACAAGAGTTATCTAGGAAGCATGAGACCCTGGGACTAATCCCTGACACAACCCCAAAGAGAGAGGGGAGTCTCTAAGGGTCCTGATCAGGAGGTGGTTAAGACAGAGTATCAGCCCCTGGCCCTGCCGTCAAGTACCCAAGAGCTAAAGCACCGACAGAAATGAATACACCATTAGAAAACTAACAAATCTACAAAGGTAGAGGAGTGACCACCTCCCTACAAGTCCTTCTCTGCCAAACTGCCCATTTCCTGGACCCCAGTGAAGAACACCAAGTCCCAAGCCAACGGCAGCTCACACACCTGCCTGGCCATCCTGGCAGTACTCTGCTTGAGGGTCCTGCTCCTCAAACAGGACATGGACGGCTACTGGATCCAGATCACCCATCCCTGGGAATGACCCACTGCCCATGTTGGCATGCCTTGGGGAGGGCGGCACACAGGGCTAGGGCCACTGCATGTCTGGTTTCAACCCTGGGCACAGGCCTCAGTGGCCCCTCTGGGCATCCTAGGAGACCAGAGGTGTCTACATCACAATAGACAGTCATAAAACAAACTCTACTTCTCTGTTGTCTCACAACACACTTCTAACAGAATGAAGAGTTCCTCCACACATCAAGGTAGCATCCACATCAGGAGTCAGCAGCAGGGCACCCTCTAATCCAATTCTGACACTATGCGTCCTGGTTTGTGTTCCACTGCTGACAGAACACCCTGACCAAAACCAACTTGGGGAGGAAAGGGTATATTTATCTTATATCCTCCAGGTCCCACTTCATCACTTGGGGAGTCCAAGGTAGGAAGTAAGGGCAGGAACCCAGAAGCAGGAGTTGCTCAGCCTGCTTTCTTATATAATACAGAACAACCTGGCCAGGGGGGGCACTGCCCACAGTGGGCTGGGCCCTCCCACATCACTCAACAATCAAGAAAATACCTCACAGACATGGCCACAGGCCACATGGCTCACGGTTCCCCAACTGAGGTACCTTCAACCCATGTGTGTCAAGTTGACACTAAAGCTATCAAGCACAACTGACCCCTTGTCAACTTGACACACAAAACACATCACTATTAAACCACAACCTTTCCAGTTCTTGTCCCCAAAATATGTTAACATAGCATAACGTAAGACAGTACAGCCTTGGGGCTGGAGAGATAGCCTAGCGGTTAAGAGTGCCAACTGCTCTTGCAGAGGACCCGGGTTCGATCCCCAGCACCCACACAGCGGCTGAGAACCATCTTTAACTCCAGTTCCAGGGGAATCCAACACCCTCTTCTGACCTCTGTGGCACTGCACGACATGGGTGTACCAACCTACATGCAGACAGTACATTCATACACATAAAAAAATAATAAGCCAGGCATGGTGGCACATGCCTTTAATCTTAGCACTTGGGAGGCAGAGGCAGATGGATCTTTGTGAGTTCAAGGCCAACCTGGTCTACAGAGCGAATTCCAGGACAACTGGGGATGAAGGGAGACCCTGTCTCGAAAAGACCAAAAATAATAATAATAATAATAATAATAATAAATTTAAAAAATTTTTAAAAAGACAGTACAGCCTTAAAAGCTCCACAGTCCTTAAAAAACAAAATCCAAATACTTAAACATTTAGTCTCTTTTAAAAGTCTCTTAACTATGGACTCCTGTAAAATCCAAAACAAGTACTGTCTTACTTCAAAGGCAAGAATCAGGCACACACAAGCAAAACCTAAGTCCAGCAAAGTATTTCCAGGCTGGACATCTGGGATTGACTCATGATCTTCTGGGCTCCAAAGGGTTTCAGCAGCTCCACTTCTCTGACTCTGCCATCCACAGCACACACAGCTCATCTCCCAGGCCCAGGCCAGCTCCATTCCACACCTGTTGCAGCTCTTGGTGGTCGTCCCATGGTCCTGGCATCTCCAAAAAGCTGGGGTTGCCACTGAAACTAAGGCTGCACTTCACCAATGGGCTCTTTTTTTTTTTATTTATTTTTATGTGTATGAATGTACTGTCTTCATGTAGGTTTGTGAACCGTGTTGTGCAATGCCGCGGAGATCAGAAGAGCGTGTCGGATTCCCCTGGAACTGGAGTCAAAGATGGTTCTCAGCTGCCATGTGGGTGCTGGGAGATCGAACCCAGGTCCTTTGCAAGAGCAGTCGCGCTTTTAACCGCTAGGCCATCTCTCCAGCCCTACCAATGGGCTCATCTAACCTCTCCTGATGCAAAGCCTCAGCTTCTCCTTCATGACCCCTGCAATCCTGGGGTCTCCACTGCAACTGAGGTGCACTTCCACCAGTGGCCTTTCCTGACCTCTCCCAGTGCCAGGCCTCAGCTGCTCTCTGACCCCTTCACACTTTCAACTCCAGAACCATACAGGAGGTGCTCACACATTACCAAGTCCTGCTTCTAGCTTGAGATGGAAGCTAGGGCCCCCTCTGGAACACAGCTTGTGTCCTGAACCTGAGGAAATTCTTCCCAGATTTCACCGCAGTGATGCTGGTCTCCTGTTACTTACAGCTGACTTTTTAGCCCCAGCTAACCAGCATCAGTTGTCCCAGTACAACAAAGGTTTCATTACAGGTTCAGCTGTTTCTTCAGCCCCATATTCTCAATTCAAAACATCACAAAAACGGCCCTGATGGTCTATACTTCTCAGAATCTTCACAAGTCAGACCTCCATGGTCTACAACTCTTTCTGCATAACTGTTCCAAGTTCCACAGTAACAAACTCTAAGCATTCACAATGGCTTTTCCAGGCTAAAGTTCCAAATGTATCCACAATCCTCCCTAAAACACCGAAGTCGGGGCTGGAGAGATGGCCTAGCGGTTAAGAGCACCAACTGCTCTTGCAGAGGACCTGGGTTCAATCCCCAAGCACCCACATGGTGGCTAAGAACCATCTGTAACTCCAATTCCAGAAGAACTCCAGTTCCAGGGGAATCTGAGACCCTCTTCTGACCTCCACAGCACTGCACGACACAGGTGCACAGACCTACATGCAGACAGTACACTCATACACATACAAAAATAAATAAAAAACAAAACAAAAAAAACCACCAAAGTCAGGTCCGTCAGAATAATACCCATGATCCTGGTACCAATTTCTGTTCTAGTTTGCTTTCAATTGCTGTGACAAAACACTCTGATCAATACCAACTTGGGAGGAAATGGTTTACTTAGCTTATATCACTTAGGGAGCCCAAGGTAGGAGCTCAAGACAGGAACCTGGAGGTAGGAGCTAAAGCACAGGTCATGGCACTTCCTCCTGGCTTCCTCCCCGACCTATGCTCAGCCTGCTTTCTTATACAATACAGAACAACCTGCCAGGGGGTGGCACAGCCCACAGGGGACTAGGGCCTCCCACATCACTCAACAATCAAGAAAATACCCCACATACATGGCTACAGACCAGCCTAATATAGGAAATTCCCCAACTGAGGTTCCCTCAAGTGTGTCAAGGTGACACTAAAGCTATCCAGCACACTATCAGATCACCAGGGAGATAGTGTCAGATCCCATGGTCGAGGGCTCAGTATATAAGGCTGCCCCCCCAATCTGAAGTTGATGTGAACCTGAGGTGTTCTTCCCAGTCTTCTCTACTGGCTGTGACATGTCTGCCATGACCCACTCCTTGGGTCCTATTAATTTGCTAGAAAAGCTCAAAGAACTCACCGGGCATGGTAGTGCATGCCTTTAATCCTAGCATTTGGGAGGCAGAGGCAGGCGGATGTTTGTGAGTTCAAGGCCAGCCTGGTCTACAGTGAGTTCCAGGACAGCCAGAGCTACAAGAAAAAAAAAAAAAAAAAAAAAAAAAAAAAAAAAAAAGAAAAGAAAAGCTCAAAGAACTCAAGGAAAACATACTGTCTACTAGTTTATTATAGTGGATTTGTGACATGTATGTATGGTTTGGGGAATGGTACCCCAGGCCTCACACATCCCAGGCAAGCCCTCTACAAACCCCCAACAAAGGATATTTTAAAGTATAAAAATGAGCAGCCAGATACAGAGTACACAGGCGGAGTATGAGAGAAGGCCAGAGCTTGCACGTTCTCTCTAGGACTGCCGATCCCCCAGAACCTCCCCATGCTGAGCTGTTTGGAAGCCGTCCAAACCTGTCCTTTGGGAGGTTCATGGAGGCTTCATTACATAAGCATGATTGGTTAAATCGCAGGTATTACTGATCAACACTGGAAGTTGGGATACAAGGCTAAAATCCCAACCTCTAATTCTACTTGGGTTTTTCAAGTGACTAGCCCCCATCCTTCCCCATCCTACCTAGGGGACTGCCAGACAGAAGCCAGCTATTAACATATAAAAGACACAGTATGGAGCTTGGGGTGGGGGGTTATGTTATGCCTCTTTAATCCTAGCACTGGGGAGGCATAGGCAGGCAGATCTCAGGTCGTGTTAGAATTGAGAAGTTTTGCTTACTAGCAAGCAGGACTCTGACCAAATATGTATTTCACAGTGCCACTGCTAGGGACAGAGCTGTTCCCAGCATGGAGTGCAATAGGTTGGCAAAATGGACAACTCAGACTAGGTAGTTAGCTCAGTGGTAGAGCATCTAGCATGCAAGAGGCTGAGGGTTCAACCTCCACCACTACCACTGCAAGAGCCAGAGAGAGACAGAGCCAGAGAGAGACACATACTGAGAATATAACTTTCCCCAAAGAGGATTATAGCACCTAATCAGGGGTTGCCAAGGATCAAAGCTTTGACAAACTGCAAGTCATTCTTTGAGTACCTTCTAAATTTGAGGTTTAATGCAGCAGTGACCCTGTTATACAAAGGTCAAAGTGTGTCTCCTCTGCAAAGAACCAGGAGATGTTAACCCAAAGCCCTCCCAATCTCCTGATCCTCAAACAGCCCCTCAGATTCCCTGTCTCAGACTCCTTTTTTCCTTATCTTACCCTGAGCACCCAGGTTTATCTACAGCTTATCAACAAGCATGAATTATTATCAGGATAAGGCATCAAAGTCACCAAAATACTATTAAGCACTATGTACTGAATAGTGTTCCAAATGCCTGGAATACTACAATAACAGCCCCCCTTGAAGCTTCAGTTCTAAACAAAGTACTTTGCTTGTTAACAAAAATGTAAGGGCTGGAGAGATGGCTCAGCAGTTAAGAGCACTGGCTGCTTTTGAAGAAGACCCTGGTTCCAATTCCCAGCACCCACAGGGTGGCTAACAATGGTCCGCAACTCCAGTTACAGGGGAACTGACCTTCTCTTCTGACACTCATGGGCACTGCATGACACACTTACATACATACAGGCAATACACTCATACACATAAAATAACAACAAAATTCTTCTAAGTAAATAGAAGTGGTGGAGAGTCAGCTCCATATTTGTGAGTCCCTGGATTTGATCCCCGCCACAAAAATAAGAAAAGTCAGATGGTTGTGCATTCCTGTAATTCAGCGCATAGGAGCTGAAGCAGCAAGACAGGAGTTCAAGGTCATCTTTAGCTACCAAGGGAGCTGGAAGCCAGCCTGGGCTACCTGAGACCCTGGCCCCAAAATTCACACAAAACCTGACAAACATAGGAAAAGGGGCAAGGCAGAAGGTGGTGTTTGCTTTTTTTGAGGGTGCAGCTGAAAGAATTATAGCATAGTCTCAGGACAGAAGCAGACTGAAGGGTGTCACAGCTCCTACCACAATGTCTCAGAGAAGAGCATATGCAAAGGTTCATGGGAGAGAAGAAGAAACTGCAAGGCTAGAGGGGCTAGAGTATAGAGAGGGTCAAGAATGAATGTAAGGGGCTGGAGAAATGGCTCAGTTAAGAGCACTGGCTAGGGGGCTAGAGAGATAGCCTAGTGGTTAAGAGCACTGACTGCTCTTGCAGAGGACCCGGGTTCGATCCCCAGCACCCACATGGCGGCTGAGAACCGTCTATAACTCCAATTCCAGGAGAACTCCAGTTCCAGGGGAATCTGACACCCTCTTCTGACCTCCGAGGTATTGCACAACACAGGTGTACAAACGTACATGCAGACAGTACATTCATACACATACAGAAATAAATAAAATTAATAAAAAAAAGCACTGGCTGCTCTTACAGGGGATCTGGGTTAGATTCTCAGCACTCAGATGGTGGCTAACAATGGTCCATAATCCCAGTTCCAGGGGATCCAATGCTCTCTTCTGACCTTCAAGGACACTGCATGACACAGGTGCACTTACAAACATGTACACAATACATATGCATATAAATTAAAATAAAAATTTAAAAACATATTAATTTTTAAAATATTTATGTGCATGACTGTATTGCTGCATGTATGTAAGTGCACCGTGTCTTGCAATGCCCAAGGAAGTCAGAAGCATTGGATCCCCTGGAACCAGAGTTTCAAGCAGTTTTTAGCTTCCATGTGGGTGCTGGGATTTGAACTTAGGTCCTCTGCAAGAGCAGTCAGTGCTCTTAACCACTAAGCAGTCTCTCCAGCCCACACATAACTTTTTGTTGTTGTTGTTTTGTATTTTTAAGACAGGGTTAGTTAGTCCCAGCTGGCCTGGAGCTTGCTCTGTAGACCAGTCTGGCCTTGAACTCAAGATCTGCCTGCTGGGATCAAAGGCATGCGCCACCTATGCCGCCGGGCCTATGTGGGTGCTGGGAATGGAACCTGGGTCCTCTGTAAGAGCAGTCAGTTCTCTTAACCACTAAGCCATCTCTCCACCCCGCCTCCCCCCATAACTTTTAAAAAAAGAATGGAAGTAGGAAATGAGATGAAAAAACAAAACAAGGAACTCAAGTACAAAGGCCATTGAAGAATTGTGTCTTTTTTTTAGCGAGGGGGCCTGGGAGGGTGGCACATACCTTTAATCCCAGCACTCAGGAGGCGGACCTCTGTGAGTTCAAGGCCAGCTAGGTCTACAGAATGAGTTCCAGGCTAGCTGGGGTAAAGGGAGACCTTGTCTCAAAAAGGACCAAAAAAACCCCACTGTGTGTTTAGGCCCAAGCCGGTGGCACATGGACCTTTAACCCTAGCACTCAGGAGGCAGATCTCTGGGAGATCCAGCCAGCCTGGTCTACATGGGAGTTTCAGGCCGGCTGCATGTATAGGGAGATCCCGTCTCAAAAAGATTAAAAACTAATAAAAGGGATCTCACCTGTTTTGACAGGAACATCACCGTATAAGGCCTGATATTTAGAAGATGTTCAAAGAATGACTACTAATTAAAGAATAACTACATTGAAAAATCTATCTGGATCTCAACCACTTCTTTAAGTTCTTCGATGGGACCATTGAAGGGTAAAAAAGTGATTGTGGGCTGGAGAGATGGCCTAGCGGTTAAGAGTGCCGACCGCTCTTACAGAGAGCCCGGGTTCGATCCCCAGCACCCACATGGCGGCCGAGAACCGTCTGAAACTCCAATTCCAGAACTCCAGTTCCAGGGGAATCCGACACCCTTTTCTGACCTCCGCGGCACTGCATGACACGGGTGCACAAACTTGCATGCAGACAGTACATTTATACACATACAAAAATAAATTAAATTTAATTTAACTAAAAAAAAAGTGATTGTGGTTCAGGTAGAAGAAGGGCCGAGAACTCAGTTGGAAGGGAGGCCACATTCTCATTCTAGGGGAGAGACACACAGGCACACGCACGCACATGCACACAGGCACAGGCACACGCGCACACACGCACGCACACACACACACACACACACGCCCTCTTCTATTCACTTTAAAGATTGATCAAAGCGCAGAGGGACGGATTGATCCGTCCAAGGTCGGCAGGAAGTCTAGACACGGACGGTTACGACACAAACGTCCTCCCCGGGGCGGCCGCGAGGGCGCATCCTCAGGTGCACATCCCTCGATCCCGCAGAACGTCAGCACAGACTCATGCCAATCCCGGGGGCCGCGTCTTCCCGCGTGGGTGTGGGCTGCCGGGGTGGGCAGCGGTGCAGGAACCAAGCACGATCGCAGGCAGCGGGCCACCGGGACCCGGGGACTACCCCGAAAGCCTGGCGACCCCGCACCGCCGGGGGGTGAGCCAGAAGCCAAAGAGAGCCACTGCGCGGGGCGGAGGGCGGGGGTAGCCGGACGGGTCCGCGGCCCTCTGCAACACGGTCAGCGCCGCCCAGTAGCCCACTCCCCCGGTACGGCCGCGGTGAACAGAGGAGCTCGCCGCATCCCATCCGGGCCTGGGGACCCCGACCCACCTAAATAGGCGGCGGCGGCGCGTGCGGAGACCCGACGGCGCGCGTGCTCCGGGGCGGTGTAGACAGCTCGAGGGCCCTCGGGAGGTCAGGTGCGGTCGTCGCGGCCCGGTTCCCCGTCCGTCCTTGCTCGCGGAGCTGCTCGCCTGTCGCGTACCCCACACCACCAGCTCCACTGTCCACGGCGGATGATGGCGGAGGAGGAGGATTTTGAAAGCCGGCAGTTTCTTTCCTCCGATTTGATTTGTTCCAGCCGGGCCGGCTTTTCCCGGCCCCGCCCGCGCGGCCCACCGGGTAGGGAAGTCCCGTTCCCGAGCTCGGGCAAGGCTGGGCGCGCACAGAGAACTACAATTCCCATAGAGAACCGCGCTCAGAGCAGGCCAACTCTCTTATCCGCCCGCCCTCTTGGCTTCGAGCTCTTTCTTGACGGGACTACGGGATCCGGGCAGCTCGGAGGGTTCAAACACTACACATCCCGGCAGGCGATGCGGCACACTAGCCACACCCTTCCGGAATGGTTTGCGCTCACATTCACCCAACTTTATTGACAAAGGCGCGGTGCTGATCTCTTGTAAGAATCCACTTGCTTAAAGAAAAGTTCATCGAATTTTTTTTTGTCTTATGAAATTGAAAGGGCATTCCAAGGATTCTTCTGTAATTAAAGAAAAATGAGAAATAGCTACTTTGTAATAGAGGAAACATGCAGATATCACCTTATCTAACCTCTAACATCTATAACAGGACAAACAGCTTTCATAAAGTCACAACGTGGCTTACTGAGGACACTAGCACACTGTCCGTTCTGGAATGCTTAAAATGATTCAAATTATGAGAAAAACAGAAACAAATCTGGAGTCATCTTCCAAAATAATTGGTCTGAACCCTTCCAAAATTGTGTGAGCCTGCCAAGTTGAAGAATTGTTACTGATTAAAGGAGATGGACTCGGGGCTGGAGAGATGGCCTAGCGGTTAGGAGCGCCGACCTCTCTTACAGAGGACCCGGGTTCGATCCCCAGCACCCACATGGCGGCCGAGAACCGTCTGAAACTCCAATTCCAGGAGAACTCCAGTTCCAGGGGAATCCCACACCATCTTCTGACCTCCGCGGCATTGCAAGACAGGTGCACACACTTGCATGCAGACAGTACATTCATACACATACAGAAATTAATTAATTAAAAAAAGAAAATGTTAAAAATAGAAAAGAAAAATACAATGAAAAAGGCATGACAACTCAGGGCACATCACCCTGGGGATTGCGTCTTCTGCCTGTTTAGACAGATTTATTTATTTATTTATTTATTTATTTATTTATTTATTTATTTATTCGGTGTTTTTGAGACAGAGTCTCCCTGTAGCCCCAGCTGACCTGGAACTCACTATGTAGACCAGGCTGGCCTTGAACTCAGAGATCCGCCTGCCTCTGCCTCCAGAGTGCTGGGATTACAGGCGTGCACCATCACACCGGCCTTAGTACTGAGGTATTTCACAAAATGTATCTGAATATTAAAATGATAGCACCCTCTTCCTGCAAGCGGCCCAAGGTGACCTGCGAAAATGGTTCACCATTTTCTTGATCCAGAAAACCCTACAAAATCATGCAAATCAAGGGGTTCAAATCTTCGTGTTCACTTTAAGAACACCTGCCCAGGCCATCAAGGGTATGCATATCCGAAAAGCCACCAAGTATCTGAAAGACTTCACTTTAAAGAAGCAGTGTGTGCCATTCCGGCAGTACAATGGTGGAGTTGGTAGGTGTGCCCAGGCCAAACAATGGGACTGGACACAGGGTCGGTGGCCCAAAAAGAGTTCTGAATTTTTGCTGCACATGCTTAAAAATGCAGAGCATAATGCTGAACTTAAGGGTTTAGATGTAGACTCCCTAGTCATTGAGCATATCCAGGTGAACAAATCACCCAAGATGCACCGCAGAACTTACAGAGCTCATGGTTGATTAACCCATACATGAGCTCCCCATGCCATATTGAAATGATCCTCACAAAAACAAATTGTACCTAAGCCCGAAGAGGAGGTTGCACAGAAGAAAAAAGATATCCCTGAAGAAACAAAAACTTATGGCAAGAGAATAAATTGAGCATAAAATAAATGCACATAAAAGAAAATAAATAAAATGATAGCATCAATAGGAACTTTATTTCTTTTGAAGATGGCGTATGTTATGTGAGATATTGTGAAATAAAAGTCTTTATATTCCCTTTCCTGGCACACTCTCCTAAATTCCTGGAAGGACACACAGCTGGCATCTGCTGAACTGACTGTATACTTGTCATGTAGGAAACTTTCACCCTTCAGGAATCACGGAGGAGGTACCCTATGCTGTTATTGCTCAAGAGATTGGGAAGGGCATATATTTTTGTCTATATTTTCAGAGTAAAACTACCTTTGCTTTGGGGGAAAATGCCCAAATGAGACAAAGCAAAGGGACATGGTGTCTACAACTTTCTTTTTTTAATTTTATTTTTTATTTATTTTTATTTTTTTGGTCTTTTTGAGACAGGGTCTCCCTATAGTCCCAGCTGTCCTGGAACTCACTCTGTAGACCAGGCTGGCTTTGAACTCACAAAGATCCGCCTGCCTCTGCCTCCCAAGTGCTAGGATTAAAGGCGTGCACCACCACGCCCGGCACATTTTTTTTAACTTACTTTCTTTTTTTTGGGGGGGGGCGGTCTTTTTGAGACAGGGTCTCTTTGTAGCCCCGGCTGTCCTGGAACTCACTCTGTAGATTTAACTTACTTTCAAAGAATTAAAAAAATATATGTGTATGGGTGCTGGAGAGACTGAGAAGATATTGTTCTTCCAGAGGATCAGAGTTTGGTTCCCAACACCCATGTCAGAATGCCTATTACTCCTGCCCCAGGAGATCCAGCACACTCTTCTGAACTCTGAAGAGATTTGCACTCACCCACTGACAGGCACAAACATACATGATTAAAAAAATAAAATAAGGGGCTGGAGAGATAGCCTAACGGTTAAGAGCACCGACTGCTCTTGCAGAGGACCCGGGTTCGATCCCCAGCACCCACATGGCGGCTAAGAACCATCTGTAACTCCAATTCCAGGAGAACTCCAGTTCCAGGGGAATCCGAGATCCTCTTCTGATCTCCGTGCCATTGCACGACACAGGTGCACAGACCTACATGCAGACAATACATTCATACACATACAAAAATTAATAAAATTTTTAAAAATTAAAAAAAATAAGTGGGGCTGGAGAATTGACCTAGCAGTTAAGAGTGCCGACTGCGGGCTGGAGAGATGGCCTAGCGGTTAAGAGCGCCAACCGCTCTTACAGAGGACCTGGGTTCGATCCCCAGCACCCACATGGCGGCTGAGAACCGTCTGAAACTCCAATTCCAGGAGAACTCCAGTTCCAGGGAAATCCGAGGCCCGCTTCTGACCTCCGCGGCATTGCACGACACGGGTGCACAAACCTGCATGCAGACAGTACATTCATACATATACAGAAATAAATAAAATTAATAAAAAAAANAAAAAAAAAAAAAAAAATAAATAAATAAATAAAATTTTAAAAAAAGACAAAAAACAAACAAAAAGAATGTATGGGAAGCTGGGAGCACCCCTTTAATCCTAGCACTCAGGAGGCAGAGACAAGCAGATATCTGTACAGAGTTCAAGGCCAGCCTGGCCTACATAGTATATATAGCGCCTTTCAGGACAGCTGAAGACTGCAGGGAGACCCATCTGGGAAACACAAGGAAAACCTGTCTCAAAAGGCAAAAAAGAGCCCTGGAGAGATGATGCAGTAGTTAAGAGCACTGGCCGCTCTTACAGAGGACCTGGGTTAAGTTCCCAGCAAGGACACAGTAGCTAACAACCATCCTTAGTTCTAGTTATAAAGGGTCCAATGCCCTCTTCTGGCTTCTGAGGGCACCTCGAGAATGTGCTGCACGTACATAAATCCAAGCAAAACACTCATGCACATAAAATAAACAAATCAGGGACTGGAGAGATGGTTCAGCGGTTAAGAGTGCCAACTGCTCTTGCAGAGGACCCGGGTTCGATTCCCAGCACCCACATTGCGGCTGAGAACCGTCTTTAACTCCAGTTCCAGGGGAATCCGACGCCCTCTTCTGAACTCCAAGGCATTGCACGACACGGGTGCACCAACCTACATGCAGACAGTACATTCATACACATAAAAAAAAAACAAAAAAAACAAAAAAAAAAAAGAACCCGGGTCCTCTGCAAGAGCAGTTGGCGCCCCCAACCGCTAGGCCATCTCTCAAGCCCCCAGTGTGGGTTTTTAGAGACCTCCCAAAGGACACAGGGAGACACGTTCTCCTCTTTCCGTACTCAGCTCATGGATGACTGGCTTTTCAGAAGTGACATTTGTAATTATCTCTCTCTTCTCCCACATCTTTCTTTTTCATTTACTCCTCTATTTATTATTTGTCTGTGTGTGCTTACCTCTGTACGACGGTACGCTACTTGTTTGTGGGTGCCGTCAGAGGCCAGAAGAGGCCGTTGGATCACCTGGAGCTGGAGAGGTCTCTGTGAGCTGCCCCTCTCGGATATTGGGAACAGAAATCTTGCCCTCTGTAAGAGCAAACCTAAAAGCCTCTTAACTGCTGAGCCATCTCTCCAGCCCTTTAATTTTAATATTTATTTATTTATTTATTTATTTATTTATTTATTATTTATGTATTGAGTCAGGATCTCATGTAGCCCAAGCAGGCCTTGTACTAGCTGTGTAACCAAGGATGCCCTTAAACCTCTGACCCTCCAGCCTGTACCTCCTTTTTTTTTTTTTTTTTTTTTTNAGCTCGGGCAAGGCTGGGCGCGCACAGAGAACTACAATTCCCATAGAGAACCGCGCTCAGAGCAGGCCAACTCTCTTATCCGCCCGCCCTCTTGGCTTCGAGCTCTTTCTTGACGGGACTACGGGATCCGGGCAGCTCGGAGGGTTCAAACACTACACATCCCGGCAGGCGATGCGGCACACTAGCCACACCCTTCCGGAATGGTTTGCGCTCACATTCACCCAACTTTATTGACAAAGGCGCGGTGCTGATCTCTTGTAAGAATCCACTTGCTTAAAGAAAAGTTCATCGAATTTTTTTTTGTCTTATGAAATTGAAAGGGCATTCCAAGGATTCTTCTGTAATTAAAGAAAAATGAGAAATAGCTACTTTGTAATAGAGGAAACATGCAGATATCACCTTATCTAACCTCTAACATCTATAACAGGACAAACAGCTTTCATAAAGTCACAACGTGGCTTACTGAGGACACTAGCACACTGTCCGTTCTGGAATGCTTAAAATGATTCAAATTATGAGAAAAACAGAAACAAATCTGGAGTCATCTTCCAAAATAATTGGTCTGAACCCTTCCAAAATTGTGTGAGCCTGCCAAGTTGAAGAATTGTTACTGATTAAAGGAGATGGACTCGGGGCTGGAGAGATGGGCCTAGCCGGTTTAGGAGCGCCGACCTCTCTTACAAGAGGAACCCGGGTTCGATCCCCAGCACCCACATGGCGGCCGAGCACGTCTGAAACTCAATTCCAGGAGAACTCCAGTTCCAGGGGATCCCACACCATCTTCTTACCTCCGCGGCATTGCAAGACAGGTGCACACACTTGCATGCAGACAGTACATTCATACACATACAAGAAATTAATTTAATTTAAAAAAAGAAAATGTTAAAAATAGAAAAAGAAAAATACAATGAAGAAAGGCATGACCAACTCAGGGCACATCACCCTGGGGATTGCGTCTTCTGCCTGTTTCAAGAAGATTTATTTATTAATTTATTTATTTATTTATTTATTTATTTATTTATTCAGGTGTTTTTGAAGACAGAGTCTCCTGTAGGCCCCACGCTGACCTGGACTCACTATGTAGACCAGGCTGGCTTGACCTCAAGAGATCCGCCTGCTCTGCTCAGAAGTGTGGGATTAACGGCGTGCAGCATCACACCGGCCTTAGTACTGAGGTATTTCACAAAATGTATCTGAATATTAAAATGATAGCACCCTCTTCCTGCAAGCGGCCCAAGGTGACCTGCGAAAATGGTTCACCATTTTCTTGATCCAGAAAACCCTACAAAATCATGCAAATCAAGGGGTTCCAAATCTTCGTGTTCACTTTAAGAACACACGTGAAACTGCCCAGGCCATCAAGGTATGCATATCCGAAAAGCCACCAAGTATCTGAAAGACTTCACTTTAAAGAAGCAGTGTGTGCCATTCCGGCAGTACAATGGTGGAGTTGGTAGGTGTGCCCAGGCCAAACAATGGGACTGGACACAGGGTCGGTGGCCCAAAAAGAGTTCTGAATTTTTGCTGCACATGCTTAAAAATGCAGAGCATAATGCTGAACTTAAGGGTTTAGATGTAGACTCCCTAGTCATTGAGCATATCCAGGTGAACAAATCACCCAAGATGCACTGCAGAACTTACAGAGCTCATGGTTGATTAACCCATACATGAGCTCCCCATGCCATATTGAAATGATCCTCACTGAAAAGGAACAAATTGTTCCTAAGGCTGAAGAGGAGGTTGCACAGGAGAAAAGGATATCCCAGAAGAAATTGAAGAAACAAAAACTTATGGCAGAGATAATGAGCAATACATAAATGCACATAAAGAAAATAAATAAAATGATAGCATCAATAGGAACTTTATTTCTTTTGAAGATGGCGTATGTTATGTGAGATATTGTGAAATAAAAGTCTTTATATTCCCTTTCCTGGCACACTCTCCTAAATTCCTGGAAGGACACACAGCTGGCATCTGCTGAACTGACTGTATACTTGTCATGTAGGAAACTTTCACCCTTCAGGAATCACGGAGGAGGTACCCTATGCTGTTATTGCTCAAGAGATTGGGAAGGGCATATATTTTTTGTCTATATTTTTCAGAACGTAAAACTACTTTGCTTTGGGGAAAATGCCAAATGAGACAAAGCACAGGGACATGGTGTTACAACTTTCTTTTTTTAAATTTTATTTTTTATTTATTTTTATTTTTTGGTCTTTTTGAGACGGGTCCTAGTCCAAGCTGTCCTGGACCTCAATCTGTAGAGCCAGGCTTGCTTTGAACTCACAAAGTCCGCTGCCTCTGCTCCCCAAGTGCTAGGATTAAGGCGTGCACAACCACGCCGGGGACACACGTCCCAACGATATATTTTTTTTTTAACTTACTTCTTTTTTTTGGGGGGGGGCGGTCTTTTGAGACAGGGTCCTCTTTGTAAGCCCCTGGCTGTCCTGGAACTCACTCTGTAGATTTAACTTACCTTTAAAGAATTAAAAATATATGTTGTATGGGTGCTGGAGAGACTGAGAAGATATTGTTCTTCCAGAGATCAGAGTTTTGGTTCCCAACACCCATGTCAGAATGCCTATTACTCCTGCCCCAGGAGATCCGCACACTCTTCCGATGAACTCTGAAGAGATTTGCACTCACCCACTGACAGGCACAAACATACATGATAACATAATGGGCTGGAGAGAATAGCCTAAGGTTAAGAGCACCGACTGCTCTTGGCAGAGGACCCGGGTTCGATCCCCAGCACCACCTGGCGGCTAAGAACCATCTGTACCACTCCAATTCCAGGAGAACCAGTTCCAGGGGCATCCGAGATCCTCTTCTGATCTCCGTGGCCATTGCACGACACAGGTGCACAGACCTACATGCAGACATACATCATACACATACAAAAAATTAATAACCATTTTTAAAATTAAAAAATAAGTGGGGCTGGAGGAATTGCTTGCAGTTAAGAGTGCCGACTGCGGGCTGGAGAGATGGCCTAGCGGTAAGAGCGCCAACCGCTCCTCACAGAGGACCTGGGTTTCGATCCCCAGCACCCACATGGCGGCTGATGAACCGTCTGAAACTCCAATTCCGAGGAGAACTCCAGTCCAGGGGAATCCGAGGCCCGCTTCTGACTCCGCGGCATTGCACGACACGGGTGCCAAACCTGCTCATGCAGACAGTACTCATACATATACAGAAATAAATAAAATTAAAAAAAAAAAAAAGAGTGCCGACTGCTCTTGCACGAGGCCCGGTCGTTCGAGTCCCCTAGACCCACATGGCGGCCAAGAACCCTCTTAACTCCATTCCAGGGGAATCCGACACCCTCTTCTGACCTCCTCGCGCATTGCCCCACAGGCGTGCACAGACCTACATGCTGGCAATACGCTCATAACACATAAAATAATATAAAAAAATTAAAAAAATTAAATGAAAGGAGTTGGAGAGATGATGTTAAGAACACTGGATGTGCCGGGATGGGTGGCGCATGACCTTTAATCCTAGCAATTGGGAGGCAGAGGCAGGGGATCTTTTGTGAGTTCAAGGCTAGCCCTGGTCTTACAAAGTGAGTTCCAGGACAGCTGGGGCTCAGGGAGACCTGTCTCAAACAGACCAAAAAAAAAAAAGAAAGAAAGAAAAAGAACACTGAATGTTCTTGCAGAGAACCTGGGTTCAGTTACTAGCACCCACATGGTTAACAACCAACCATAACTCCAGTTCCAAGGTACCCAACACCCTTTGCCCTCTTCTGTCCTCTATGGGCACTGTATGACATGGGTGCACTTACACACATGCAGCCCACAACACTCATACACATAAAAATGAATAAATAAAATCTAAACAAAATAAAAATAAAATAAAAAAAGTAAAGCTGGGTGTGGTGGTGCACACTTAAATCCTAGCACTAGGGAGGCAAAAGCAAGCAGATACCTATGAGATTGAGGCCAGCCTGGTTCTACTTAGTGATTTCCAGGCCAACTAGGGCTAAGGGGAAACCCTGTTTCAAAAAGGACACCACACAGTCTGGAGAGATGGCCTAGGCGGTTAAGAGCGCTGACCGCTCTTTACAAGAGGACCCGGGTTCGATCTCCCAGCACCCAATGCGGCTGAGAAACCTCTGATAACTCCAATTTCAGGAGAACTCCAATTCCAGGGGACATCCGACACCCCCTCTTCTGGACCTTTTCTGCGGCATTTGCCACACACTGGTGCACACACCTGCATGCCGACAGTACATTCATTACATACCAAAAAAAAAAAAAAGACACCACACACCCACACACACACACACACACACACACACACACACACATATTATGTGTGTGAATATGCATATATGAAGAGGGGCTGGGTACACAGCTTCAATGGCACTGCCTGCCCAGCATGCCCATGGCCCTGGTTTCGATTCTCACCTCCATGAAGCCACACTCAAATTCTTAAAAAAATCTTAACTCATTTTCAGAAAAGACACACATGTATACAGAGAAATGTTTCAAAATGGTCCTTTGCTTTACTTTGTTTTTGAGACAATGTCTCACTATATAGCCCAGGCTGGCCTTGAACTCACTGTGCATCCCAAGATGACCTCAAACTTCCAGTTCTCTTGCTTTACCATCCCCAGAATAGGGTTTCCAGGCATTTGCCACCACACCCAGCACAATGTTAGTAAGCAAATTTGGGTAAAGAATGTATGGGAAGCCGGGTGTGGTGGCGCACACCTTTGATCCCAGCACTCGGGAGGCAGAGGCAGGTGGATCTCTGTGAGTTCAAGGGCCAGCTTGGTCTACATAGCCAGTTCCAGGATAGCCAGAGCTACAGGGAGACCCTGTCACAAAAAGACAAAAACGGACTAAGAGATGGCCTAGCGGTTAAGAGCGACGACAGCTCTTAGCAGAGGACTGGTTCGATCCCCAGCACCCACAGGCGGCCGAGAACGTCTGAAACTCCAATTCCAGGAGAAATCAGTTCCAGGGAAATCCGAACGCCCCTCTTCTGACCTCCCGCGCAAATTGCACGACACGGGTGCACAGACCATGCATGCAGACAGTCCATTCATACAACAAAGAAATAAATAAAAATTAGGGGCTGGAGAGATGACCTAGCGTTAGAGCGCCGACCGCTCTTACAGAGGAACCGGGTTCGATCCCCAGCACCCACATGGCACCGAGAACCGTCTGCAGCTCCAATTTCCAGAGAACTCCAGTTCAGGGGAATCCGACACCCTCTTCTGACCTCCGTGGCATTGCACGAACACGGGGCACAAACTTGCATGCAACACAGTACATTGATACACATACAGAAATAAATAAATGCCGGGCGTGGTGGCGCACGCCTTTTTAATCCTAGCACTTGGGAGCAGAGGACGCGGATCTCTTGTGAGTCCGAGGCCAGCCTGGGTCTAAAAGAGTGAGTTCCAGGACAGCCATAAAAGAGTACAGGGAGACCCTGTCTCCAGAAGACCAAAAAAAAAATAAATAATAAATAAATAAAATTTAAAAAAGACCAAAAACAAACAAAAAGAATGTATGGGAAGCTTGGGAGCACCCTTTAATCCTAGCACTCAGGAGGCAGAGACAAGCAGATATCTGTACAGAGTTCAAGGCCAGCCTGGGGCCCTACATAGTATATATAGCGCCTTTCAGGACAGCTGAAGACTGCAGGGAGACCCATCTGGGAAACAGCAAGGAAACCTGTCTCAAAAAGGCAAAAAAGAAGCCTGTGAGAGATTGAGCAAGTAGTTCAGAGCTCTGGCTGCTCTTCACAGAGGACCTGGGTTAAGTTCCTAGCAGGACACAGTAGCCTAAGAACCATCCTTAGTTCTAGTTATAAAGGGTCCAATGCCCTCTTCTGGCTTCTCGGAGGGCACCTCGAGAAATGTGCTGCCGTACATAAATCCACCCTGCAAAACACTCAATGCACATAAAATAAACAAACTCAGGGGACTGGAGAGATGGTTTCAGCGGTTTAAGAGCCCACCTGCTCTTGCAGAGGCCCGGGTTTCGATTCCCAGCACCACATTGCGGCTGAGAACGTCTTTTAAATCCAGTTCCAGGGAATCCGGACGGGCCCTCCTTTCTGGAACTCCAAGGGGCATTGCACGACACGGGTGCACCAAACTACTGCAGACAGTACTTCATACACATAAAAAAAACAAAAAAAAAAACAAAAAAAAAGACCCGGGTCCTCTGCAAAGAGCAGTTGGCGCCCCAACGCTAGGCCATCTATCAAGCCCCCAGTGTGGGTTTTTAGAGACCTCCCAAAGGACACAGGGAGACACGTTCTCCTCTTTCCGTACTCAGCTCATGGATGACTGGCTTTTCAGAAGTGACATTTGTAATTATCTCTCTCTTCTCCCACATCTTTCTTTTTCATTTACTCCTCTACTTTTTATTTGTCTGTGTGTGCTTACCTCTGTACGACGGTACGCTACTTGTTTGTGGGTGCCCGTAGAGGCCAGAAGGGCCGTTGGATCACCTGGAGCTGGAGAGGTCTCTGTGAGCTGCCCCTCTCGGATATTGGGAACAGAAATCTTGCCCTCTGTAAGAGCAAACCTAAAAGCTCTTAACTGCTGAGCCATCATCTCAGCCCTTTAATTTTAATATTTATTTTATTTATTTATTTATTTATTTATTTATTATTTATGTATTGAGTTCAGGATCCTATGCTATAGCCACCCAAGCAGGCTTCCCTTGTATAGCTGTGTAACCAAGGATGCCCTTAAACCTCTGACCCTCCAGCCTGTTAGTCCTTTTTTTTTTTTTTTTTTTTTTTTCATTGTCGTATGTTATCTGTCTTGCTTGCAGGTCTGTGCACCCGTCGTCCGTGCAATGCCGCGGAGGTCTAGAGAGGGTCTCGGATTCCCTGGAACTGGAAGTTCTCCTGGAATGGAGTTACAGGACGGTTCTCAGCCGCCATGCTGGGTGCTGGGATCGAACCGGGTCTCTGCAAGAGCGTGCGGTTGCTCTTTAAACCGGCTAGGCCTATCTCCCCGCCCCAGCTGTACCTCCTAAGTGTAGGATTTTTTTATACTTATCGTCAGTTTTTTTTTTAATTAAAAAAAAGAATTTTTATTTATTTTTTTCCCTGTGTGTCGGAATGTACTGTATGCATGTACCAGGTCTGTGCACCGTGTGAATGCAATGCTGCTGGCAGAAGCCGGTTCAGAAGAGGGTGTCGGATTCCCCTGGACTGGAGGTTAAAGCCCGGTTCACTTAGCTGCCCATGTGGGTGTCTGGGGATCGAACCCGTGTCCTCTGCAAGACGCAAGTCTCGGTGCCCTTAACTGCTAGGCCATCTCTCCAGACCCCATTATTATTGAATTATTATTTATTATTATTATTATTTGAGTCTTTTCTCGAGACAGGGATTTCCAGCGTAGTCCCAGCTGCGCCTGGGAACTGAGGCTCGCTAGACAGTCTGGCCTTGCTCATTTACAAGAGAATCTGCCTGCCTCGCCTCCCAAGTGCTAGATTAAAGGCAATCTGACACCACCCAAAAAAATCTTTGTATTTATTTATTTATTTATACTTTATTTTTTATTTTTATTTTGTTGTCTTTCATGACTGCGTCTCCTGTTGCCCAGCTGTCCTGGAACTCGCCTCTGTAACCAGGCTCTGTCCTTGAACTTTACAAAGACCACCTGCTCTCTCCAGCCTTAATTTATTTTTTATGAATGTACTGTCTGCATGTGGGTTTTGTGCACCCTGTCCATGGAAGCGGGTTGTAAGGCTTCCCTAGAACTGGAGTTAAAGAATGGTTTGCAAGCGCCATGTGGTGCTGGGTTTGAACCCAGGTCCTCTGCAAGAGACAGTTTGGCGCTCTAACCAATAGACATTCTCTCCAGCCCTTATCAGTTTTTTCCTTAATTTTTTTTTCTTACATTTTATTTATTTTCTGTATGCTGTTAGGAATATCACTGCCTGCATGCAAGTCTGTGCAAACCCATGTCATGCAATGCCGAGGAGGGTCAGAAGGGGCGTCGGTATTCCCCTGGAACTGGAGTTCTCCTGGAATTGGCACGCTTCAGAACGGTTTCTCGGCCGCCAGTGGGTGCCTGGGGATATCAAACGCGCTCCCTCTGTAAGAGCGTCGGTCGCTTCTTAACCACTAAGGCATCTTCTAAGCCCTCCAGTTTTTTTTTCAATGCAGTGTTGGGTGGGGACTAAATCCTAGGCTCTGTGCATGCTAGGCCGACACTTTGCCACATAAGCCACACCCCTGGCCATCTGCAGTTGGTCAGCCTGGCTGGAGAAGAGACGCAGATCGGCTATGGGTGGATGGTAGAGCTGTTTCCTTCCTCTGTCCCTTCTTTTTTTTTTTTTTTTGTGTGTCTTCTTTGACGATGGGGGTTCCTTTAGTCCCAGGGGTCTCCCTTTTTTTTTTTTTTTTTTTTTTGGACAGGGTCTCCTCTTTAGCCCCAGCTTTGCAAATCCTCTGTACTCTTGACCAGGTGGCCTTGTAACTCACAAGTCCGCCTGCCTCTGCCCTCCCAGAGCTAGGATTACAAGACATGCGCGACCATGCCCGGCTCCCATGGGGTCTCCCTTTAGTTCCCAGGTGTCCTAGAACCTTGCTCCGTAGACCAGGCTGCCTTGAACTCACAGAAATCCGCCTGCCTCTGCCTCCCGAGTTTCGGGATAAAGCCGTTACGAATCCATCATGCTAGGCTCCTCCTGTCTTTATTTTCTCTTAACTTTTTGGTTGTTTTCTTTCCTTCTTTTTTTTTTTTTTTTCTTTTATAAGTATACATTATTTTATTTTATTTTTTTAAATTTTATTTACTTTTTTATTTTATTTTATTTTATTTATTTCTGTATGTGTATGAATGTACTGTCTGCATGCAAGCCTGTGCACCCGTGTCGTGCAATGCTGCGGAGGTCAGAAGAGGGTATCGGATTCCCCTGGATCTGGAGTTCTCCTGGAATTGGAGTTTCAGACGGTTCTCGGCCGCCATGTGGGTGCTGGGGATCGAACCCGGGTCCTCTGTAAGAGCGGTCGGCGCTCTTAACCGCTAGGCCATCTCTCCAGCCCCAATTTTATTTACTTTTTTTATGTGTATGAATGTACTGTCTGCATGTAGGTTTGTGCACCCGTGTCCTGCAATAACACGGAGGTCAGAAGAGGGTCTTGGATTCTCCTGGAACTGGAGTCAAAGAGGTTCTTAGCCGCCATGTGGGTGCTGGGGATCGAACCTGGGTCCTCTGCAAGAGCAGTTGATGCTCTTAACCACTAGGCCATCTCTCCAGTCCCCTGGTTGTTTTCTGAGACAAGTTCTCCTCTTAGCCCAAGCTGGTCTGAAATTCACGGGTAGCTCAGGCTGGCTTTGAACTCATGGCAACCTTTCTTCTTTGGTCTCCTGAGGTCTAGGATAATAGGCACGAGTCCTTCACTTTGACAGAGGAAAAGCTGAGATGTGAAGTATCCAAACTGCACAATGCAAGTGAAGGCACCGGAGACCTTTGAAACATGAAGACAAAAGTGAGTAGGAACGGAGTAGGAACACGAGAGAAACAGAGGGATCTGTTGCTCTTCCCAGACCTTTTTCTCATGTCTGTGCATGTATGAGTGCATTACCTGCATGTATGTCAGTGCATCGGTGCCATGCAATGCTTGTAGAAGACAGAAGACGGTCTCAGATCACCTGGAAGTGGAGTTATGGGATGGTTGCCAGCTACATGTGGGTGCTGGGAATCGAACCTGGGTCCTCTGCAAGAACAGCAAATGTTCTAAACAACTGCTGAGCCATCTCTCCAGCCCTCTTATTTATTTATCTTTAAAGAATGTTGTGAAGAGAAAAATCAGGCTACTTTTGATTAATATGGTTTACTTAACTTCTTTAAATTCTATTCCAGTGCCAAAACTTAATTGCCAATTGTAAATGGAATAAATAATATTTATGCTGTTTTCTCAAAATATTACAAAGGCTGTGGACTTGCTATTCAGTGTGCCCAAAACCAAATGGCTGGGGCTAGGGACGTAGCTCAGTGGTAGAGTGCTGGCCTAGCATGCACAAGGCCCTAAATTTAATCCCCGGTACCTTAAAAACCAAAGCACACGTATACACACACACACACACACACACACACGTATGCCAGATATGTGAGGAATGTGGAGGAATGTAGGGAGAAACTCTCAAGACCCAATCTGGGGCCTCCTGAGAGACAGGAGCCAGCTGGCATCCAGGACGGTCCCCTCTCCTCTCCTGGAAGTGGCTACATCGTCTGAGGAGACCCTCAAACCAAACTGTCTTTCAGGACCAGGGCTCCCAATTAAAAAACATTCTTTAGGGCTGGAGAGATGGCCTAGTGGTTAAGAGCGCCAACTGCTCTTGCAGAGGACCCGGGGTTCAATCCCCAGCACCCACATGGCGACTGAGAACCGTCCATAACTCCAATTCCAGGAGAACTCCAGTTCCAGGGGAATCCGACACCCTCTTCTGACATCCGAGGCATTGCACAACATGGGTGCACAAACCTACATGCAGACAGTACATTCATACGCATAAAATAAATAAATAAATAAAATTTAAAAAATTATTTAACTTTGATAAGTAATCATAACGAAGATAATTTATTTATTCCACAAGCATACAGCAAACATTTGCCTTGGAACAAGCACTTTCAAGCTCCAGAGAATTCAGTGAATATAAGGCGGAAAGGGGCGGCGTCCACACGACAGCTTGAATACTGCCAAGAATAAATGCTTTTGACAGATTACCTATGCAGGCTTGTGTGTGTTTCTATGTGTGGAGATCAGAGGACCACAGCAGGTGTCATTCTGGGTGTGTGTGTGTGTGTGTGCACATGTGTGTGAGTGCATGTACAAAAATGTGGAGGCCAGAGGTGTTTTATCACTCTCCACCTTGTTTTTTTTAATATTTTTTTTAGTTTATATGTATAAATATGTTGCCTGAATGTATGTAAGTGCAACCATGTTGTAAAATGGCCAAGGAGATCAGAAGAGGGTGTCACATCCCCAGAAATGGAGTTACTGATGGTTGTTAGCCACTCACCAGGTTGGTGCTAGGAATCGAACCTGGGTCCTCTGCGAGAGCAGCCAGTGCTCTCAACTGCTGATTTATTGAGTCATCCTCTAGCCTCGCCACCTCATTTTACCCCTTTTTTTCTTTCAGCTGTCCTGGAGTTCGCTGTGTAGACCAGGCTGACCTTGAACTCACAGAGATCTGCCTGCCTCTGCCTCCTGAGGGCTGGGATTAAAGGCATGCACCACCATGTCCTGCCAGATATCTGGTACTTTAAAAAAATTATTTATTTATTTATTTATTTATTTATTCATTCATTCATTCATTCATTCATTCATTCTTTTTGAGACAGGGTCTCCCTGTAGCCCCAGCTCTCTTGGAACTCACTATGTAGACCAAGCTGGTCTTGAATTCACAGAGATCTGCCTGCCTCTGCCTCCTGAGTGCTAGGAGTAAAGGCATGCACTACCATGCCCAACCCTGTTTCAACCTTTTAATCTTAGTTTTAGAAATGAGATGAGGAAACAGCTGGGTGTGGCAGCACCGGCTTTTGATCCCAGCACTCTGGAGGCAGAGGCAGGTGGATCTCTGTGAGTTCAGGGCCAGCCTGGTCTCCACAGAGAGTCCCAGGCCAGCTGGGGCTATAGGGAGACCCTGTCTCAGAAAGACAAAAAAAAAAAA
>VZQC01002975.1:575413-587223 GCA_009823505.1 Rhizomys pruinosus
GCTTCAGTTGCACATCTATGAAATGGGCGTACTAGACCAATGCTGCAGGATTATTTTGGGAAATAAATACGTAAACAGAGCGCCATTCTTGTCCCTCTTGGCACCTGCCATAGTGTCTTTAAATGCTTAAAATGTGTCTCACTGTTAACATCCTTAGCTCCCAAGGGTATGTCTGGCACAAATGTTTGTGGAAGAGATAACTTTGTAAAGATAAAGTCTGCCAGGCTCACAGCTGATCTGCAATAAATTAAATACACACATTCGTGTGCATAAAATGAAAAGGGGGAAAGGGGAAAACTGTTCTCTGGCAGGTAGAGTTGTGTAGGATGAACAGTATTTGGAATCAGAAGTTCCGGATTCAAATCCAGCCTGACCATTCCTAGCTCTGGGGCACCACTCTGTGGATGCTTATTGTGCTGGATAGCTTTAGTAGTCAACCGAACACACCTGGATTGATGGAGCCTCAATTGGGGAATATGCTCCATTGGATTGGCGTGGCCAATCTGGGTCGTATTGTCTTGATGTTGAGCGTGACAGCTATAAGAAGGCCAGGGCCGGGCTGAGCCAGAGAGGCAATGACAGGAGCAAGCCAACGTGGAGCGCAAGCCACGGTGAAAGTCATCCTCCTCCATGGCTTTGTGCTTCAGCTCCTGCTCTCCAGGTTCCTGCCCTGATGTTCCTGTCTTGGGTTTCCTAAGTGATGAAATGTGACCAGGAGATCTTGTAAGCTGAAAAAACCTTTCCTTCCCAAGTTGGGTGTCGGTCAGAGTGTTTTTGTCACAGCAATGGAAGACAGACTAGACCAGAAATTGGTACAAGAAGAGTGGGGTATTGCTTTTGCTGGGACAGACCTGACCTGGTGTTTTGGGGACGGATTTGTGGAGCGTTTGGAACTTTGGGCTGCGAAGATCATTGAATGCTTAAAGATCATTGCTGTTGAGCTTGGGGCCAGTTTGCTGAAGGAGTTGTAGAAAGAGGCCTGGCTTGTTGACGTTTCAAAGGGTAGCGGAGATCATCAGGACTGTGTAATTTATGGGTTCTGGTCAGCTGGGGGCTGGAGAATCAGCTGTATGTAACAGGAGACCAGAACCTGAGTGAAATTTTTGTGGTACTGGGGCAATTTATGCTGGTTAGCTGGGGCTGACAAATCAAGCTGTAGTAACAAGAGACCAGCATCACTGAGACAAAGTCTTCTGGCAAGTATTTCCTCAAGAACAGCACATAGAAGCTGGCATCCTGAGGAGGCCCAAGGCTCCATCTCAAATTGGAAGCAGGACTTGGTAACATGTACGTGTAAGAGTCTCCTATATGGTTCCGGTGTTGAAATTTGAGGGGGTCACAGAGAGCAGCCGAGGCTTGGCACTGTGAGAGGTCAGGAAAGACCATTGGTGGAAGTGCACCTCGGTTGCTGTGAAGACCCCAGGATTGCAGGGGTCATGGAGAGAAGCTGAGGCTTTGCACCAGGAGAGGTCAGAAGAGACCATTGGTGAAGGTGCTGCCTCAGTTTCAGTAGCGACCCCAGCTTTTTGGAGATGCCGGTACCCTGGGACGACCACCAAGAGCAGCGGTAGGTGTAGAATGGAGTCGGCCTGGGCCTGCGAGATGAGTGTGCCACGGACGGCAGAGTCGGAGAGGGGGAGCTGCCGAGACCCTTTGGAGCCCAGAAGATCGTGAGTGGATCCCAGGTGTCCAGCCTTGAGCTACTTGCTGGACTTAGGTTTTGTTTGAGAGTGCCTGATTCTTCCCTTTGAAATAAGACAGTACTTGTTTTGGATTTTGCAGCAGCCCACAGTTAGGAGACTTTTAATAGACTGGACTTTTAAGTGTTTGGACATTTTAAGGACTGTGAGGCTTTTGAGGTTGTACTGTCTTAGGTTGTGATTCATGTTAACATCATATTTTGGGGATAAGAACTGGAAAGGTGGTGGTTTAATAGTGATGTGTTTTGTGTGTCAAGTTGACAAGGGGTCAATTGTGCTGGATAGCTTTAGTGTCAACTTGACACACCTGGGTTGAGGGAGCCTCAATTGGGGAATTTGCTCCATTGGATTGGCCTGTGGCCACATCTGTGGTGTATTGTCTTGATTGTTGAGCAGTGACAGTATAAGAAGGCAGGCTGGGCATGAGCCAGAGAGCAAGCCAGGAGCAAGCCAGTGGGAGAGCAAGCCAGTGAACAGCATTCCTCCATGGCCTGTGCTTCAGCTCCTGCCTCCAGGTTCCTGCCCTGAGTTCCTGTCTTGGGTTTCCTAAGTGATGAACTGTGACCCAGGAGATGTAAGCTGAAAAAACCCTTTCCTCCCCAAGTTGGTGTCGGTCAGAGTGTTTTGTCACAGCAATGGAAGACAGACTAGGACACTTATTTATTTATTTATTTATTTATTTTGGTCTTTTCCAGACAGGGTCTCCCTGTAGCCCCAGCTGTCCTGGAACTCACCTTGTAGACCAGGCTGGCCTTGAACTCACAAAGATCCGCCTGTCTCTGCCTCCCAAGTGCTAGGATTAGGGGCGTGCGCCCCCACGCCCGGCACAGTGGGTGCTTATAGATGATCTGTTTGGTGCATCTCTCTTCTACCTTTCAGCTCTAAGGAAACTCGAGTCACTTCTAGAAAGACCCCTGGCATAGAGGCTTTCTAGGATGGAATTCTACTTAAGCTCCCCTGAACTTTTCAAACGGGCCTTGACTTTTGGACTTGTATGTTTATCTTTGGATTGTCCAATTTTAGCAAGAATCTTGCTAAGCCGGTTTAACTAGAACTCCTATGTTCCATCTCTGATCACAGTCAATATTTACTCAGGGTCCCCAAGGGATGTCCCCGTACCCTGGCCTGTTATTGGTCCTAGATGGGTGTAGCCAGACTCCCCAATTACCCTTCTTAGTTTTGTGTCCATGGACTCTGTCTCATTCCTTTGCTTTACATTCTCGGTTGCCCATGCTGAATTCATGTCTACACCACTGCAAAATCCCACTGCAGTGGTCCTGCGCCTACCCTGACGTCTGCCTCATCGCCCCTTCAATAAAGCCGGTCTGGCTTTCTTGAACAAATGTCACTGGATTATTTTTCCCCTTTAATTTCCCATCTATAAAAATCCTAGCCAAATGAGATATTGATTCAGTCGTCAGCGGCGAAAAGGGCACACACCACTGCCACCGTCTTGGGGGAATCCTTCAAGAAAAGCACCTAACCGGAGGGGGCTTTTTGCTCCGTGTAGGTTCAGCAGCCGCCCAGAGCTGCACGGCTGCCAGAAGCAGAGCCGGGAAAAGGAAGGGAAATGTGAAGGAACATAAAGGTGAATTCCAGACAGGAGCTGTCCACCGCACGGGGCGCAGCTCGGCTCCCCTCCTCCAGGTGCGCAGCCCGCACCGCCCACCCGGCGAGGAAGAGCCGCGCGCTCTAGGACCGAGCAGGACGCGCTGCGGGGAGGACCGAGCCTCCCGGGTGCTGCCGCGAGCGGCCGGCCGCGGGGCTGGAAATGAAAGTGCAGCGCTCCGGAGTCGCGTGGACCGAGCTGCCGGGGCGGCGGCGCCGGGAGCAGGATGCGGCCGCCCGTAATTAAATAGCACTTACTCTTATTATTACTAATAATAATAACGTAATCATACCTCTAGTTATAGCATACCATTTATCGGGCTCGGCGCAGGCCCGCGGGGAGCGCAGCCCGGCCGAGGTGAGTGCTGGCGGCGGCCCAAGCCCGCGGGGCCTGGCCAGAATGCGGGGCCGGAGAGGAGCGCGGGGAGCCGGGGCCTGGCCGGGGTGTGGGGCCGAGGACAGGCGCCTAGAGCCCGGGCCTGGCCAGAACGCGGGGCCGGGGAGGCGGCTGCGTCGGTGGAGCGGCACCCGACCCCGGCAGCGCCCCATTCCCGTGCACCCCGTTTTGGGGTTCCTCCTCTCGGCCCGCGTCCCCTTGCCCCAAAGTTTCAAAGTTCTCGTGTGTCCGGGCACCTGCCACCCTAGAGACCGGGTCCGCTGCCCCGCAGGCCAGCCTTGGGGTCTCCTCGGGGTCGGGAGCTTCAGGGGTGCCCGGATCTTCTGCTGATCCACTGCAAGACTGGGATCTGCGGCTGCAGGGTGGGGGTCTCTCTTTTTGTGTACGCCTGGGCTCCGCAGCGCCTAGACTTGGAGGGGCCGTGGTGAGGGCCGGGGACGATGGCCGGCTGATGGGTCGCCCCTGTCGGTTACGGCCGCCACGCGAGTCCGGGGATCTGGGGCCTGCGGGCCGGGGCCTGGGGAAGGGGGCGGCAGGAAAGGGGGGCGCGGTCTGGGTCAGCTGAGCCGGAGGGTATTTCCGGTGCTGGCCTAGGTCCCTGGGCGCAGAGGCCTGCGGGTGGCGACGGGATTCCTGGAGACCGTGGGGTGTGCGGGCTCTGGGACTAGGGGTGGCTCCCTGGGTGGGCTTCGGGCCGGATATGTGGAGCTGACCCCAGACACCCCTCCTGTGCTCAACAGGCAGGACGCCCCTGCAGGATTCGGTACCCTTTTCTCGGCCGCTTAGAGAAGCACTCTGCTTCTGTCTTTGTAAGGTGCTTGGATTGAGGGTCCTTTATAAAGACAAAACCGGCCACCCCCCCAGCCCCCGGTGGGGGAATCATATATAAAGAGTTCATTCTTCACAGCAGGATGGCTGAGGTGCCAACCGGAAGGTCATTAATGGGGAAGACTGGGGGCTGGAGGGAGCCTGGATCTCCAGTGTGGGCCTGGGGGTGAAGGGCCCACACTCAGGGTGATCAGGATTTCATTTCCTGGTTGCCAGCCAGGACTTTGGTGCTTAGGTGCAAGATTTGGAACCCCCAGCTTCTTGCCATTTTCCTTAGGGCCTGCAGTTCATCCAGTCTGATGAAAATAGCAGAATGCAGATCCCTGAATTTTTACACAAATAAGATAATTATAGTACATTTAGCAACTACATTGGACACAGAATTCTAGTGGAATCATTCCCTCTACTACCAAGATTCTTCCCCCCACCCCCACTCCCAGACATGCATAGGTATCCTCCCTGTTGCCTTCACTACTTCTGTGTCCTATAGAAGTCTGCTGCAAGCTAGAAATGATGTCAGGCCCAACACTGGGGTGGAGCAGGTTCCAGGCTGGGTACCTGAACTGGGCATAGGTGGGCTTACCTGTCCTCCATGGCAATTACTGTAGGTAATTTTCAATCCTTATTTCCCATATGAAGAACCCAAGATTTAGAGATTGGTTGTCTTGCTGAAAATTTGCACAGTTGAGTTAAAATTGCCACCTAGGTTTTCCTGTGCCAAATCTTCATCTCCAGGAGGAATGTGATCTCAGGGTGAGAGCTTTGTGATTCCTGAGGGAAATGAGGTCTGTATTTCATCGCTGCTGTGAGCTATAAGCTGTTTAGGTAGAACAGTTTTAGTTTGACTTGTTGAATTTTTGAAGGTGGAGAAGTTCAGTTGGATGAGCTGGTCTCTTGAGTCCTAGGTATGGGCCAGTGCAGTCATCAGTAGGTTTGAGACCCTGAAAATAATAATCCTGTGTGTGTGTGTATGTGTGCGTGCACGCATATGTGCATGTGCGTACCAGGCTTGGGCATGTGCGTTTTTAATCCCAACACTCAGGAGTCAGGCAGGATTGTGACTTGCAGGCTAAGTTGGCCTACATGGTGAGACCCTTTCTCAATGAAAAAAAACATGTGTGTATGTATGGAGTTTTTTGTTTATAACAAAAGAACTTGTATGTATGTGGGTCCATCTGCCTTTCATAGCATTTATAGAACTTATATTATGCTAGATGTTGTCTTTTATTTAAAAAGTTTTCCATTTATTTATCAGGAGGAGGGTGTGCATGTGCTATGATATGCTTGTGGAGGTCAGAGGGCAGTCTGTGGGAGGGGAGTCTGCTCTTTCCTACCCTGGGAATCCTGGGAATCAAACTCAGGTCTTAAGGCTTGGCAGCAAGCCCCATTTTGGGGAGGGGCTCTGCCTCAAAGGAATAGGGAGGTAGACAGTGATAGAGAAGGGCACTTGGCACCTTCTGGTATCCATGCTTACACACAGGTGTGTGTACCCACACATGTGTACATATGCTGACACAATACAAAAATCCTTTTTTTATGTGTATGAATGTACTGTCTGCATGTAGGTTGGTGCACCCGTGTCGTGCAATGCCACGGAGGTCAGAAGAGGGCGTCGGATTCCCCTGGAACTGGAGTTAAAGGCAGTTCTTAGCTGCCATGTGGGTGCTGGGAATGGAACCCAGGTCCTCTGCAAGAGTAGTCGGTGATGCTCTTAACTGCTGAGCCATCTCTCCAGCCCTGTAAATACGGTTTTTAAAAAAGAAACAGAGAGCTTGAAGACAAAAATAAAACATCCAACTCCAGTCGGTGCACTTGGAGAAGAGACAGCGTGGCACCCTGGGAATGCTCAGGAAGGCTTCTTGTAGGAAGTAGAGCTTGGACTTGAGATCTGGGCGCTTGGCCAGGGTGGAGAAAAGGAGGGAGGTCTTGGCTTAGCCCCACTTCTTCTGTGCCAGGAAACTAATATTTTCTCTTTTAAAAACTTTTAGTATTTTCTTTTTTTTTTTTTTTTNAATGGCCAAGCCTCTCCTGTTAGACTCCATGTGTTAAGATTCCAAATCTCTCACATGCCAATAGGAAAGTGACTTGATTTCTCTGTTCTCATGTTTCCTCACCTTTAAAATAAAAATAACAGCTCTTATAGAGTAACAGAGAAATGAAATTATTTCTAGGAATAATACCTTCATCCATACATTTTAATTAATAATTTTAAATTTAATTTTGATGTATTTTATAAATAACATCTCAATCTCTTTTATACTCCCTTCTCCATTGGCACACTCCCACAGCCCCTTGACCCCCAGATTTTATGCATTCTGTCATTTGTATTAGAGTCTACTGTGTCAAATTACTCTCCCCTGCCATTCCTCAGTGCCAGTTCTTCCTCTGAGCTCTAGTCAGCCTATCTGGAGTTCCTCTCTTAAAGAAGGCCAGTTCTTCCTCACCCAACAGTAATCAGCTGCCAATATTTCTTCAGCTAGGATTGGGTTCTGCTACCCATTTCTACAATTCCATGCTTGATTTTGTGTCTGGTTGAGCTTGCATGTGTCTTGTGTATGCTGGTACCAATGCTGTAGGTTTATATGAATGGGGCCCCAGGAGCTTGTAGGGTTCATTTCCATTTGCACCCACATTACCTCCTTGGCTCTTACAATCTTTCCACCCATTCTTCTCCAATGTTGTCTGAGACCTGAGTGAGTATAGCCAAATATAAGCAACCTGTCCTCAAACCCACACTCTGTAGACTCCCAATTTCTACTCTTTACCCATTCATACCCTTTTGAGTTCCTGGCCTCCTGTTGCTTGGGGGAGTTTCCTCAATGAGAATTAAGAGGTTAGCTAATTAATATCCTCTTGGCCCCTTGTTCTATGTTGCATGAGCCTTAGGCATAGAGGTTGCATTGTAGATGGGAGCTTAGGCATGAGCAATTCACAGACAATGTCTAAGTGTGTCCATTTGTGGTACTCTGTACTATTCTTCCATCTGGTGTAAAAGAAGTTTCTATATGGAATTATTTGATATTATTTGAATAGTCTGTTTTTTTTTTTTTTTCTTTTTTTTTTTTTTTTTCTCTCTTTTTGAGATGGTCTCCCTGTAGCCCCAGCTGGCCTGGAACACCCTATGTAGACCAGGCTGGCCTTGAACTCACAAAGATCCGCCTGCCTCTGCCTCCCGAGTGCTAGGATTGAAGGCATGCGCCACCATGCCTGGCCTTTTAGTATTTTCAACAAATGCCTTTTGACTTATATTCTCTCTAGTTGTAGTTCGTGTCAGTATTTCAAGGGAGAAACTGAGAAACTTGAGATTTGTGTGGCCGGCTCAGGGAACCTTGACTAGTGTTGAACCCAGGCCTGGATGGTCCTTGAGTGTGTATCTCTGATATGCAGACAAGCACTGGGACTGGGGAAGTCTGAACTGGCAAATGCAACAGGCATGAGGGTTCATGCAGAGAGATCAGCGGGATGCTCAGGGCCAGAGAGCTCTACTGAAGGAGCTCTGCACCCCCAACCCAGTGGAAAAGGCAGAATGGTTGTAGAAGGTCCTGCTTGTGGGAATCCGAGTAAATTCAGTTCCTGAGTTGCTGTTTAGGGGCTTGACTTATCACCTGGAAGAACTTGGAACTTGGGCACAAGATGGATATGGACTATTAACCTGAACTTCCCAAGGACAGGAACTGGCCCTGATTCACCCTCTGCCTCCAGCCCTGGTGGACACGTTCTGCTATTATGTTGTCAAATTGAATTATGTCCCAATGTGGAGGAGGCAGGCTTATTTTGCCTGGAGTGTAAGGTCTTCCTAGAAGAATTTCTAAGTGAATGCTTGAAAGGCAGGGCAAGAGAGGCCATGCAGAGCAGGGACAGAGATGGGAAAGGCAGGGCTTGTGAAGCCCAGGGCTCGGTCACCTGGCACAGCCATAATTAGGGGCAGCTGTGAGTTTGGGTGCAACTCAGGCACTTATTTTCTGTTGTCCTTTTGATTTTTCTGAAAGTGAGTCCTGAGAGTACTTGTTTATTTTCCTTTAACTTTTTTACTAAGTTTCCCTGACCTGCCTGGAACTGGCTGTGTAGACCATGCTGGCCTCAGTCTTGCAGTGAGCCTCCTGCCTCTGCCTCTCAAGTGCTGGGATTACAGGAATGTTCCACCATGTTCTGGCAAGTCCTGAGATTTGATGATGATTGAAGGTGATCCAGGAGACTTAAATGAAAGAAGCTGGAGTGCTGGAGAGATGGCTTATCAGTTAAGAGCAAGCGAGTGAGCGAGAGAGTGAGTGAGTGCTGCTCCTGCAGGAGACCTGAGTTCTCCACACCCACACCAGGCTGCTCCCAGTGGCTCCAGGGGATCCAGTGCCCTCCTTTGGCTTCCTGGGCACGCACACTCATGTCCACATACTCACACAGAAACAGACATATACACATACATATACATAGAACTAAAATAAAAATAAATCGAGGGCTGAAGAGATGGCTCAATGATTAAGAGCACTGGCTACTCTTTCAGAGGACCGAGGTTCAATTCCCAGCACCCACATGGTGGCTAACAACCACTTACCTAAATGCGGGCAATACACTCATGCACATAAAATAAAATAATACAATATTAAAAAATAAAAAAATATTTAAAAAAGAAACTAAAAGGGCTTTAAAATTTTTAATTTTATTTATTTTTTTATGTGTATGAATGTACTGTCTTGCATGCAGGTTTGTGCACCCGTGTCGTGCAATGCCATGAAGATCAGAAGAGGGCATCGGATTCTCTTGGAACTGGAGTTAAAGAGGGTGCTCAGCCACCATGTGGGTGCTGGGGATCGAACCCGAGGCCTCTGGAAGAGCAGTCGGCGCTCTTAACTGCTAGGCCATCTCTCCAGCCCAAGGGCTTTAAAATTTTTACTAATTTAGCAACCCCACCCAATAATTTTCTAGTGATCAAACCCAGGTGTCCTAGATTAGTTTATTTAATCATCAGAATAGTCTTATAGCTAGTTACCAGGACTATACCCATGATAAAAGAGAGGTCAGACACAGAATTTAGGTGACACTGCTAAGCTACAGAGCCGCAAAGAAAGCGCAGTCTGTTTCCAGTAGGGGACCGAAAAGGGTGAGGGGTCTGTCCAGTGGGGGCCACGGAAGGTGGGGGTGTCCTCCCAGGAAGGCTGGCTGCAGCCCACCTGGAGGCCCAGTGGGCCGATGAAGTCACTTTCATGTCAGCTCCTGGAGCCTGCACAGAAGCTGGCTCCTTTCATCACGTTCAATGGCCCGTAGCAAACGGCTTGTGTTCCACTCTGTCAGCAGCAGCCTGGGGACCACCTTATCTCTTTCCCCTGGTGAGTCTGTCTCTGTGCAGTGGCTTCTGCCCTGTTAGCACTGCTTCCCCAGCAGCCTGCCCCTCCACCCCCGAGAGAAGGTAGCATGTCTGTTTCTCTTCAGAGCCTTCTAGTTGACTTACTTCCTCAGTAACAATTCCTGCGCCCTGTAGCAAAGGCTGAGATATGATGGGAATCAGGACAGCTGCCACCACATATTTAATGCACTGTATGTCAGCACAGTGCTTGGCCCTTTCTGTCCCTTCTGGTATCAAATCCCATTTAACTTGTCTGTGAAGCAGTATAGTTATTAATCACCAGCCCCATTTTTCAGAAGAGAAGATGGAGGCTCAGAGAGATAAGGAACACTTCCAAGGTCATCTAGCTGTGGTAAAGCAGGAGTCAGATGGAGGCCGGCCTACTGGACTCCAGAGCTTAAGGTCTTTTTGTGGAGTCTCATGTAGGCCAACCTAGTCTCAAAGTCACTATGCAGCTGAGGTTAGACTTGAATTCCCAATCCTCCTGCCACCCCCTCTCAATGCTGGAAAGATGGCTCCATTAATAAAGTGCTTGTCATACAGGTGTGAGGACCTAGGTTCAGAGGCTGTGAATTTGAGGCCAGCCTGGTCTACATAGTCAGTTCCAGGTCAGCCAGGCCTATATAGTGAGAACTTGTTTCAAAAAACAAAACAGAAAAAGCTGGAGAGAAGGCTAATGGTTAATAGTGCTTACTGCATGACCATGGAGGGTGGCTCAGATCGCAGGACCGATACCTGTAACTTCAGCTCCAGGGAGGGCAGAGATAGGAGGATGACTAGGGCTTGCCAGCTTCAGCCTAATCAAGAAAATGTGAGCCTCAGGTTTAGGGAGAGACCTGCCACAAAGGTATAGGCCGAAAGTTATAGAGGAGGATACCTGACAAGTATGTATACATAAACACACACAAATACCTAAAAATGTGGGTATTCCCAGCCCTGAGGTATAGGACCCCTGGGATAGGACCCAGGAGATTGCTGGGCCTTTCTGGCTAGCCAATCAAGTGCTGGGATTACAGGTATATGCACCATAGCCTCTGAGAGCCTGAATTCTGAAATCCTTAACTGCCATGGACAAGATGCAGTTGCTACCAGTTTGTTTTTTTTTTTTTATTTGGGGAGCAATAAGTGGGAGCCCCCAGTGGCTCACACATTAGGCAAGGTCTCTACCCCTGAGCTACATCCCAGTCCTACCCCCCCCCCACAGCCAACTTTTTGAGACGTGGTCTCCTTGTAACCCCTGCTGGCCTGAAACTTGCTATGTAGACCAGGCTGGCCTCCATCTCACTGCTTCTTGAGTGCTGGGATTAAAGCCGTGGGATGTTTAGGCCCTCCTCCTTTTTTAGATGAACAGGAGCTCATATTATGGCCCAGACTGGCCTGGAACCCACGCACTCCTTCATCTACTCCCTCAGCCTCCTCAGTGCAGTGTGAGCTATCTCATCTGACAGCCCAGTTCTTTTCTTTCCTGTCTGGAAATGTAACCTTCATTTTTCTATCACTAATATTTATTTGTTTATGTATTTATGTATTTATTTATTATTTAAGATCAGGTCTAAGGGATTAGAGAGGTGGCTTAGTGGTTAGGAGCACTGCTGGTGTCCAGAGGACCAGAGTTCAGCTCACAGCACCCACACCTGGCAGCTCACAACAGCCTGTAATTCTAGCTCCAGGGGATTTGATGCTTTTTTTTTTTAATTTTTTTTTATTTTTGTACGTGTATGAATGTACTGTCTGCATGTAGGTTGGTGTACTCATGTTGTGCAGTGCTGTGGAAGTCAGAAGAGGGTGTCGGGCCGGGCGTGGTGGCGCACGCCTTTAATCCTAGCACTTGGGAGGCAGAGGCAGGCGGATCTTTGCGAGTTCAAGGCCAGCCTGGTCTACAGAGTGAGTTCCAGGACAGCCAGGGCTACAGGGAGACCCTGTCTCGAAAAGACCAAAA
>VZQC01002975.1:593423-613444 GCA_009823505.1 Rhizomys pruinosus
AAAAAAAAAAAAAAAGTAAAAACCAAATAAAAAATACTCTTATTTAAACCTGAAAAAAAAAAAGACAAGATCTGGTGTCCTGTGAATACCATGCTATGTCCACAGTCTTAATTTCATGACAGTCTTTCAAGGTAAGAGGCATCCCCCAATCTCAAAAGAAAATGGAGGTTATCACCCTTCCTCTAGACCCTCCTCTGAAGACAGCAGGGCGTTCATGTCCCTGAGGCTGACAGCTGTATCTTGTCAGCTTGTTTCCATTCACTGCCTGTGAGCCCCACAGTGACAGCCTAGCCTGTGACCAGCGCATCTGGGGTTTTCAGAAGTTGCCCTGGCTCAGCTTTGCTCTTACTCCATTCTGTGTTGTGTGCTGCTTTCCACCTGTGGAGGACCAGGGCCGAGCCGGGCATCCAGAGTCCTGCCTTTCACTCCCAGCCTAGCAGCAGGGCACCCCAGCAGGACACACTGACATGAGCTTGTCAATCATTCTTGGCCCTGTGTTCTGGTCTGTGGTTCCGTTGCATTTGCCCTGTTGGCTGTAAGGGTCCAATGAAGGATTTGGAAAGATTTTTTTTTTAATTTAATTTTATTTATTTTTGTATGTGTATAAATGTATTGTCTGCATGCAAGTTTGTGCACCCGTGTCATGCAATGCCACAGAGGTCAGAAGAGGGTGTCAGATTCCCCTGGAACTGGAGTTCTCCTGGAATTGGAGTTTCAGACGGTTCTCGGCCGCCATGTGGGTGCTGGGGATCGAACCCAGGTCCTCTGTAAGAGCGGTCGGCGCTCTTAACCGCTAGGCCAGATTTTGAAAGCTTTTAAAGACCACTTAGTGTGTGAGGTGATGTGGAGAGCAGGTAATACCGTCCAGAGTGCCCCTGAACCCTCTCCATTCTCTCCCTCGATGCTTGCCTGGACTCCTCCAACAGCTTGTTTGTGTTGTCACCCCCCTGGTCCTTCAGGCAGAAGCCAAAGGGATCTGTCTCCTTGATCCTGTGTCTCCTGCTAAGTAAGCCTCCAATGACGAACGCAGACCCAACCCTGCCTCTCCGGGAGGGCCTGTCGGACCAGTCTCAGCCTGCCCCTGCACCTTGGCATGCGCTGGCTCCATGGCTGTAGTCTCACCAGCCTATATTTCCGTGAACATGCTGAGCTGGGTCTGCTCTAGCTCTGCCCCCCTTGCCCTGCCCTCTGCTGGGTGCACTCTTGTCCCCTGTTATTGTGCAAGATTAGTTCCCTCTGTCTTTTTATTTTTTATTTTTTTTGAGACAGGGTCTCCCTTTAGTCCCAACTGGCCTGTAGCTCACTCTGTAGACCAGGCTGGCCTTGGACTCACAGAGATCCACTGCCTCTGCCTCCCAAGTGCTGAGAGAGGGTCTGTCATTAGCCTGGAGCCCACTGAGTGGGTCACATAGGCTGATCCTCAGACCCCAAGGATCTGCCTGGTTCTGCCTCCCCAGCACTGGGATTATAAGCGTATACCACTGTGGCCAGCTTTCAGCCTGGGCTCTGGGCACTGGCTTCAGGTCCTGTGCTTGCCTCACAAGCACCTTACCCACTGAGCCATCTCTCCAGCCCAACACTGAATGAGCGGTTTGTTTACTCACCCACAAACAGCAAGCTTCTTGAGGGTAGAGACTTTACTAACCATGTTTCCCAGTATGGTGACAGTTTCCTTGCACATAAAGGTGCTCCATTTTTTTATTGAATAAATGGATAAAAATAGCAAGTTGGCCATAGAATAGCCCTTACCAAAAAGGGGTGATCTGTACAGAAACTGCAAAATCAATGCTATCTGACTGACCACGCAGTGCAGCAAAAGCATAGATTCTGATCGGCTCTGTGGAAACAGTATTCTCTTCAGGCAGGTGCAGATAACAAAACTGAAGCCCAGAGAGGTCCCCAGAAAGCCAGAGTGGGACAATATGGGACCTGAACTCAGAGGTGATGGATTCCATGAACGCTACCCTAGCCTGCCTCCCTGTTGTCATCTGGCATCAGAGTAGGCGGTGCACTACAGAGCAGGGCTTCTCCAGCCTCCCTGCACAGGAGCAATAACTAGCTACGTGCTCAGGACAAGAGAGAATCCTCCATGATGCTCAGCTGCTCTCTGAGTGATGGCTTCTGGGTGATTCTATTTTGTTCTTCTGCATTAACAAAACAAAACAGGAGCCAGGTGGTGCATGCCTTTAATCCCAGCACTTGGGAGGCAGAGGCAATTGGGTCTCTGCGAGTTCAAGGTCAGCCTCCTCTGGTCTACATAATAAATTCCAGGGGCTACAGGAAGACCCTGTCTCAAAAAGACGAAAGAAAGAAAGAGAGAGAGAAAGAAAGAAAAGAAAGAAAGAAGAGAAAGAAACTAAAAGAAAAAGAAAGTGGGTTCTTTCTTTGTAGGTTTTTTGTTTTTGTTTTTATTTTGGGGTTTTTTTTTTTTTTGTATTTTTGAGAGGGTTTCCCTTTAGTTCCAGCTGGCCTGGAGCTTGCTCTGTAGACCAGGCTGGACTTGAACTCACAGAGATCCACCTGCCTCTACCTCCCGAGTGCTGGAATTAAAGGCATGCGCCACCGCGCCTGGCTCTGGCTCTAGTTTATTTTTTATTTTGTGTGTTAGTATATATGTGAGTACACATGTGTATATGATATGTGTATGGTGTTTACGCAAGTATGTGTAAATATATGCCCTTCTGTGTCTTCAGAGCCAGAGGGTATTGGGGGTTGTGATCTGTCATTCTCTACCTTACTCTTTGAGACAGGATTTCTCACTGAAGGCAGCTAGGCTGGTGGCAGAAGGCTCATGCAGGCATACCGAGCTTTTTTTTTTTTTTTTTTTTTTTTTTTTTTTTGGTCCTTTTTGAGACAGGTCTCACTATATGCCCCAGTCAGTGTTGGCCTGGAACTGACCTATGTAGACTAAGTCTGTAGCCTGGCCTTGACTCACAGAGATCTCCCTGCTTCCTGAGTGCTGAGATCAAAGGCATGTACTACTATATCCAGCACACTAAGCTTAATATCTGCCTGTTGGAGATTGAGCTCAGGTTCTTTCAGACCACAGGATGGCAAAAGAAAACCAGTGTCTCCTGTTCTGCAGCTGGACTTTTTTTTAATTTTTTAAAATTTTATTTATTTTTGTATGTGTATGAAGTGTTCTGTCTGCATGCAGGTCTGTGCACCCGTGTCATGCAATGCCGCGGAGGTCAGAAGAGGGTCTTGGATTCCCCTGGAACTGGAGTTCTCCTGGAATTGGAGTTACAGACGGTTCTCAGCCGCCATGTGGGTGCTGGGGATCGAACCCAGGTCCTCTGCAAGAGCAGTCAGTGCTCTTAAGCTCTAGGCCATCTCTCCAGCCTCTGGACTTCTTTTGTGTATGTGTTCATATACATGTGTGACACGTGCTGGGGTCTGCATGTGTATGTGGAGATTAGAAGACAACCTCAGGTGTCATTTATAAGGGGCTGTCCTCTTGTCTTTTGTGACAGGGTCTCTGGTGTGGAGATCATCAATTAGGCTAGAATGTCTGGCCCGGAAGCCCCAGAGACCTGCCTGACTCTTCCTCCCTACTACTGGGATGACAAGTGTGGTCCACTGTGCCTGGCTTTTCTGTGTGGGTTCTAGGCATCAAACTCATGTCCCTGGTGTGTGCAAGGTCCCTTTGCTGACCAAGCATCTTCCCAGCCTTGGACTTCTTTATCAATTCATTCAACAAGATTTGCCAGTGAGTCTAATGTAGCTACTGTAGTTTTAAAGTTGTGACAAGCAGGAACATTTCGTTATCTGCAGTAACTGAACTGTGATAAGAAAAGACTTCAGGGTGCTGGCCATGCAGAACTCAAGGACATGACTACAGTGTTTTGCCTCCATTCATACTTGGAGGGAACGCTAGTTCTGAGCTGGGTGGGTGCTTCTAGGTGTTTTCTCATCTATACTTACAGCCCCTGAAATCTCTCTACTCAGAGTCTCTGGCATAGGTTATACCTGACACTGCAGAAATAAAATATGACCCACTGTGGCTTCCATGGAACAGAGGATCTGAGAGCGGGCAGACATGCTTGCACAGGCTGTGGAGTAGGGATGAATACAGACCAGGACGCTGACTGGCAAGGTAGAGGATCGGCACATTAAAGCAGGGAAACTTTATGGCCTACCTGGAGGCAAAATCTTCAGAGATGACAGAACCTTAGGTAGTGAGCACATTACTGGTTTCCAAGCAACCTGCATCCTGGATGGCCCATGCACATGGGGGCTGGTAAAGATATGAAGGAACTCTGTTGACAGGGGAATGACAGAACCCACTCCAGAGCCGACTGCCAGGGTCAAACCCAGTTCTGTCACTCCTCACAGAGTGACCCGGGTGGGCTACTTCACCCCATTTCCTCATCTACGAAACGAGGATGTGACTGTTCTTTCTTACAAGGTGTTCTGAAGACTAAGGTTAGATTTAAAGCTTTTGGGGCAGTGTGTGGTGGGTGAAAGTGTCTGTCTAAGATGATGGGTGTCAGCCTCCTCACTTGTGATCTCGGATTCCTGGTGCCTCCTGAGTAGAGAGGTTCCTAGGTTCTGTTTCCCTGAGCTGCTCTGAGGTGAATCTCATGCAGTTTCTGACTTCAGGACCTCACAGTTTAGGAGGAAGCAGAGACATATGTACACAATTGGAGTCACCTAGGTCAAGCCCATTGATTGGGAAGGGCATACACTGCTGAGCTTGTGTGGGGTTGGGGAGTATGGGAGTGTTGGTTTGGGAAGAAGGGCTTCCTGGTGGGGAAGACATGTTGGCTGAGCTTTAAAGAAGCACGGGGCGCGGAGAAGGTCCCATGCCGAGCAGGCAGCCTGATGGTCAGTCAGCGCTGGCATGTGACATTCCAGGCCACAGGGCCAGGGGAGGCCAGGCATGTCCTGCTGTGCTGTAGGCACCAGCGAAAGAATTTGGACTTTGTCCCTTGTTACTGGTGTCAGGAATTTGTTGTTTGTTTTTTTTTTAATTTTTTTAAAACTATAATAAGGAGTTGCAAAAATTATACAAGGAATCCTCTTCATCTAGTTACACCCTAGCAGTGATATTTTATATAGATGATGTGAATGAGCTAGGTGTGATGGCACTCACCTTTAATCCCCACAGTCGGGAGGCAGAGGCAGGTGGCTCTCAGTGAGTTCAAGGCCAGCCTAGTCTACATAGTGAGTTCCAGGACAACTGATACTACAGGGAGATCCTGTCTCAAAGAGACAAAAAAAATTTAAAAACCCCAGAGAAGGGGCCTTGGTACATTGGTAATCCTGTAGCTCTAGCTGGCCTCGAACTTACTATGTAGACCAGGCTGACCTAGATCTCACAAAGATCTGCCTACCTCTGCCTCCTGAGTACTGCGATTAAAAGCATGTGTCACCATCTCTGGCCTTCCTGTTTTTGAAGGTTGAATTTATGTATGCATACATTTTGAGGGGTTTTGAGAAGATGAATTTGACATTAGTATATGTACTAGACATCCCTGACTGCACATGGGAGTAGACTGGATACCGATCACCAGGGGCTTTTGGTAAGAGTTATGAAGATGTCCGGTGAGTGCCTGTAGGTGGAGAGGATGGGTGGAGCTGCAGAGTAGAGGGCTGTTTAGGCTGTTTAGAGGGCTGTGAAGGCGGAAGGAACTAGGCTTAATGGAGACCAGATGACAGTTGGAGGTGTGAATGGAAGGGCCGAGGTGGATGAGCAGAGGGCGAGGGGAGAGAATGCCAGAGTGGTTTGGAATGTGTTCAGTGAGAAGAGGCTCAGGACAGCTGGAATGGGCATCAGAGAGGACTTTGTGGACACAGAAGTGGGTGTGAAAGGATGACTGGGAATTGGCTGGGTGTGGGGGTTGGGATTCTAGGTAGAGGGTCCAGGATTAGGAAAAACAGGGAGGTCATGGCAGCCTGGCCCTCAGAAATCCAGGTTCCATTATCTAGAAGGGAGAGATGAAAATCTGAAATGCTGAGGAGGGGGTGAATACCTGGTGGGAGGACGACTTGGTGAGTCATCCGCATGACTCATGAGATCATGAAATGCAGGAGCTTGTCTGGGGGGGCAGAGAGTGAGGACAGCAGGGACTGTCCCTTCCATGGACTCTCAGAGAACATTGGTCTTGAGGCCTGGACAAAGAAGAGGCCTCAACAGAGATGGCAGGAAGACTCCTCAGGCAGGGAGGACAGGCCAGGAAGCAGCACGTAAGAGGCGAGTGAACAACTGTCTCTCACCCAGCCTCAGCAGCAAGGAGGTCCCTGGGCTGGGAAGCCTCTTGGCCAGGGCAGCGTGGTGGAATGGTGTGGTAGGAGCTGGTCGCTGGGTGTTGGGAAGCTGAGGGGAGGAGATGTATGTAGTCAGCTCTTCGTGCATTAACTGTAGTCTAGAAGTGTGGGGCATCCATTGTTTGCTGTCCAGAAGGAAAGCAGAAGTGGGAGTTACTGTGGGGTGGGGAGCCTGGAGCATGGCAGATGGAGGGTCCTGGACCAGGGTCTGCTTGCTCGACCACAGTCCTGGACCAGGGTCTGCTTGTTTGACCACAGTAAAGGTGCTGGTGATTTGTGTAGCCAGGCTGCCAGAATCAGAATCCCAGCTCCACCATGCACCAGCTCTGTGACCATAGCCAAATCAGTGAACGCTGTACCTCTGCTTCCTTTGCAGATGGGGATATTATCAGTATCTATGTCATAAAACTGTTGTGAGGCTTTGAGGAGGTAAAGGTGAGGAGATCATGAGAACCCCTGGCCCAGGGCGACCTCGCAGCGGGTGTTAACATTATCATGATTACTCATTTCTCCTGCTGTCAGGCTTTATTTATTCATTATTCATTCATTCTAATCTATACAATAATTGGGTTGGATGAGTTGATCTTCCTCCATCTCTCCCTCACAGCAAAGAATGATGGGAGTGTTTCCCAAATCCATGGATCTGCCCAATGAAAAATGATGATAAATACTTCATAGGGGCTGGAGAAATGACTCAGTGTTAAGAGAGCATACTGTTCTTGCAGAACTTGGTCCCTAGCCCCACATGGGGCATCTTGCCACTGTGTGTAACTCCAACTCCAAGGGTACCCAACTCCTCTGGTTTCTGTGAACACCTGCGCTCATCCTACCCCCATGGTTAAAAAAATACAAAATATTTTAAATACTTAAAAAAAATCAAAACATCATCTGGTGTGGTAGTGCATACCTTTAATCCCAGCATTTAGGAGGCTGAGGGAGGTGAATCTCTGAGTTTAAAGCCAGCCTGTTCTACATAGTGAGTTCCAGGCCAGCTGGGGCTACAGGGAAACCCTTTCTCAAAAAGACCAAAAAAGAAAAAAAATCGAAACATCAAAAATTATTTGCCCCCTCTGCGATATAATTGAGTATTTGACCAAGGGTTTGGGTAGTTCAAATTCTTGGAAGTGAAACTTCTGGGACAAAGAGGAGGGACATTTTACCATTTGGAAAGCTACTGGCTGCGAGGATCTTACCTCAGAATAGGAGTTTGTTGTCATGTAAAAATGAGGAGGTACACTCCCACTTCAGAGTCAGGTAGGTTGCTTTGTGTTGCTTTTTTTTTTTTTTGAGACAGGGTCTCACTATGAATCCCACGCTGACCTTGAATTTATGAGGATGCTCTTCCTGCCTCTGACACCCAGCTCTGCAATTATAGGCATGCACTGACCACAGCTGGCTGGAGTCAGGTTTGATGCTAAACATCTTCAGTCTTTCTGTTGTGCCATTGGAGTGTGTTCATCAGGGCTCACGTGCCAGGCTAAGGGAGTCTTTCTTTTGTCCTGTTTTTGTTATTGTTGTTGGTTTTTCTTTCATACAATTTTTTATTTTTATATTTTGTGTAATGCCTGCGTGTATGTAAGTGCACCTATGTCAGCAATGCCAGCAGAAGTTAGAAGAGGGCGTCAGAGCCCCTGGAGCTGGAGTTCTGCCATGTGGGTGCTGGGAACCCACACTGCAAGAACAGTCAGCGTCCTCAACCACTGAGCTATGTCTCCAGCCTCTTGTTTAACATGTGNCCAGGGATTTTATTTTAGCTTAAGTTTCAAATCTGTTTCTTAGATTTTGTGGTTTATTTATTTCCTAGCTATGCCCTAGATTTTTTTTTTTTTTTGTCTTTTCGAGACAGGGTCTCCCTTGTAGCCCCAGGCTGTCCTGGAACTCCTCTGTAGACCAGACCTTGAACTCACAAAGATCTACCTGCCTCTGCCTCCCCAAAGGCGTGTGCCACCATGCCCGGCTTGACTTAGTATCTTGACTTAGTATCTTTTATTAATGATTTATATTTCTTGTTTATGTTCTTTGCCCATCTTTTTAAAGTAATAATATTTTTAAAATAGTTAATATCAATTAAATGTCTAGCATGTGCCAGACATCTCATTTAACTGTCAAAACAACTCTGCAAAGTAGATATTATGGTCCTTGTTTTCAAGATGAGGGAAGTGGCTCTGAGAAATTGAGTAACTTGCATATAATTAGGGGAGGAGTCTGACCCACCCTTGGAGTACACACACACGCACACACGCACCCCTACCTTAGAGTTGAACTAGAAGGGCACCTCAGACATTGAGGAAATTTTTTCCTGTTGGCTTCTTGTTTTGGTTTTCATTTGATTATTTTGTTTGTTTTGTTTTGTTTCAGTTTTTAAGAAAAAATAGCATTAGCTGGCCCAGAACTCACTATGTAAAGCAGACTAGCTTCCAAGTCAGACACCTGCCCCTACCTCTGCTTCCCGCTTACTGGCATTAAAGGGGTGTGCCACCACACCCAGCTGGTTGGGCTTTTTGGCACTTGGTCTCACACTAACTCTCATGGCCTGGTATTTACTGTGTAGCCCAGGCTGGCCTTAAACTCCACGTACTCTTCCTGCATCAGCCTCCTGAGTACTGTGAAATAGTATGTGATATTTTCATAGACAACTTTATTACTTAGAAACTTTTGTATTACCATTATTGAAGCTTTTTGCAAGGAAAATTCTTTTTTTTTTTATTTAATTTTATTTTTTTTATGTGTATGAATGTACTGTCTGCATGCAGGTCTGTGCACCCGTGTCGTGCAATGCTGCGGAGGTCAGAAGAGGGCGTCAGATTCCCCTGGAACTGGAGTCAAAGATGGTTCTCAGCCGCCATGTGGGTGCTGGGAATAGAACCCGGGTCCTCTGCAAGAGCAGTCGGCGCTCTTAACCGCTAGGCCATCTCTCTAGCCCCTTTGCAAGGAAAATTCTGCAGATTCATCTGATTCTCCTAAATCCATTTTATCTGATGTGTAAAAGATTTTGATGATAATTTAAGGTGTTTATGCAGATTTGAAAGCATATATTATTTAATAGCAATGCTCCGTTAATGTACATTGTTCCATGAATAATTCGGTGTCAAAGAGTAATTCTGCACTGTAGTTGTGATTTCTATTGGAGGAGTATGAAAGCACTTTCATGTGATGTAGGTTTGATTGACATATTTGGGATAGGGTTAGGGATTAGGGTTAGGGTCAGGGTCATGGTTATGGGTTATTGGTTAGGTTTGGGGTTAGGGTTAGGTTTTTTTTAGGGTCAGGGTCACAGTTAGTGTTGGGTGCTAGGATTAAAGGCGTGTGTCGGGGCTGGAGAGATGGCCTAGCGGTTAAGAGCACCGACCGTTAAGAGCGCCGACCGCTCTTACAGAGGACCCAGGTTCGATCCCCAGCACCCACATGACGGCCTAGAACCGTCTGAAAATCCAATTCCAGGAGAACTACAGTTCCAGGGGAATCCGAGACCCTCTTCTGACCTCCGCGGCATTGCACGACACGGGTGCACAAACTTGCATGCAGACAGTACATTCAAACACATACATAAATAAATAAAATTAATAATAAAAAAAAATTTAAAGGCGTGTGTCACCACACCCGGCCCCAGAACTCATCTTAACTCACTCTGGCATCAAATGTCCAGTGCAAACATGCATCTAAGTCAGATATGGCTGAGACATGAGACACATCACCCTACAGCTCCTCTCCAGCTGTGAAATGAGACAAGTTCTATGCAGTACAGTGATGGGGTAGGCAAAGGGCAGACATTGCCAGTCCCAGAGGGAAAAGTCAGGAAGAGTAGAAGGGTGATAGGTACCAAGCAAATCTAAAAACCAGCAGTGCGGGGCTGGAGAGATGGCCTAGTGGTTAGGAGCGCCGACTGCTCTTGCAGAGGACCTGGATTCGATCCCCAGCACCCACATGGCAGCTGAGAACCATCTTTAACTCCAGTTCTAGGGGAATCCGACGCCCTCTTCTGACCTCCACGGCATTGCATGACATGGGTGCACAGACCTGCATGCAGACAGTACATTCATACACATACAAAAAAAACAAAAAAAAACAAAGGGGCTGGAGAGATGGCCTAGCGGTTAAGAGTACTGACTGCTCTTGCAGAGGACCTGGGTTCAATCCCCAGCACCCACATGGTGGCTAAGAACCATCTGTAACTCCAATTCCAGGAGAACTCCAGTTCCAGGGGAATCCGACACCCTCTTCTGACCTCCACGGCATTGCACGACACAGGTGCACAAACCTACATGCAGACAGTACACTCATACACATACAAAAATAAATAAAATTAAAAAAAAAAAAACAGCAATACACATTCCATTTGCTTTCCAGGCTCTTTGGCTCAGTGGTCTTCCTGTAGGCCACTGGGATGGCAATACCACCCTGTGTGGTGGTCCTGTTCCCGGGCTCTGGGTGGCATCCTGGCCTGTTGAAGTGGAGGTGGTGACCCTATCCCTTTGTGAGCAAGAAGGTGGCGTTATGACCTCCGAGCCATGTGGAAGGTTAATCTTCCCTTTTCTTTATCTATTATGCTTGCTTTTCATGTATGAGTGTATTTTCTGCACCTTTGTCATGCAATGCCCACAGAAGCCAGTAGAGGGTGTCAGATCCCCTGGAACTGGTATTACAGACAGTTGTTAGCTGCCATGAGGGTGCTGGGAACAGAACCTGGGTCCTCTGCAAGAGCAGCCAGTGCTCTTAATACAGCCATCTCTCCAGACTCTAATCTTACCTTTTCTGGAAGAATGAAGTGTTCATGCCCAAATAACATGTGTGTCCGGGGGGCATCCTGTAGAGCCCAAAACCCCAGTGACCTCCCTCCATTCCATCCCACTTTTCCTGTCCCCTCTAGTTCAACCCCCACCCCTGTGTCCGTTGCTATAATCCCGCCTCATGCTTGATTTCACCAAAATGGCTAGTTAAATCCTTGTCTCACATTCACAGAGATAAGGGCTTGGTGTTCAGCAGAGGTCATCCATAGTGAGTGATCGATGGCCATACCCCTCTATTTTAGCCCTTTCTCATTTTTTCAATATTGAGTTTTCTAAATCTTCAAGTTCTAGTTCCTTTTTGCTCAGTAGTTCCTTCTTTTTAAATTTTTAAATTTTATTTATTTTTATGTTATGTGTATGAGTATATAGCCTGCATGCATGTAAGTGCACCAATGTCATGCAGTGCCCACAGAGATCAGAAGAGGGTGTTGGATCCTATGGAACTGGAGTTACGGATGGTTGTTAGCCGCCATGTGGGTGCTAGGAATCAAACCCTGGTCTTCTGCAAGAACAGTCAGTGGTCTAACTGCTGAGCCATCTCTCCAGCAGTTCCTTCCTAACCCATCTCTTGTGAATATTTTACTGTAAGCAGGGAGAACTTGTGCAGAATTTTCCCTTTGCTGAGGAATCTCCTCTGTTGAAAGTTGTTTAACTGCTTACAGGTCTGACCTTCAACATGGCACGAATATATAATTCAGCCAACGTCTTTGCCACTTTGGGCTGGGGGTGAATAGCTCAGTGATAGAGTGAGTTTAGCATGCCCAAGGACCTGAATCCAGTTCCTAGCACTGAAATAAATATTCTCTCCATCCCCATAAATATATATATTTTTTGGTCTTTTTGAGACAGGGTCTCCCTGTAGTCTCAGCTGGCCTGGAATTTACTCTGTAGACCAGGCTGACTTCAAACTCACAGAGATCTGCCTGCCTCTGAAATAAATAGTTTTTTAAAAAATATTTATTTATTTATTTATTTATTTATTTATTTATTTATTTATTTTTGATCTTTTTGAGACAGGGTCTCCCTTTAGTCCCGGCTTGCCTGGAGCTCGCTAAGTAGACCAGGCTGGCCTTGAACTCAGAGATTAAAGGCATGCACTACCACGCCCAACTTTTATTTTTTTTATGTGTATGAATGTACTGTCTGCATGTAGGTTTGTGCACCTGTGTCGTGCAATGCCGCGGAGGTCAGAAGAGGGCTTCAGATTCCCCTGGAACTGGAGTTACAGACGGTTCTCAGCTGCCATGTGGGTGCTGGGGATCAAACCCGGGTCCTCTGCAAGAGCGGACGGCGCTCTTAACCGCTAGGCCATCTCTCCAGCCCATAAATATTCTTTTAAAAAATTTCTTCATAGGTGGAACATGGTGGCGCACGCCTTTAATCTTAGCACTCAGGAGGCAGAGGGAGGCGGATCTCTGTGAGTTCAAGGCCAGCCTGGTCTGCAGAGTGAACTCCAGGCCATCTGGCACTAAAGGGAGACCCTGTCTCAAAAATACAAAAAAAAAAAAAATTCTTCATTTAGTTTTTCGGGCTGTGTGTGTGCATGTGTGCCGTCGTGTGTGCTTGTCGTTGTAGTTGCTGATATAGGCAGTGCGCGCATACACATATGTTTTGAAGCGTCAGAGCGATTACTTAACTTTTTATTATTCTTTTTATCATTTTTTCCTTTTGAAGACAGCGCGATCTCCCTATAGCCCCAGACTGTCCTGGAACTCACTCGATGCAACAATTAGACCAGGCCTGGCCATTGAACTTCACAAAGCATTCCACCTGCACCTCTGACCCTCCCATAGTGCTTAAGGATTTAAAGGCGTGCGCCACCACGCCCGGCCAGAGGATTACTTTCAAGAGTTGGTTCTCTCCTTGTACCATGTGGGTCCTGGGATTGAGCTCCAATCTTCAGCTTTGACAGCAAGTACCTTTATCTTCTGAGCCATCTTGCTGGTCCCAGGCTAAGTTTTTGCTAACATGCACCTCAAACACCTCCAACCGCTACGCACCACCCAGTTCCAAGGTCCCTTCTCTGTGTACTAAATATCTTTTAGAACTGTACCCCAACACCAAAATTATTAGTCTGCTCAATTTGCCATCAGAGATGCCCAGTCGTCAGGACCCGCCTCCTCGTGACATCATTTCACCAGTCACTTCCCGGTATGCCTTCTCTTCATACACAGATAGGATGTTGGGAAAACACAAATATTTACTCCACAGTAGCTACCTTTGAGGAGGGAAGGGGTAGGCATGGAGGTTCAGTGCCACCAGAGCTGGGGCCGTTGCTCTCTTGGCACACAGTTGAGCAGGCTGCCTGGTGTCTCTAGTCTGCTGAAGTCAGGCCTGGCCAACCTTCCTGTCTTCTTGGAATATTGTTCACTCATCTTTAGGTAGTAGTGCTAATTTAGTTTCTGTTTCTGCTAGAGCAAAGCGAGGCATGGAGCATCTTTCTTTTTTTTTTTTTTTCTTTCAAAATATAGCAAAAAGTAGAAGCCACTCTTCTACGTAGACTACTGTTTGTTTATTTTTTGTTTTATTTTTGTGCGTATATGAATGTACCGTCTGCATGTAGGTTTGTGCACCCATGTCGTGCAATGCCACGGAGGTCAGAAGAGGGCGTCGGATTCCCCTAGAACTGGAGTTCTCCTGGAATTGGAGTTACAGACGGTTCTCAGCTGCCATGTGGGTGCTGGGAATCAAACCCAGGTCCTCTGCAAGAGCAGTGGGTTCTCTTAACTGCTAGGCCATCTCTCCAGTCCCTAGACTACTGTTTTTAAGACATATTTTCATCCTAACACTCAGGAGGCAGAGGCAGGTGGATCTCTGTGAGTTCAAGGGCAGCCTGGTCCACAGAGTTCCATGACAGCTGGGGCTACAGGAAGACCCTGTCTCGAAAAGACCAAAAAAATAAAAATTAAATTAAAATAAAAAATAAAACATACTTTCTTTTTATTATTTTTATTTTATCTTAAATATTTTCTTTATTTTTATTTTATGTGTACAAGTGTATTACCTGCATGTAACTGTTGAGCCATCTCTCTAGCCCTTATTATTTTTGTTTTATGTGTATGAGTGTATCGCCTGCATGTGTGCAAGTGCACCTATGTTGTGCAGTACCCTCTGAGGTCAGAGGGGGGTGGGTGTTGGAGTATCCTAGAACTGGAGTTATGGATGGTTGTTAGCCACTATGTAGGTGCTGGAAACTGAACCCAGGTCCTCTGCAAGAGCAGCCAATGCTCTTAACTCCATGTGGAGGGTCTCACAAGAGGAAGAAGCAGTGTTGGAGGGTCTCTCTCACAAGAGGAGGGAGCGGTGTTGGACACATCTTCCTACAATGGACTGTCATCTGCACCAGGCACTCTTTACCTGTCACTCAAATCCTCATGACAGCCGATGTTGCAGGACCTGCCATCAGCCCCATGTCCCCCTTGGGACACTGAGACTCAAATCCACATATTAAGTGTAAATGCTGGACTCACACCCAAGTTTGAGTCCAGAGCTTTCTTCACATCCCTTGAGGCTAAGCAGACACATAGTAGATACATGTCAGGACCCCATAAATATGCACACTAGCTTCTCTGGATGGAGGACTCCATGGGGTGGCAGCTGTGTCCCTGTCACTTTGGACATCTGCAGACAGGCCTGTCCAGCATGAGCCTCAACTGCCTGGTGAAGATGGGTAGCCAGAGGTGTCCTGTGGAGAGAGGAAGGGAGCAGGCAGACCCCCTGGGTCTTCCTGGGATGAGTTCCATGCTCTGGGCAGGCACAAGCCAGAGGTACATGGTGCTATCTGGCACTCTTCTTAGACTGCTGTCACCAAGGCTCATTAGTGCCCAAAGAGACTGCTGGCAGGCATGACAGGAAGCACAGCACAGGTTCAAATGCGGCCTAGGCCACCTGCCAGCTCCTGACTAGAGCTCCTGAGCTTCCGTTTCCCCCTTGTGTGTGGGACGAGTGGACACCTGCCTCTCTGTTGACTGAACTAAGCTGAGCTCAGGCTCCCTTGTTTACTTGATCACCAGCCACCACTGAATACTTCCTGTGCCCCTTCTCCTTGGCAGTAGCACCCAGTGATTTTGGTGGTAAAACAAGGTTTTTCCTTTGAACTTGAGATTGTCCTCCACAGAACCATGGCCCAGACCATTGTATGGTGAGGGCCAGGTGGCTCCTATATAGCCCTTGCCCACCAAAGACACCACACAAGAGTCCAGTGGACTATGGGCCTGGAAGGTGGCAGCATGGTCTGAGGTCCATACAGGCTCTGAGGTGGTCCATCACCCCACGGAGCCCATCCTTGCTCCACAGTAGGAGGAGTGGGAGTGGATGTACACTGGCGGTAGAGTGGGAATAGTGGGCGCAGCAGCTTCTGGTCCCTGCTGTCTAACTGATGGACTGTCCTCTCTCTGCAGACACTGATGGAGAGGCAGAAACGGAAGGCGGACATCGAGAAAGGGCTGCAGTTCATTCAGTAAGCAGACAGTGGGTGGGGCAGGTCCTCCCAGAGCCCCTCTCCACTTCTCCTTTTCCTCCTGGCTGAGCCCCTGCTCTGTGCAGTGGGATGTAGAGGGGTTGGATGAAGGGCAGTGGCCATGAACTCCACGTGCGCATGCGCACGTACTTCCTGACCCTGGTTGCCCTTCGATTGTATGGGGCGTATTTGCCACCCACTCTGCATCTGTACATACACTCCCTGTGAATTCTCTCCAATGTCTGCATGCACCTTTTTTTAAATTTTTATTTTTTATGTATATGAATGTACTATCTACATGTAGGTTCATGCACCCGTGTCGTGCAATGCCACGGAGGTCAGAAGAGGGTGTCAGATTCCCCTGGAACTGGAGTTAAAGACGGTTCTCAGCCGCCATGTGGGTGCTGGGGATCGAACCTGGGTCCTCTGTAAGAGCAGTTGGCGCTCTTAACCGCTAGGCCATCTCTCCAGCCCGTGCATGCACCTTATAACAAGGAAATAATCCCTGTTTACTGAGTGCCTACTCTCTCAGGCTTGGTATCAGGCCTTTCACATATACCCATTGGCTTTTTAATCTTCAGAATAACCTAGTAAATAGGTGGGCTTTGTTCCATTTCACAGATTAAAAAGTTGAGGATCAGAGAGTTTAAGAGATTTATTTAGGGTCCTACAGCTATTGAGTGACAGGATTCTGAACCAGGTCTGACTTGAAAACCCGTGTTCTTTACTTTAGATCCCCAGCATTCCTGTGCTGTGCCTGTTTGTTTTCTTTCATAATTTTCCATATATGCAAAAGTATAAAAATAACTTACTCTCCTCCCCTCCCTTCCTCCCTCCCTTCCTCCCTCCCTCCATTCCTCCCTCCCTCCCTCCCTCCATTCCTCCCTCCCTCCCTCCCTCCCTCCCTCTCTCCCTCACTCCCTCCTCTCTCCTCCCTCTCCCTTCCTTTCCTTCCTCTCTCTCCTCCTTCCTCCCTCTCCCTCCCTCTCTCCTCCCTTCCTCCTCTCCTGCCCTCCCTCCCTCCCTCTCTCACCTCTTCCTCCCTACCTCCCTCTCTCCTCTCCTCTCTTCCCTCCCTCCCTCCATCTTCTCGCCTCCTTCCTCCATCCCTGCCCCTCCCTCCGTTCCTCCCTCCCTCTCGTCCTCCCTTCGCTCCCTCTCTCCCTTCCTCCCTCCCTCTCTCCCTTCTTCCCTCCCTTCCCTCCCTCCCCTCCCTCCCTTCCCCTTTCCCCCCCTTCCCCACCCCACACCCTCACGTTCCTCCCTCCCGTCCCTCTCCCTCCCCTCCTTTCCTCCTCCCTCGCCTTCTCCTCTCCTCCTCCCTTCCTCCCTATGTAGCTGAGACTAGCCTTGAACCTATGACACTCCTGCCTTAGCTCTCAGTGCCGAGGCTCATAAGCCTGTGCCACCAGAGCTGCTACCATTTTCTTTCATCTCTCTTAAATAGATTATCAGAGGCTTATTTATCATGAGGCTCAGAGGTATAAGCATCATATCTCCTCACTTGCATAGCCCCTTTTGAAGCCACACAACCTAGTAATTCCGTATTAATGATTTCATATTGTTTTTCTTCTATAGGGCTCCCTATAAAACTAGAATTTGCCTCTACAAACCTCACACTCTAGCTTGTCCCTTACGTGGCTGTCTAAAACACTCCTTGCTCTTTGTTACCCACATTCTCACCACAAACCAAGTCCCTTTCTATACACTTAGGGTGTGGCTCTCAAAGTTAGTGTTTATGTTAATGTAATACACATTCTCTCCATCCTGAACTCCCAATACCAGGGCACTCAGTGCATGCTGATTTATTGTATGTGTATCTGTGTCTACATGTATATATGTGTACTTCATGTGTGTAGGTACCCGAGGAATCTATAAGAGGGTGTTAGGGGGCTGGAGAGATGGCCTAGCAGTTAAGAGCACCGACTGCTCTTGTAGAGGACCCAGGTTCAATCCCCAGCACCCACATGGCGGCTGAAGAACCGTCTTTAACTTCCAGTTTCAGGGGAACCTGAACAAAACCCTCTTCTGACCCATCCGAGGCATTGCATGACACAGGTGCCACCAACCTACATGCATGGCAGTACACTCATACAATAAAAAAAAATACAGGGGCTGGAGAAGCTCGCTAGCGGTTAAGAGCGCCTACCGCTCCTACAGAGGACCGCCGTTTCGATCACCAGCACCCACCATGGCGGCTGCAGAACCCGTCTGAAGCTCCCAATTCCAGGGAGAACTCCAGTTCCAGAGGGAATCCGATACCCTCCTTTGACCTCCGCGGCGTTGCACGACATGGACGTGTCCTACAAACTTGTTGCAGCAGGAACAGTACGTTCATCAACACATACAGACACATAAATAAAATTAATAAAAAAAAAAAAAAAAAAAAAAAAAAAAGGGGCTGGAGAGCTGGCCTAGCGGTTAAGAGCGCAGACGCTCTTAACAGAGGACCCGGGTTCGATCCCCAGCACCTCCAATGTCGCACGAGAGAAAACCGTCTGATGAAACCTCCAAAATTTCGCAGGGGAAGAACCCATTCCAGGGGAATCTAGGACCCTCTTGCCCTCGGCGGCATTGCACGGGACACGGGTGCACAGACCGCATGCGACAGTTACATTCATACACATTAAGGAAATAAATAAAATTATTAAAAAAAAAAAAAAAAAAATTAAAAAAAAAAAAAAAATAAATAAATAAATAAATAAATAAGGGGTCTGCGAGATTGCTCAGCGGTTTAAGAGCACTGACTGCTCTTGCAGAGGCCCCGGGTTCGATCCCAAGCACCCACATGGTGGTGAGAAACGTCTTTAAACTCCAGTTCAGGGGAACGACGCCCTCTTCTGACACTCGTGGGCATTGCACGAACGGGTGCACCAAACCTCATGCAGACAGTACACTCACTACCACATAAAAAATACAAATAGGTAAGGGCTGGAGAGATAGCCTTAGACCGTTCAGCGGTTAAGAGCACCGACGCTCTTGCAGAGGACCCGGGTTCGATCCCCAGCACCCACATGGCGGCTAAAACCGTCTGTAACTCCAATTCCAGGAGAACTCCAGTTCCAGGGGAATCCGAGACCCTCTTCTGACCTCCGCGGCATTGCACGACATGGGTGCACAGACCTGCATGCAGACACTACATTCATACACATACAAAAATAAATAAATAATAATAAAAAAAATTAAAAAAAAAAAATAACAAATAAAAAAAAAAGCCAGGTGTGGTGGCACATGCCTTTAGTCCCAGCACTCAGGAGGCAGAGGCAGGCGGATCTTTGTGAGTTCAAAGCCAGCCTGGTCGACAGAGTGAGTTCCAGGACAGCTGGGGCTACAGGGAGACCCTGTCTTGAAAAGACCAAAAAAATAAATAATAATAATAAAATAATAAATAAAATAAAAAAAAGAGGGTGTTGGATCTCCTGAACTTGGAGTTTCAAGTCTTTATGAGCCACCGGGGGTGGGTGCTGGGAGCTGAGGCCCCAGGTCCTCTGGAGGAACAGCCAGTGCTCTTAGCAGTGCCTTGATTCAGGATTTTGGAGCGCTCCTAGGATTTGTTTTTTGCTGCAGCTCTGCGCAGGCCAGGCTTCTCAGCCCTCCTCAGAGATGGCAAAGCAATGGCTGCTCTTTGTTCTCTACCCCCCAACCCATGGGGGGCAAATCTTGTACTTTTGGAATGCTGCTTTGATGATTGGAAAACGTCCATTTTTATTCAGAGGCCAGTCTGGTAAACAAGATGGACCTTGCGAATCCTGCTTTATCCAGTTTTTGAACTCAGGTTTGTTTTCTGTGTAGCCTGGTCCACATCTAGTTCTTTGCTTCTGAATATTTTCCTTGCTTATGAATGAGACGACACCCCCTCCTCATTCAGGGTTATGGTGAGAGTTGAGGGGCTGGGTGGTGTGAGGGGAAAATACTTGTTCTGGCATCTTCCACTTTTCAAAGGAAATTTCTGGGAGGCTCAGCAATGAGGGCACGTCCTGTGCCTCCCCGAGGACGGCCTTCCAAGGAGACGCTGCTGCCGACAGTCTTGCCTACGTTGCCCCAGTCCTCTAGTACTTAACAACCATCTGTCAGACCTCTGCGTGGAAAACACTGGGAACCCTAAGGGAACATGGGCAATGGGTCAGGGCTGCTCACAAAGGATCTGAGCTACCGCTTGAGTGTCTGTTGCATTGTTTTTGCTTTTGTTTTTCCCCTTTTATTTTTATTCATTTATTTAAAGTCTTTTTAAAATTTTTATTAATTTTTTATGTGTATGAATGTACTGTCTGCATGCAGGTTTGCGTACCTGTGTCAGGCAATGCCGCGGAGGTCAGAAGAAGGTGTTGGATTCCCCTGGAACTGGAGTTAAAGACGGTTCTCAGCCGCCATGTGGGTGCTGGGATCGAACCCGGGTCCTCTGCAAGAGCAGTCGGTGCTCCTAACTACTAGGCCATCTCTCCAGCCCTCATTTATTATTTTTTTTTATGAGCGTAGCACTTTTTTTTTTTTTTTTTTTTTTTTTT